>LPNX010620532.1:0-60935 GCA_001517045.1 Pseudotsuga menziesii
GGCTCATTAGACCAAGTAGAGACTAACAGCATGAAAGGAGAGAACAAAAACACCAGTGTTTGCAAGATATTCACCCTAGCCACAAAATATCATCAAATCTTGTACATAACAGTCAACATCTCCTCCAGTCATTTGAACATTGTTTTCCAAGCGAGTGATTTCACAAGTCGTGACAATTCCAACAGTTTTTCAAACCACTCGAATAAATCACAAAACACCTTCTGTGTGAAACAAGAGCATAACCAGCCAATCTATAAATCTTTTGCATGTTGTTTCCTGTAATTTCTGGTTTATACTGGCATTAGGTCAGAGACAAACTCCATTCAATTAGCTCATTACAATCACCATGCATCATCACCAGAGTTTCGAATGTATGGGAGAACAAATTATATACTATCTTTGTTCAAACAGTCACTAAAATTTCACAGGCTGCATGCTTTAAGTTCAAAGCCTCTTTGCTGCTCTGTTCCTGCAAATTCCTTACAATAGCTTCTGATAACTATTTCTGTGGTGAAGAAGTTATTTTATGTCCCATTCTATCATCTTAACCAGGCAATTTCTCCAGATAATCGCGCAGCAAGAAAAACCCAAATTTTTGAGTTATAAGGGTTTTGAAGCAAAGAACCTACCAATTTTTAACTGTCGTGGCTTAAAGCTCTGTTTTAAGGTAGCAACGGTCTCTCCTCAGGTATACAAGAGTCTCCAGATCATCTTCTTAACCGCAAACGAGAGAATTAAGATGCCCTAATTTTCTGCTGACATTAAAAATGTTGTCTTCTCTTCACAGGAACGCGATCCACTTCTTTAGCGTTTTGACTCTTCTCCACGAACTCTCCTCTCCTATAATAATGCATGTAGAACGAGAAACTTGACAGTTTTAGCCAAGATTTGTTGATCTTGTCCAACTGATTCCACGTTTTTAGCAATGATGAACTTGCTTTGGCTGCGTGACTGATAACTGCTAAAATACGTGTCTAAACTGCAGTCACACGTGTTAAAACACCTTGCAAAATACAATCAATCACTTTCAGATGAAAACCATGATGAAAATCTGCAAAAATATCGGAAAAACAAAGGGCCGCGATATTCTTGTAGCGCGCCCTTTGTTAAATTTTCCACCAGCGCTACAAGAATAATTGCTAAGCCAAATTTTCACAGTTTTGCAACTTTTTGCCAATTTGTCGAAGGTTTTGAAAGCTGCTAGGTTTAGAAAATAGGTTTAACTAGTCCCTCAACACATTAATGAATCAACCTTTGAACATAAGACCTTCTTTACCCCTTTAAAACATAAAAAGACCATCAAAAATCAAATAAAATCTAAAAAGATTGTGTTCAAAACCTATTCAATCACCAATAGAGTTTCTAAGGAGACCAAAACTGAAAATTAAAACCAAAAGTTTAACTGAGGTAGATTGAAAAACAAACCAAAACCGGAGAAAATAAACCAAAAATTGAAGGAAAATTTTACTGACTCAACAGGATCCATTCACAACTTCTGCTGTGGGGGTGTGTTTCCATACCGATTTTGTGGTCGGTGTATATGTTTTTCCCCTCATGCACAGGCTGAGAGTCTAATCACCTCTTCTATTTCAGGTTGTGTATTTCCCGTTGTTTCAGTGTTGAGATCGGGGCTATTGTTTTCCCTCTCTCATGTTGTTTGTCGTTTTGTGGTGGTGTTCCTTCCATTCACGCAGAGAATCAGTTTTCCGTTGGCATTATTCAGTTGTGTACCATTTTCCATCCTTCATGGTGGATCATGAGTTGTAGACCGTTGTGTCTTTTCCTCTTGCACACAGGTTGAGAACTTGTTCTTTTTCCCTTTTTCTGCCTGTGTAAGTTCTCCAGCCATTACATTGGGGGAGGGTGTGTGCTGTGGGCTCGTGGATTTTGGTTGGATGTTGATCGCCACAACCGTTGGCTGATTTTTCCCATGTCTATGCTGGGAGTTCTGCTTCTTCCCCAACTGCGGACTGTGTAAGGTTTCCATAGTTATCTTTGTGAGTTTGTGGCTGTTGATGTACCCTGATTTTGGGTTGCTGCTGAGTTTTTTTGGCCACTCTAGGGCCAAGAACAACTCTAAGTTGTCTTATGGGCTTCAGTTGTGTTTCATCTTTTGTTTGGGATTGTCACCCGGTTGTCTTTGCCTTCTTCACGGAGCTGTGAATGGATTGTTTTGCTGCGGTATGCAGTGGTTGGTCTTCAAACTATTGAAAGTGGGATTAGAGGCTGGGTATGCTTGGGAAGACTGGTGTTGAGGCCACCAGCTTAGCATTTATCCTTTCCTAGCTCCTTGACGACCTAGTAACCCTATTGTGTGGGTTTGGTTGATTTGTGTACCTTGGCTATGTGTAAGCCTGCATTGACCCTTATTCATTGAGGAATCATGCCCAGCTCAGGGGTGGCAATGTTGCTAAGAGATTGATGAGCACCCTGGCCTATGGTTGGGTGGAACGTTGCAACGACGTAGCTGGTTGCGGGGCGAGTTCTTCATTAAAAAATAAGTACTCCTAACTATTTCATCTCTACAATAATATCTATTGTTCCATGAATTATGATGAACATGTTAAATGTTGGAATGTGTGTGTTGCTTCCATTGAATGTTGAGTAACTATGTATCCTTGTATGTTTTATGCATCTTAGTATGCATTTTGTTAAGTTTTTAATATCGGCATTTATCCCTATTTGTCTTCATGGGGGCTGTTTTCCCGTTTGTTTGGTGTTAGTAGAGTCCTCTTCGTCGGTCGGAGGGTCAGGGACGTTACAGTACTCACCCCCATTGTCTGTCCTCAACACTCAAATCTTCTTTCTTGTTTGGTTCTCCACAAGAATTTTGAACTCTCGGAACCTCTCAAAGACCTCTAACTTGGCCTTTAGGAAATAGATCCAGGTTTTCCTGGAATAGTCATCAATAAAGATTACGCAGTAACTGTAACCACTGAACGAATGGACACTCATAGGTATGCATATATCTGAATGCACCAATTCCAAGGGCTCCTTAGACTTGTGCTCACTCTATGGGAAAGGCTTCCTGATGTTCTTCCCTAAAGCACAACCCTTGCAGTGGTTATGCTTTTCCTCCTGTACCTGAGGAACTCCAATGACTGCCTGTCTCAAATGCTTGAGTGTTGCATGGTGTAAGTGTGCCATCCTCCTATGCCACAAGTCACCTTGACTGTTGATGCTGCTGACTAGAGCCTTTGCAGGCTCAAAGTGTAATCTGTACAGTTTCCTGCTCCTTCTGCCAATCACCGATCCAAGCTCCTATTCGACCCCTTGGGCCTGATATACACTCTATGGTCATGGAACTTCACTTGATATCCCTTGTCCTCCAAAGTGGAGACTGATATAAGGTTCTTGGTTAGTCCTAGAACATATAACACATCAGCAAAACTGAGGGGTTTTCTAGACTCCCTCTCAAGTGAAATAGTGCCAACTCCTTGTGCCTCACAGCGCGCATCATCACCCAGCTCAACATGGATCCTTGTTCCAACCTCCTACAATTCTTTGAAGAATCTCTTTTGTCTAGTCATGTGACTAGATACTCCACTGTCAATGTACCATATGATTCTCCATGTGGTGCTTTCCATGTAAGCTATCAAACAGAAATCCTCATCGAAGTTCCTTCTAAACTCATCCACCTGCAGATCCAACCATCTGAGTGTTACTCTTCTTTTTCCTATCTGGGCACTGGGAGGTAAAGTGTCCCTACTTGTGGTAGATAAAACACTTGACATTTGACACGTCAAGGTTTTTCTTACCATCCTTCTTCCTCTTTTCCTTCCCCTTTCTCTTCCCTATAAGGGCTAGAGCCTCCTCATCCACAATATGTGGGGCACTGCTGGATGAGCCTGATCCTTGACCCACACGAGTCTCCTCCTGCACAAATTCATCCCATAATCTCTGCCAATCAAGGAGCTTCTCCCTAGCCACAACACCTTTGACAAAGGTGTCCCATGGCTTAGAGAAGCCATTGAGGGCTATCTAAACTAGTTCCTCATCCACTGTCTTAGAGCCAACAGCTCCAAGATATTCCCTGATCTATGTGAGCCTCATGAGATAAGGCACCACTCCTTCTCCCTTGGCCATCTTGGTGTTTCACATCCTCTCTTGCAACACCATCTTTCGGTTCTTGTTCTTGCTTTGGTACAGACTCTCCAAAGCCATCCACATCTCTGCTGCAGTCTTCTTACCAGAAATTTGAGGGACTATATGGTTCTTCAATCCATCCATGATAATCATCATGGCTCTGGAATCAATCTTCTTCCAAGCTGCTAAATCTGTTGAATCTATGGGTGCAACCTTTGTGGAGTCAATGTGTTCCTCTGCATCACTGACGTCCAGGATCCTTGTGATCCTTTCTTTCCATGTAGGAAAGTTCTAAGCACCCTAGAGTCTATCCTCAACTCTCAACTGCACGACCATAGTGAAGTGTACCTATCAAACCCTAGATCTGGAAGTCTAGGTTTGTGTATTCCTATAGATCTGCCCGTAATCTATCACTGCTGCTGCAAATCTCTCAGCTTTAGTTCACTAGAGCTCTGATACCATGTAAATTTTCCTTTAAATTCAACTAGGGCTAAACAGTGCATGCAAAATATCAACTGATAACCACACATGAATATCTTTTATAGTATGCAATGGAATATAAATATGAGAAATAAATCATAATATCACATCACGATATTGACACTATTATTTTGGGTATGAAAACCCCCGGAAAAACCCAAGATGGGAAAACCGGTGTAGCAGTCAGATATAGGTTTTATTATGAGAAAATATGGAACTTTTACAATCACTACAAATTCACCCAAACCTGGCGAATGTCGTACCCAGCGGAATCACTGGGAAAATCCCCGCTAAACCTCAACACCCTCCTGCGTAAGTATACGGCCCAGCTATACGAAGCTCGATGATCTTGATGCTCGCTCCTCTATCTTCTCTGCTAAATCCTCTGTCTGACTTTCTCTCCTTGTCTGTATCTTGTCTCTATCAGAATGCAAGTGTGTTCTCTCCACCAATTGATCTCTCTTTTATAACTTTAGGTAAAGAGAAAACCCTAATTTCACTTTCACTTTAACTAGTGGTAAAGAAAAAACCCTAGTTTCACTTTCACTTTAACTAGTGGTTCACTAAATTTAATTTAGACCGCTTTAATTTATTTTCCAAAGTAAACTTAGGAAAAGTAAATTAAATACAACTGGTTTCCTATTTTAAGTGTTCTGCATGCAAGAACACATCATGCAGGAAGACCTTCCTTGTTGCTACTAGTTTAACAGACACCGCCTGAAACATAGAGAGAAACAACTATTGGAACACAACCTACACAACTAATTAGAGAACCGTTATATCCTGAAATACTGACACTACAGAAAGCAGTGGAACAACCCCAGTTTAACCTTTTAGGAGAGTTGAAAATATATATATGTTAAAATTCCATTGTTGCAGGCCCTCCATGATGTGCCTATTTATTAATTTGTCATAGTGGTCTAGGAACTGAAAACACAGTCTCACAAAGAATACAGACATATAATCATAAAATTGGCAAAATGGTGCTGCAATAGAAGTAGCAGCTTTATATAATCAATTGAATAATGAATAATACAATACAATGATCATGCTGGAAGCATGAATGCCAAGACAATTTGAATTCCCAAGGAGGTCATTCGAATTGAATGAGTGAGTCTAGCTTAACTGAATGTAAGCCACAGTCAACACTCAAGTTAACCACTGATCAAAACCCTAATTGACTCAACTAAGCCCTAACTGAAGTTGGAGTGCAATAAATGACTGAGTCTAACTGAAAGTAGCTCAGACACATGTCACTGCAAGCCAACCAACAAGTGGTAGTGCATCAATGACTCCAATGAACCCCGATGAGGTTAACTGAAGTGTAACTGACCATCAAAAGTGGTTGGAGGCACCCCTGTTGACTCCAGTTCATTAAATAATCAATTTAATGAAGCGAGGCACCTTCACTGCCCTGTTTAACTGATTTTAACCATCAGTTAGCAATAAAGTGCATTTATGACACTCAGATCACCCCCGAAGTGCTCCAGTTAGCCTCCCCGAATGTAGGAGAAGGATAAGTTAGCCTCCTTGATTGAAGGTAGGAGTGGGTGTGCTCATGCTGATGTCATGCAGTGCTCCTCTAATGTCAATTAAGTCAATAAAACTTAGGATAGTGGTTTAACTAGGCCAAATTGACCAAAATGAGAGTGTATGGTGGTAAATTTGTCCAACACCCCCCCTTAAACTATACTCAGGAGGAGTAGAAAACATAAAGTGCATAAGAATGCTAGGGCTCTGGAAACTAAGGCCATAGGTCACCATGTACAATACCGAAACTCAAACAATGCTAAAAAAAAAACTAAGTGAGGAAAAGAGGGAAAACTTAGTGGGAAACCCCCCCCCTCAAGATGAACACTGAAAGTGGTTGGATCACCCTGATGAACTCACCCCCAACAGTGAATGAACATAAGTGAACTTATTTTCTGAAAATCTCTTGGTGAATATGTCTGCAATCTGCTCATCAGTCGGGTAGTATTGCAGAATGATGGTCCTGTCATGCATTAGATCCTTGATATAGTGCATGTGTATCTCTACATGCTTGGTCCTTTGCCTAGTAATTGGATCTGTGGATATCTTAATAGCACTTTGATTATCACAAAAGAGGACAGTGGACAAAGTACTACCAAGATCAAACTCTGAAAGAATGCCTTGTAAGCATTCACTGCTCCTCGATACTCGGCCTCTGCTAAAGACAATGCTATGGTGGCATGATTTTTTCTAGAACAACAAATGGGGCCACCTCCAAACATGAATACATATCTGAAAGTTGACTTCCGATCAAAAGAATCACCCACCCAATCGGAATGTGCGTATCCAACCAGCTCTAGCTCGGAGTCTGCAGTATAGTGAATGTCGTAGGTCCTGGTTCCCTGAATGTACTGGAGGATCCTCTTGGCTGCCTTCCAATTAATATCATGGGGCTGATTCATGTATCTTGATACAAAATTCATGGCATAATAGATATCAGGCCGAGAATGTGTCAAGTACAACAAGCTACCAATCAGTTGTCGATAAATAGTGCAGTCCATGGGAGGTGTGGTTTTTCCTTCTTCAAGGTTGATCCCTGAAAGGAAAGGGAATGGTGCAGGCCTACATTAAGCCATGTTAAACTTGAATAATAGGTATCATATGTATTTTGACTGAGTGACCATTATCCCATCAGAATTTTTCTCAATTTCGAGCCCCAAAAATTGTTTTAAGAGCCCCAAATCGCTCATTTCAAATGCATTGTGGAGAGCAGTTTTGATGACTAAAATAAAAGCAACAGTGCTACCTACGATCAGTAAGTCATCAACATATAAAAAAATAATAATCAAATTACCATCATACTGCTGTATATGCACATTTTGATCTGATCTACACCTTTGGAATTTTTGCGAGAGAAGGAAGGCATCTATCTTGGAATACCACTCTCTTGGGGCATGTTTTAACCCATATAGTGACTTCTTTAGCTTGCAAACCAAATATGGATCAAAGATGTATCCCTCATATGGCTTCATGTATATCTCCTCATGAATATCTCCATGTATAAAGGCTGACTTAACATCCATATGATGCACTTCCTAGTGCTTAGATGCTGAAATTGCCAAAACTAGGTGGATGGAGTCCATTTTTGCAACTGGTGCAAAAGTCTCATGGTAGTCCACAACTTGGACCTGGAAGAAACCTTTTGCCACCAGAATTGCCTTATATTTGTAGGTGCTTCCATCTACAGCAAACTTGGTCTGAAACACCCACTTGCATTGAACCAATTTCCTTCCCGAAGGAAGAGAAACTAGATCCCAAGTAGTGTTTTTCTGAAGAGAATTCATCTCTTCATCCATGGAAACTTGCCATCTCGAATCCTTCCGAACATGGTAGAAGGAATTTGGATCTGAACTTATCATCAAATAACAATATTCAGACAGCAAATAATCAGGACAAGAGAGCGCAATACCTGCTCTTTGGAAATCATACCGAGTTCTCCTTGGATCATCCGGATTTCAAATGTTATCTCCTGCGGAGGAGAGTGTCTTTCAGGCCCATGTTGGGAGATGATTTTGTACTTCAGGTTCTGATTCAGAATCTGATGTTTTCTATACACTGATATCAGAAATCAGAGGATCCAAATTAGGGTCATCACCCCCAATTTCATCATCCAAATATTCAGTAGAATAGGAACGAAATTCAGTAGTTTTCTCCTTCACTAGTTCCACCTCCTGAAGAGGCTCATCAAACTTGACACTCCTTTCGATGATGATCTATTTTGATTTGATATCCAACAGATTAAAACCTTTTGATTCATCAGGATACCCAATAAACAGACATTCTATGCTTTGTGGTTGTAAATCCCTCCTTTTATCAAGTGGAATTCGGGCCCATGCAATGGACCCAAACACCCGCAAGTTCGACACATCCGTCTTGTGTCTGAAGTATGCTTCAAAAGGGGTTTTCCCTTTCATGGATGAGTGTGGCACTCTATTCTGAATGTATGCTTCAGAATGCATGGCTTCAGCCCACAAATTTGCAGCCAACTTCTTTGATTCCAACATATAGGTGGTCATCTCCTTGAGAGACCAATTCTTCCTTTCCGCTACACCGTTCTGTTGGGGAGTGTAGGGAATTGAATGCTGGACCTGAATACCACTTTGGGAGCATATGTGTAGAAAATAATTACTGACATACTCCCCGCCATTATCAAATCTCAAGATCTTGATATTTTGGCCATATCCATTCTCGATCAAGGCCTTTAGTTCAGTGAATTTTTCACAGACTTCAGACTTCTTTTTTATAAAGAAGACCCATGTGTACCTGGGAAAATCATCAATAAAAGTCAGAATATACCTTGATCCATTCATGGATGTAATAGGCATGGCACCACTGATATAAAAATGTATCAGTCCCAAGATGCATGTAGCTCGGCTTGCCTTCCCTCGGTCGAACTTGTGCTCAGGGTGCTTTCCAACAACACAGCCCTTGCAAATTCCAGTGGTTTCCTTGATGACCGGGAGGCCTTCAACCATGGATTTTTTATGTAAGTGCTGCAAGTATTTGAATTTGAGATGGCCGAACCTCTCATGCCACAGTCTACTAACTTCATTTCCATGAGTCAGCAGTGCGGTGGGCTTTGCATCTGCCACAAAATTGGAAAACTCATTGGCTTTTGCATGATGGTTTGCAAGGCCTTTTGCAACAAGTTTCCTGGATGCAAGTTCCATGATCTCTACATTATTTGGGCTGAAGGATACTCTCTTGGGCACTCCCATATGTGTCATTTGATAAACACTCAGGAGGTTTGATGCCAAAGACGGTACACACAAAACATTTGAAAAATAGCCATTCTCAAGATCAACAGTACCTTGTCCTTCTGAAATGATGGTGGAGTCATCTCCCATGTGGATGGGGATGGATTTGTCGACTTCCAAATATGAGAAGGAGTCTCTTTTAGCCATCATGTGGTTCGAATCTCTAGAATATATCAAGAGTTCTTTCAACTTCAAAGTGCTTTCCATGAGGGCATGACCTCTTTCATGTTGTGGTTCCTGATCTTGTTGATCTCTCCTCCAAAAGATTTTCAGAAGATTGATGTGATTTCTCTCAAGGAGAGAGGTGGCTTCATCAAGTTTCTTCTTCATGCAGGAATTTTCAGGGTGGAATCCCTTCCCGCAGTATGGACACTTGACTTTTTCCTTTCCATGATGCCCTTTTCCTTTGTTCTTCTTTGAGCCGGAAGACTCATCATGTTGCTGGTTTCAACTTTAGGCTTAGGAGCTTCGAATTTAGTTTTTGGATTCTTCTGCTGCTTTCCTTTACCCTTTAGATATTTGGGCCTCGAGACATGGAGGGCTTGATCATGGGAGGATATGATGATCCCCATCTGGACAAGCTTATCATGTTCACTTGTTAGGGAATCAATGAAGGCATTGAGTGAAGGCATCTTCCATCCAAGGGTTGTGAGCTTCCCCACACGAAATGTAGAGACAAAAAATGAATAATCAGCTCCAAGTTTGGAGAGTATGGAGAGGATGAGCTGATCATCCTCCTTCTCCACTTTGCATTGCTTCAACAGTAAGACAATGTGCTTGAACTTTGTGAAAAAGTCATTCAAGGTCTAGAAATTGGAAGGCTGGAGAGACATCAATTCATTCTCAAGCTGGTATACTCTCAAATCATCCTAATTTCCATACAAGGTTTCCAATTTGTCCCAGATTTCCTTTGGAGTCTTCGATTCCGAAATATGGAAAAGAATATCCCAGCGAACAGAGAGGCACAAGAATCCAAATGCTTCATATTTCTTGTTCAAGAATCTAGCTTTGTCTGTCATAGAAGCAGGCTCTTATTCAGTGTCCATAGTGGCCCTATAGAGTCCTCTGGCATGTATCTGGATATCCATGTCTCCTTTCCATGAGTGGAAATTGAACGGAGTCAAGAGTTCTACGAAAGAAGCCATCTGAATCTACTGGAGCAAATGCTTTCACCTGTTAAAAATCTGAAAATCACAACAAAAGGGGCACCATAAGGTCGGACATCCTGCACATTTTAGGATTTCATCACACCCAGCATAGTCAATCAAGCAAGCTTGATCAACAATTTCCTTACTTGGGGTATTAAGTGGTAAGCCTTGGCTTCTGGTGCAGTGATGGAAGTTTTGAGCTTTGCTCAATTTTTCATGCAAGATCTGTCAAAAACCTTATTTTTGAGACATCTAAGCTTCATGTCACCGTGAGCTCCGATAACATATTAATTTGTCACAGTGGTCTAGGAACTGAAAACACAATCTCACTAAGAATACAGATAAGTAATCATAAAATTGGCAAAATGGTGCTGCAATAGAAGTAGCAGCTCTGTATAATCAATTGAATAATGAATAATACAATACAATGATCATGTTGGCAGTATGAATGCCAAGACAATTTGAATTCCCAAGGAGGTCATTCGAATTGAATGAGTGAGTCTAGCTTAACTGAATGTAAGCCACAGTCAACACTCAAGTTAACCACTGATAAAAACCCTAATTAACTCAACGGAGCCCTAACTGAAGTCAGAGTGCAATAAATGACTGATTCTAACTGAAAGTAGCTCAAACACATGTCACTGCAAGCCAACCAACAAGTGGTAGCGCATCAATGACTCCAATGAACCCCGATGAGGTTAACTGAAGTGTAACTGACCATCAAAAGTGGTTAGAGGTACCCCTGTTGACTCCAGTTCATTAAATAATCATTAAATAATCAATTTAATGAAGGGAGGTTCCTTCATTACCCTGTTTAACTGATTGTAACCATCAGTTAGCAATAAATTACATTTATGACACTCAGATCACCCCCAGAGTGCTCCAGTTAGCCTCCCCGAATGTAGGAGAAGGCTAAGTTAGCCTCCTTGCCTGAAGGTGGGCATGGGTGTGCTCATGCTGATGTCATACAGTGCTCCTCTGATGTCAATTAAGTCAATAAAACTTAGGATAGTGGTTTAACTAGGACAAATTGACCAAAATGAGTGTGTATGGTGGTAAATGTCTCCAACACTATTTATGTTAAAACTGTCTGGGACCTATGTGTAAGAAAACCTAGGGATCCTCCCACTTTCCATGTCATGGGGAAACTATCTAAACTGACGATGGGAAAAACTCTCCTGGCCAAATATGATGATCCTGGGAACCCTACTGTCACAGTGAATATTGGGAACACACATATTTCGAATGTGTTGGTAGATCTAGGTGCAACTATTAACGTTATGACCATAGAATTCATACGAGAACTTGGGCTCCCCAATATTCGCTCAACCCCTACCATTTTAGAACTAGTTGATAGGTCCACTATCAAACCCGAGGGAATATTGGATGACCTCGTCGTCTCAGTTGACTCGTGGGAATACCCTGCTGACTTCTTGGTTTTACAACCCAAGTCACAGCTAGGGGGACACCCGCTGATCCTGGGAAGACCCTGGTTAGCCACAACAGATGCTTGCATCAGTTGTCGGTCAGGGTCTATGACCATCTCAGATGGAACTGAAACAAAAAACCTTACCTTGTATCCTCCAGCTCGACCTAGTCTAGAAGCTGAAACTCCATTATGGATGGATCTAGAGGAAGAGGAGGGCGTTTAGCCACTGTTAACAATAGGGAAGGACTTGAATTTCAAGGATGAAACAGATGACGATACCATTAATAGTTTCATCAGTGATCCCACTTCAGTCAACAAAAAAATTTGTCAGATACTGAACAGTACCCTAGGTGAACAAGAGCAAGAAAAATCTCATAGAGGAGACATTAGTCAGTGACACCCACATAATTCCAGTGCTGAAAAATTCGAAAAGTGTTCCAATTGAGATAGAGCTGGGAAAAACATTGCACATCAATCCCAATCTTGCTCCTGATGAACAAGAACACTTGATCACTCTCTTGAAAAGGAATAAGAGGGAATTTTCCTAGGAGTACACGGATATGAAGGGTATCCCTTCTAATATGTGCACCCACCACATTTATATCAAGAGGGATTCTCGGCCTGTGTGTCAGCCACAATGAAGGATGAACCCCAATCTTAGGGACATAGTGAAGGAGGAAATTCAAAAACTCTTGGAAGCAAGGTTTATATACCCGATCTCAGACAATGAGTGGGTTTCTCCACTCGTGATAATACCCAAGAAGAATGGGAAGTGGAGAGTCTACGTAGATTACAGAGAGTTAAACAACGCAACGCAGAAAGACCAATTTCCTTTGCCTTTCATTGATAAGGTACTTGACACCCTATCTGGGAAGAATTTCTTCTCCTTTCTAGATGGGTTTAGATGGTACAATCAAATCCAGATTGCTCCTGAGGACCAAGACAAGGCCACTTTCTCATGTCCCTGGGGTACCTTTGAATACAGGGTGCTCCCCTTCAGGTTTTTCAACGCACCAGCTACCTTTCAGAGAGATGTGATTGGCATCTTTTCGAAGATGGTCAATGACAGTATGGATATTTTCATGGATGACTTCACCCGTATGGCAGTGACTTTGAGGAGGCACTAAAAAAATTAGAGAAGGTTTTAACGCGATGTGAGAAAACCCAGCTATCTTTGAGCACTGAAAAGTGCCATATGATGATGAGTGAGGGTGTAGTTCTAGGGAACTTTATCTCTGTTGATGGTATCCAGGTAGATCCATCCAAAATTAGGGTAATTGAAAATATACCCACTCCTGGAACACAGAAAGAGGTACGTAGCTTTTTAGGGCATGCCGGTTATTATAGAAGATTCATAGAAAAATTTTCCAAAATGGCTTCTCCTTTATTTACCTTATTGCTGAAGGATGTACAGTTTGCTTGGAATGATGCATGCCAAACAGCGTTCACTGAACTTAAGAAGAGGTTCTCTACATCTCCTATCTTAAGTGGGGCCAATTGGGCTCTACCTTTTCACATTTCTTCAAATGCCTCTAACACTGCCATTGGAGCAGTGTTGGGACAACAAGTTGGTTAAGCACCATATGCAATCTACTACATAAGTAAAAACTTGGCCCCTACTGAACTCAATTACACTGTTACAGAGAAATAATTTTTAGCCATTGTCTACTCCATTAACAAATTCAGGCACTACATCATTGGATATCCCACCTTTGTACACACTGACCACTCAGCCATCAAGTATTTAATGAAAAAACCAATTACAAATGCTAGGATAACTAGATGGTTGTTACTGTTATAGGAATTCGATATTACCATTATTGACAGACCTGGGAAAGAAAATGTTGTTGCTGATTTTTTATCTCGTTTTACTAACAGTGATGACAGCTTACCAATTGAAGCTTCTTTCCCAGATGAACATTTATTTGTAGTTTCAGCTCATTCCCCTTGGTATGCAAATGTTGCTAACTACTTAGCTGTAGGCAAGCTTCCGGCACATTTGTCAAAGAGAGAGAAAAGGAAAATTATTCAACAAAGTGCCAGGTATTGCTGGATAGATGGTCATCTTTTCTACACAGTTCCTGATCTTGAGATCAAAATATGTGTAAGGGAGGATGAAGTATTCTATATCTTGAAGGCCTATCATGATGAGCCATGTGGAGGACACTTTTCATATAAAAGGATAGGTCATAAGGTGTTAAGAATGGGATATTATTGGCCAACAGTTTTTAGAGATGCGAAGAAGTATGTCCAGGCTTGTGACAGCTGTCAGAGAATGGGCCAACCTAATATATTGGATGAAATTCCTCTTCAACCACAGTTGGTGGTTGAACCCTTTGATACATGGGCCTTATATTTTGTTGGGCCTATCAACCCTTCCTCAAAACAGAAATCTTACATTTTAGTTTGCATTGACTACATGACAAAATGGGTGGAGGCTATGGTGTTGGTGAAAGCCAATGACCAGGCTGTAATAGAATAGACTTCTTGTACAGGGAAATATTCACTCGTTTTGGGGTACCCAAGGAAATAATCACAGATGGAGGACCGCAGTTTGTGTCACATAAATTTGAAGCTTTATTACAGAAGTGCCATATTCAACATAGGATAACTTCACCTTACCATCCCCAGGCCAATGGCAAGGTGGAAAGTACCAATAAAGTTGTTGAAGCTATCCTTACTAAAACAATCAAAATCCATCGCAGAGACTGGCCTGAAAAGATTCCAGATGCATTGTGGGCATATTGCACTACTTGGCGCAATACAATAGGTTTCTCCCGCTATGACTTGGTGTATGGTAAGAGTGTTGTCTTCCCTATCGAATTAGAAATCAAGACTTTGAGTATGACCATGGATGTAAACTTGCATGTAACAGAAGCCCAAAGGAGTAGAATGAATCAATTAAATGAACTTGATGAAAAACATATAGCTGTAATGGATCAAGCAACATTGATTCAATAGAAGTGATCCAAATGGCACGATCGGTTCATCAAGAAGAAAGTCTTCTATGAAGGAGACTGGGCATTATTATACGATTCAAGATTCAAAAGGGACTTCAAAGGTAAGTTGTGCACAAGATGGTTGGGTCCATATCAGATAGACAGAGTGTTTGATAATGGTACAGTCTACCTGGTCACCATCGACGAAAACCGTACACCATTATTTGCTAATGGTCACAGGCTGCGACTGTACCACAAGCCAATCTCAAGGGACACATTTATTTCACAGGTTGCCGCTGATCGGAGATACCAGTTAGCGCAAGGGAAGGAATCTTTCTCTGCCCCTGTCAATCTTTAGAAAGTCACTATGATTTCCACACAAAATAAATTCATGTTTTGTTGTTTTTATTTCTTGTTGTTTTGTTTTCTTTTACGCTTGATCATTTTTTTTGAAGAATATGTGCATGAATTTACTTAAGGAGCAATGGTCATGACTGGGCCTGATGACCGTGAACCCCTATTCTAATTTCTTGCTTTGGAAAAATCTCTTTGAAGAAGAAAAGACTCTTTGAATGATGAATAGTTCGACGCAGCTGCAACTCCGTAAAATTTTCCCATTTTTCTTGTTCCACGCAGCTGCAACTCCATAAAAATTTGCCCATTTTTCTCATTCCACATAGCTACAACTCCGTAAAAATTTTCTCATTTTTCCTTTTCTCACAGCTGCAACTCCGTAAAAATTTTCCCATTTTTCTCGTTCCACGCAGCTGCGACTCCGTAAAATTTTCCTATTTTCCCGTTTTGCATAGCTACTACTCCGTAAAATTTTCCTATTTTCCCATTCCGCGTGGCAGCGACTCCGCCAATTTTAGCAAACTTTTTGTATTTCTCACGGCTTCGACTATGCCAATTTTAGCATATTTTTCCTATTTTTCGTAGATGCAACTCCGCCAAATTCCAACATATTTCCTATCTTTCGTGGCTGCGAATCCTCCATATTTATCCATAGAAGGGCTACGACTCCTTCGAATTTGTCTCGGATTTCGGTCGCCTGTGATTTTGTTGATTCTGACTCACCTCACAACTTCAATTATGTTTCTGTTAATGTTGAAAAGACAGTTTTTTGTTCGCCGGAAGGAACATCATCGTAGCACGCATGCAATCATGTTTTAATTTGATGGCATAATTTGACACGCTGTATTATCTTGAGAAGTCATAGATCATTGCATAATTGCTAAGGTACAGTTTCGATTATTTACATGATTAAGCATTAAGTAGATTTGACAAAATTAATCATGCTCACCTTTTTATACCTGTCATTATTCCCATGCTTCATTAACTGTCCATCCACACGATCTAATGGGTACTCAAGCTTATCTTACGGCTGTCACCATTTTCTAATTTGGGACCAAATATTACCAATGATTCCCTATTTATGACTGCCTTAAATTTCCTAATTTTCCCAACCCCAACATCATTTATTCGTGCATGAACCTGTGCTGTAACATCCTTTACTGGGCATGTAAACTGTTGAGTTGATACCAGCATTCAGAAAGAGAGGAAACATGGGTATCCCAGCCCGACATGAACCTACAAACATGCAAGAATTGTGTAGAAATGCTGAGGTTTTTTTCATCTTTGAAGCTGCTGGTTGGACTGAGTTTTTCCAACGATTAAGTAGTTTCCATCCAGAAACAGCTTTGTAGTTTGCTCTGAATCTCACAGAAACCCATTTAGAGGTCAGGGGTTTACATATAGAATTTACTGAGGAGATTGTAGCAGAGGTTATGGGCCTTCCTCAAAGTGGAAGATCCTGGTTTGGAAAAAGAACCTGCAATGCTATTGCAATGCGGGAGTTTCTGCTATCCGGTGAACAGGTCCACCAAGAAAAGAGGGGGATAGCATTACAATCACTGCCTCACCCCTCGAATGAAATGGAGGTCTTCTTGAAGAAGTACATTATGTGTGAAGGTAGGTATCAAACTATGTATTTCTCTGAGTTCCCTTTACTGTCTCATTTATGCCATAAAGATTTACTCAATATCCCCTTTTATCTATTTAAAGACCTACATCATATGGTGGGATTTGTGAGATCGACCCGACACCCATATTCTTCCCTCACCCATCATGGCCTGATTAAACTGCTTATCTTAAGGGCCTTAGCTCAGAGAAACCAAACATGGGAACAACTTACTGGTCAACCTCTAATAAACCAGGGACTTGTACTTTTGCATGGTGTTCCAATAGAGGAGGAAGTGTAAGCACTTGCACTTTTGTGAGGTGTTCAAATACATGAAGAAGAGGAGGCACCAACATAGTTGGGGGGAATGGAAGAACTGCAGGAGGACCGAAGTCCCTCCAATTTAGTTGGGGGGGAAGATGAGGTAGAATCAGATAACTAGGAACAAGAAGATGAGACAAAATCAGATAACTAAGAAGAAGAATCAGGTGAGGATGCAGCAGCAATAAACCCTACAAAGGGGATAGAGAATTTGGGAGCTTTGGTAGCAATAGTTGAAGCTGGAGCAGCATTGGATGTTGCAATAGTTGAAGCTGGAGCAGCATTGGATGTTGCGATAGTTGAAGCTAAAGCTATAGGAGCTATGATGACAAAAGGAAATGTAGAGGTTCTCACCATTCAATCCTCTCTGGAATGGATGGGAACTCTTATTGAGGAGGAAACGGAGATGGTAGAGACCAGAGAAGATGCTGAAATAAGAGACATTCCTTCTACATCACCTACAGAATTGGAAGCCCCTCTAACACAAAGGAAGAGAAGAAGATCAAAGGAGGAGGTACAAGCATCAAGGCAAGTGAGAAGAAGGAGAACCAAATCTATCGCAGCAGCAGAAGCAGCGAGGGCAAGATGGGTAAACATTGAAGCAAACATTTAATTTCCCATCTTGAGACCCAAAGCAAATGCTGCCCCACAAGAACCTATTGCAGAGGAACCTCAAATTGAGGGAATTTTGTTTGAAAATGGTCTATTGAAGGAATAGGTGCAAATTCTTCGAAAGGAAGTGGAAAGATGGAAGGAAACATGCAAGAAACAGGTGGAAAGGAGATTACACACACTGGTAGAAGCTGCAGATCAAGTCAAAGGATCATTTCCAGCTGAGGAAGGTGAAGAATTAGAAAAATTAGTTTGTCATGCGTGTGGAGAAATTTTTAATCAATCAAGTAAAAAGTCACAGTGTGTGCATTTGTCGCACAAAAACCCACACAAGCAGTTGGAGAAGAGAAAGGAACATCTGTGGGAGAATTGAGGGATGAAGAAGAACCAGAAGTGGAAATGATCCCTGATGTAGAGGTAAGGGAATGTGATCAATTACAGTCTCAGCCATAGGGTGTTGTTACACAATAACCAACAACCCTGGAAATGTTTGTGGAAGATGCTACTCAATTGGAAGTGAGTGAGCCAGAGGTCGAGACAATCCCTGACCTAAACTTAGGAGTTTTTACTATGACCCCATAACAATCTCAGGACACGGAACTAGTGGAGGGAGAACTTCAGCAATATGAAAATGTTGAATCTGATCAAGACGTTGTCACATAAGAACCAACATCCTTAGAAAACCTTGTTGAGACTCCCATTCAGCTATGGGAAACTGACCTTGAGGTGGACATAATCCCCGATGTGGAATTAGGAGAAGATGAACAGATGTAGTCCCAGCCATCAGGGGACACTGAAGCATTCAGGGACCAGTCTCATCTATCTGGGGACAATGAAATAATTGGGGACCAGCCTCATATCTCATGGGATATGGAAGTAACTCAAGAGAAACCCAAGAAGCCAGAGGAACTGGAAGAGCAGGAAGTTGTTACACAAGAACCAGCATCTCTGCAGCTCCGTATTGAAGCCACAGCCGAGAATCAAGAAGTTACAGCTGAGACTCAAGAAGCTGCTGAGATTGGAGCACAGGAAGATGTTGCCACATAAGAACCAACATCTTCACCATTGGCTATTGGAGTTGACAGAAAGGGGTTTCATGAAGAAGGTGTTGTTACATAAGAACCAGCATCCTCAGAATTGATTTCGGAAGTACACTTGCAGGAATAAGTTGTTGGACCACTCGTATAAGAGGAAGTTGTTTCACTTCTGATTCAGAACAATTAGGCTGAAACATTGGGTAATAAGGTAAGGACACAATCTTCCAAAGAAATTGTCAATTTAGATTCTGATGAGGAGAAGGACGCAGGAGAGGAAATGATTCAAGGTCTAATAGAAGAACTCTCACTGCTGAAAATCGAAGTAAAGAAATGGAAAAGTGAGGTGGATAGATATCAGAAAGGAATGATCCCCCTTGTTTAGCATAGGAATACTATCAGTGAATTGAGGGAAAGATGGGCAGAAGAGCTAATATTCCAGAAGTTTCATTGGGAAGAAGTAAAGAAATAATCCAAGGAGTTGAAGGAATTCAAGCCCATGCAAAAGGAGAAATACCAACTGTACATTCTCTCCCAAGAATTGATGAGATACAGAGCTCCATATCCCTCTTATTCTATATTTTTATATGAAAAAATCACTTGGTTTAAGATGAAGGCACTAAAACAGGGAGACCTTACGAAGTAGCATATTCTGACCAGTTTTTGGAAACTTTTATGAAAAGTAGCTTCACCGAGCAGAATATTCTATGTCCACTTTATTTACATGAAATGGCTTGCCCCTTGGACTGATATTCAAATCATGCTCCTCACCTAGGTGATGTTCGACTGAGGTATTTTGCTTCTTTTGTTAGAAACCATGTGCAATGGGAGGATTCATTTCAGACATTTTATCAGAATGAGGCTCACTCTAATCTCTGGATTCGGTGTGAACCTCAATCTCATTGCCTTGTTCGTAATCATCAAGAACAGAGTGTCACGTCCCCAACCCTCCGACCGGTGAAGAGGACGCTACCATGGCGTTAACCATCCGGACTACCAGCCCCATGAACATGTGATTTCATAAAATGCTAAAAGAGAATGCATTGAAGTAGAACATACACAGATGCAACCATTTCTCATACACAGTGGAAGCAACAGACATTTATACAAGCATTCATTCAACATTTTCATCACATTCATTAACAGAAGATATGGTTACATAAGTAAAGTAGACAAGGTTACTTATCTTATGAAGAACTCGTTCTGCAACCAGCTACGTTGCTGCAACGTTCCACCCAACCATAGGCCAGCGTGCTCCTTAATCTCTCAGCAATGCTGCCACCCCCGAGCTGGGCATGATTCTCCAAGGAATAGGGAACAAGCAGGCTTACACATAGCCAAGGATACACAAAACATAGCCAAGCCAACACAGTTGGTTTTATCAGGCCATCAACAAGATAGCCAAGCCAACATGGTCAAGTTTATCATGCCATCAAGGAGCTGGGAAAGGATAAATGCTAAGCTGGTGAGCTCCTTACAGAGCCAAGAACACCTACACCATAACTAGCCTGGCTTCTAAGACACCCACACACACCCAACACGAGGATTCAGTCCCTTCTCTGCTACACAGTCCCTCAGGCCCTGCATTCCCTTCCAGTGCTATTTAGGGGTTGTGGAGAAGAAAGCCAGCCCTCTAGCTCTATCTGTGTGGTTTCCAAACACACCAATTTTATCAAGAAAACCAAGCCCCCATACCTGCTCCCAACACAGTCTGAAGACCAACCATTGCACGCAGGAAATCCATCAGCAATTACAGCTTAACAAGGGAGAACGACTCCAAACAATCTGCAGCAGCCAAAAAAGCGTAATAGCAAACACAGCTCATGGCATGGGGAAAACAACAGTCCCGAAACGTATCAGTGAGCACAGCTCACAACATGGGGAAAATAACAGTCCCGAAATGTAACAGTGAGCACAGATCACAACATGGGGAAAACAACAGTCTATCCTGGACAACAAAGTCACCGGGAAAACTTACCCAGACCACGCTGGGGAGGAAATACAGTCTCCCATCCTGTGTGTGAGAGAAACTTGCACCAGACCCCAAAATATAGAGGGAAAAACATATGCACGAGCCACAAATCAGCAAGGAAAACTTACTCATAGTCCCTGAGCATAAAGTGGCTCTCCACAGGAAAAAAACATGGGTGATACCGACCGAACAGCCCCAATTTTTTGCATGAGTGACAACAACGCAAATCACAGAGCATAAGAGAATATTTACACCCAATCCAAAATACAGACCGAAACGCACCAAGTTCCTCTATGTGGAAAGTGTGAATTACAGTGGAGACGACTCCTCTCTCCTAACTACGTGAGACCAAGCCAGAAAGAAGCTTGTGCGTGGGAACAATCAGACCACCGTGAGGAATAATAATCAGACAATGGATATAATGCGTAGTGGATGAACAGACAGTGGAGAGAATGTGTAGTAGTCATCTTCTGCCCAACATGAGGTTCAATCCACTGGTGGAGTGTGCGTGTGGGAAAGGACTGACAACCCTGCCACTCCCACTCCCAGCCATAACTGCCTCAACTACCCAGCAGCAGTTATTAATGGTGGTGGTTGGATAAAACAAGGAAAGATGACACATGGGTTTTCTCTTGGCTCAAGGTTTGACAATTTCCCCACCCTTATCCTTGTGAAAATCATGCCCCATCTCAATTTAGTTTCCGCGAGCGTAGCTGATTGGGTTATTTAATTAAATATGCATATTTACATGATGACAAAACCAATATGTATGCCGCATGCCCCGATATACCATCGGTGACAATTTAAATCCGTAACATAGCATAACCAATAAATGGTGGGGCCTTGGCCTTTAGCTCTGCACCATGATCATTTACAATATATACATCGTATACATCTAATGCAACGGGGTCAAAACCGAGGTGTTACACAGAGGCTTAAATCTCCCATCCAGACTCAACAACTGGTCGAGTTTCAATAGCAAGTCATCTCCACTTGTGTTATCCAGATTTCCAGGAAGCAACGTTTGGATTTGGAGGTAATTAAGCATAGGTGGTAGGATTCCCCTTCATCGATTAAGAAAAGGGACCCTTATTGATTCAAGAATTTTAAATAGGCTCTCCCTAGGGTTGAAGGGTACATCGACTTTATGAGTAAATGTGGAGCTAACTAGATGGGACTTAAATTCAAATTCCTGCTTATTTGGTGGCCAACAAAACCATATAGGGAATATTTTTCATTGACAAAAGAATAATAAAGGCAGCGTTGGAAATATTGGGTTTCCCATAATGGATATCTAGATGGGAGGGAGTCACCTGAATCCTCCTACAACTTTTCATCTCTCCATGAGCGAGGTACAGTTAGAGACTCTGATTCAGACTAGTGGAGGTTGTTGCACGAGGACATGCAACAGAGCAGTTGGGGGGAGATGTAGGGTCCCAAAATGCCCCCTTTTAACCATCTCCATTATACCTTGTTTGTCTTGTCTTACTCCATTTTGCGCACCAAACAAACATTCTTTCCTCACTTGAGCCTTGAATCTTCACAGGTATGATTAATTATTGTTTCATCTTATTAATGCTTATGATTGCTATAATCAGGACTTTGCTTCTTGAATTATGATAACTCATTATGATTTTACAAAGATAGTGAAAGTTGTGAGAGAGTACATGTGTAGCAGTCCGAGTGGTCCAAAGAGGAGATGAGCGTTCACTGCCAGTTGTGACCTGCCAGTTTTGTCTCTACACGCGGATCCAACCAAGGGTCATCATTCCACGCGGGCTGCAACAGACTTAGCTACAACAATGCACCACTACTTGAAGTTAGTTGCAATCATCAGGGCATCTCTTGAATCAATTATGTTATTGATTTACTGGCTCGGGAAACATAATTTCTAATATTCCTTGCTTCTGTTTAATTCCTCCCACAACTGTAACAGTGCATGTAACAGGGCAGCCTGAAGATCGTAGATGTTCATGGCTGCCTGATATTAGTGGGTAAGGGTTACAATTGTTGATGTATAAGTACTGGGAAATATTCGAAGCCAGGGGTTGGACAATATCAGATTTTATTGTGTGAGTTGTAACAGAGACTGTACTTTCATTCCACCATTTTAATACAAGGAGCGGGATTCTTCAGATCTCTGTGTTTTAACTTGTGCTAGTTTCGACGTCTCTATTCGAAGGCTGGGACTGCATTCCCATAGAGATCACCAATTTAATTAGATGTTTTGTTAATTGGTTTTTTTGTGTGGATGTTACATTGCATGCATTTGTTTCAATAGCTATAACAATAATGTCTAATCGTTTTGTTTCCTTGAATACTCAGTACTTGCATTTCCTTTTAGTTGTAGCAGTGTGGTGTGATAGTCGACTGTGTAGGTTAATTTCCTTTATGCATGTGTGTGATAGTTGTAACAATCAAGCTCTTCCTTAGTTCCTTTCAATTACTTGTCTTGCTCGGGTTTGATAATTTAGGGAGACTATGGTTTAGAGCTGTTGATTCAATTCCTGTTATTTCTTATTCCTAGATTAAGGTTGGATTAAACTAGTCACAATGGAGTTACATATAGTCTAGTAAATTAGGATTTAACTTTCTACAAAAGTAAGTCTAGATATTTATTTCATGAATTATTCATTGCTGGATTGAAGTTGTAGGAAGTTATTGCAATTCTAAATTCTTATATAGGTAGTTTAGATCAGTTTAATTATGGGAGGAGTTTGACTGAATAGATAAGTAGGACAGTTTATTCAATCATCAACTAGTTAGTGTTTAAGCATGGACAGTGTAAATTATCTTTGAAATAAAAATACTTCCCTGGGTTGACAATTTATATTGAGCATTCTGCATGATGGTTTTAATTAACTAGCATATAAAGTGACCAACAATACCTACATAGGAAGAGGAACATTGGGAACTTATCCCTTGGATCTTAGGATCATATGACATATACTTTGGAGTTTAAACACTTGACTTGAGGATGCTTTGGTTAAGGAGAATACTTCATAGAGATTGTTGATGGGCATAGACACATGTTGAGATAGACATTGGATATTTGTGACCACAATGACGCACATGAGAGTAGCATTGGGAAACTGAGAAGACATGTGGTACACATATAGAGTAGGAACTCCTTGTATGAAGATACTTGGATAGCAGACCACTGTGGAAGAGGGAGCATTAGACTAATCCCTATTGGAGGGAAAACCTCTTGAAGAGGGGATGTTTAACCCAAGGAGAATCATGCTTGCAGAGTATTTCACCTTTGGGGTTTCATAAACCCTAGTTTGACACATGTACATATTTTCTCTATAGAGAATTCCACGTGGGGTTTCCTTATAGGAGATAGCTCTTGTTATTCATTCATCATTGTACTCTATTCTTTGTATTATTTTGGAGAAGTATTGTAGGGATAAATATTTTAGGTTCCATGAAAAAACCCTAGGAGCTAGATGTTAGGATTCATGAGGAATCCCTAGGAGAAGACAAAGGAGAGAGATACATCTTGGATGTTCATGCAGATATTTATCTTGTGTGATGCTAGAGTTTGAACTTATGATGCAGCATGACATTAGAGTTCATGAAGAAAATCTAGGAGCTATATGTTAGGGTTCATGAGGAAACTTGAAGAGAAGATAAGAAGAGACGGAGACAGAGAGAGTGAGAGAGAGAGAGAGAGAGAGAGAGAGAGAGAGATGTCTTAGATTTTCATGGAGCGATTACTCTTTGTAATTCTTCGGTTTTATTTTGTGCTTCTAGGGTTTTCGTTATGCATGTAAACTTTATAGAACTACATGTCGTTGAATATTATGTTAGTTATTAGAACTCTTGTTGTGGCACCACAGTAAAAATTTTCATGGAGAGATTTTTGTTGTGTGATGCTTGAGTTTTATTTTGAAATGTTAGGGTTTGTGGTATGCATGTTCAAGAACAACATGGCAATGAAGATGATGTTGGTTATTGCAACTCCTATTGTAGCACTAGGGTTTCTACCCTAGTAGAAGACATGGATAGTGGAGATAATTCCTTACATGATTTTGGAGCTCTATTCTTGTGGGATGTGATCCTAGGGAAAGATCATGGAAATACTAGTTTGATGAGTCTTGAGATTCTTATGATGTCTTGCTTAGAAAAAGACTCAATTATAATACCCTTGATATTCCATGGAGGTCTTGGCGGCTTTTTTGATTCAAAATTTGAAGACCTAGAGCTTAAGGACTTGTTATCACACAAATTGTAGTTGTCCCTTTTTAGATGATCCTATTCAAGACAGTAAAGGAGCAAGGAAAATAAAGAGGTGACCCTAGAGTATCATGATCCCTGAATTTGGATCGGTTTTCATGTCGATCAGGATTCTCTTCACTTTAGGAAAAATGCTCGAGATGGAAAAGGGTGATACCCTAATCTAACCTAAAAGGAAAGACTTGAAATAGGACACTAGATCAAACTATAATCATAGAATACACAAGGTGCCCTATATATGATACCCCAAATCTACTAAAATACGGTCACTAATAAATGTTTTGTATTATGATGATTATAGATATGCTAAATCAACCCAAGCAAGTTATTTCAATGACTATTTGAGATTATGAAGATATATAGGATAAAATTGCTAGGTGAGAATGCCCAAGTTGCCACCTTGGGGGATTTAAAGCATGCAAATGAATAATTCCCAAGACAACAATTTGGTGAGAGGTTAAAGATTCCTAACACTTGATTGATATGCTTGATTGCATATATGACAATATCAAATATTGCAAGCGAAGCCACAGTCACAAAACAAGAAAACGAGGGTCAAGATCAAGGGTGGCACAACAATTAGGAGATCATTTCCTGATGTAGATGGGAAAAAGGAATAAAAATATGACTCCCTATATATCCTAGTAGTTTTGAAGGGTGGTCTAAAATACCCAAATCCTACAATCTCAAAATCATGTTTGATTATGACCCAGTGATTTTTTTAGTTACAATAGTGAGGGTTTTACAGAGAGACTAATGGATAGAAAATAAAATAGATAAAAACAATAAAAACCATTACTTGGATACTATATATAAGTGCAAAAATAGTGAATATTACCATTTCATAGATCAAATGAGAATTCTGATGAAGTTCTGGTTCAAGTTGAAGCACCCCAATGGTCCAATGCACTCTTCTCCCTACCAAGCCAAGATAAAAATCAGTTAGATTGGCAAGAAAATGAGCAAATTCAAATGAGAGACAAATAATAAGATAAATGATTGATAGCAAGATAGAATCACTCCTCGTTGAACCAAAATTTAAGAAAGAAATTGTAATATCCCGAAGGTAAGACCTGAACACATGTGATTTTGGTTATATTCTTTTAGTATTCTATTATTGTCCCTATTATCTACCTATAACTAAATAATGGCTCAACATGGACAACAAACATGGTTGAGGGTCTTGGATTCCACATGCGAGAGGTTGGGGGGGTAGGAGTTGTTACCTTTCCTAATAGTACTCCATCTTTCCTAATTTTGATCCATTGGACTTTAGAGATCCTAGGACACCTAATTAATGATTTAGATCCACCCATGCACCCATGGTGTTAGGGATAACCTTGACTCAGGAATGAGTCAAAGGTGGTTTAGGTCTAGCACATGTTTTTGGGCTCATGGTATTTGGTGGCCAATGGTATTTTTCCAATTTATTTCGTTTTCAATGGTATTTGGTGGCCCATGGTATTGCATGTAAATAATCATTTATAAGTATTGAGGAGGCTCCATTGTAAAGTGGCCTGGAGGTGAGTGATGGCTATCTCACTTTTCCCGACTTGGTTGGTTTAGGCCAACGGAGATAATAGATCTATTATGGTGGTTTTTCCTAGTTTGGGGTTTTCCACGTAAACATTGTGTGCCTAATGGTTGTTTATATATTTTGTTTCTCTTGCAATTTATTAAATGCATGCTCGTTGAAATCCTAATAATTGGTATTAGATATATGGCTTGGTGTGGTTGTGATTATTGGTGCTTCTATGTGTAGTATTTTCAAAAACAATTGTTGTACCTGGTGTTTTGAATTAATTGTGGGGTGTATGTTCGGTGGTACTCGACACCCTAACAATATTTTTTGGTTCCTTGTTAAAAGTTGATTTCCCTAGGTACTAGAAGCACAATGTATATTCCCTCTTATGCGAAGAGAAGGGATGTTGCATCAAGTGTGGAATGAACCACCGGGTAGGTACGAGGGTGGTATGTGTACTTGTAGCCTAGATTGATGTGGATCGAAGAGGTTGACTCTTTGATTGCGGGAGGAATGTGAGATGGTTTAATTTCAGTTATGGGACCAAGATTGATGAACCATGTATGTGAAGAGAAGTCATAGAGAACTGCGGTTACAATAGCTGAGGAACCATGTAATTAGGTAGATGGATTCCTCTTTATATGGATGCCAATGATAGGGTTGGATGCAAGTACATAAAGAGCATGGAAAAAAATAGCAAGTAAACGAGCATTGAAAAGTTAGAGGATGAAATAACTGATGGTGATGGTGTAGTCACCATGAAGACACATGAAAAAAAATCAATGGATAAGTTTGCATGTAAATGGGAATATGGCTGTAAGACCTTGTAAGGCATGCATACCCCTAGTATATCACCAGTAAAGTTAGGAGATAGACCTAGGTGATAGGGGGTGTATGTGAGATTCCTTAGTAAAACTTTGAGGGGGGTTGGTGATTACACCAAGTCAAGTTTAAAGGGGGGACTGTAACGTCCCCGCCCCTCCGACTGGAGAAGAGGATGCTACCATGGCATTAACCATCTGGGAAAACTACCCCATGAACATGGATATATATATGAAAATGAAATGCTTGAACATAAAACATGCTAAGATGCATAATCATTCACATACACAGTGGAAGCAAACATACGGTCATACAAGCATTCAACATGTTCATCACATTCATTAATAGTAAATATGATTGCAGAAGTAAAATAGACAAGATTACTTATCTCATAAAGAACTCATCCCACAACCAACTACGCTACTGCAATGTTCCACCCAACCATAGGCCAGCGTCCTCCTTAATCTCTCAGCAACGTCGCCACCCCCGAGCTGGGCATGATTCCCCAAGGAATAAGGAACAAGCAGGCTTACACATAGCCAAGGATACACAAAACACAGCCAAGCCAACGCAGTTGGGTTTATTAGGCCATAAACAAGACAACCAAGCCAACATGGTCAGGATTATCAGGCCATCAAGGAGCTAGGAAAGGCTAAATGCTAAGCTGGTGAGCCCATTACAGAGCTAGGGACACTTACACCAAAACTATCCTGACTTCTAAGACACCCACACACACCTAACACAAGGAATCGGTCCCTCATGCACTGACCTCCTTTCCAGTGCTATTCAGGGGTTGTGGAGAAGAAATCCAACCCTCTAGCTCTGTCTATGTGGTTCCCAAACACACCAGGTTTATCAAGAAAATCAAGCCCTCATCCCTACTCCAACACAGTCCGAAGACCAACCACTGCATACACACAGTCACACAAGCGATTCACAGCTTGGATAGGGAAAGAAATTCCTAATTCGTTCTTGGCCCTATCGTGGCCAAAATGACTCCAAAACAACCTACAGCAGCCCCCAAAATGTAACAACAAACACAAATGGAAACGTGGGGAAACAATAGTTCGTTCTCAACAATGAAGCCACCAGGGAGACTTACACCGATCGTAATGGACAAGGAAAAATCAGCCTCCCAACCTGTGTGTGAGAGAAATTTACACCAGATCCCAATACACGGATGGAAACACACCCGATTCCTCTTTGTGGAAGATGTGAATGACAGTGGAAAACAACTCCCTCTCTTGGCTGTGTGAGACCAAAACAGAAAAAGAATCCTCCGCGTGAGACACAAGACGTTTTTCCCTACGTCAGAATGAACGATAATGGAAAATGGTGAGTGGGAAGTGCGGGAGTGTTCACA
Organism: Pseudotsuga menziesii; assembly: GCA_001517045.1. Lineage (NCBI taxonomy): Eukaryota > Viridiplantae > Streptophyta > Pinopsida > Pinales > Pinaceae > Pseudotsuga > Pseudotsuga menziesii. The sequence continues at coordinate 28,715 of LPNX010620532.1, forward strand.
GCACCGTCATGGAGAGAATGGGGGGTCCGCATGGAGTGATGGCAGTGGTAGTTTTCCTTGCCAACGTGAGGTTCAACCTGCTTGTGGAGTGTGCGTGTGGGCAAGGACTGACAGTCCTGCTACACTCCACTCCCCAACCATAATTTCCCCAACTAACAACAGAACTTTTTAATGGTGGTAGTTGGATAAGACAAGGGAAGGTGACACATGGCTTTTTCCCCATTGGTTCATGGTTTAACAATTCCCCCCTCCTTATCCTTGGGAAAATCATGCCCTTTTCAATATGGTTGCATTGACATAGCTCGTTGGGGTTCATTTAATTAAAAATGCATATTTACATGATGCCAAAACTAATATATGTCGTGTACCGCAATAGACCATCGGCAACGATTCCAATTGCCGAGACATAACACAACTAAATCGATGGTGGGGCTTTTGCTTTTAGCTCCACACCACGATTCATTACAATATATACATCATGTACATTTAATGCAAATGGGGTCAAAACCGGGGTGTTACATTCTTCTCCCCCTTCAATAGCACTATCCTCAGTGCTTTACAAAATTTGAACAAAATGCTACACTGGTATCATCTCAGTGTTCCGCAGAATTAAACAAAAATGGATGTGCCAATCGTATGGCATCCTCCAGCTCCCACGTAGCCTCTTCAGGTCCATAGTGCTCCCATTGCACCTTTACCTGACCTATGGCCCGGTTCCGGAGCATTGTAACCTTCCTATTGAGGATGTGCATTGGCTCGATTCAGAACTCTCCCTCGGGTTCCACCTGAATCACATCCCAATTTATCACATGGTTAGGATCATGTACATATTTCTTAAGCAAAGAAGCATAAAAAACATTATGAGCTCTAGTACTAGTAGGCAATGCAAGTCTATATGAAACTGGACCTATTCTTTCGATCCCTTCAAACGGCCCACAATATCTTGGTGACAGCTTGGCACAACTTCCAAGCTTCAAGGAACTCTTCTTTGCTCTCACTCTAAGGTAAACATGATCCCCAACACTGAACTCCCTGTTCACCCTATGCTTATCTGCATATCTTTTCTGTCTGTCCTGTGCTGCTTTTAGATTCTTCCTGATCTTTACAAACTCTTGCTCCATTTCCTTGAGCAATTCTGGTCCAAGCACAACTCTGTTCACTGGATTATCCCAAGTCACAGGTGTTCTACACCTTCTTCCATACAAAGCTTCATACGGACTCATCCCCAAGGATTCCTGTTGTCCATTGTTATAAGCAAACTCTACCAAGTGTAAGTAATCTTCCCACTTGGTTGGTTTGTCCATCACATACATGCGAAGCATATCTTCAAGCACTTGGTTCACTCTTTCTGTCTACCCATCTGTCTGAGGATGGTATGCAGTGCTGAAGTTTAGTTTTTTACCCAAATCTGTAAACAACCCCTTCCAAAAGTTGGAAGTGAACTTGACATCTCTGTCAAAGACTATTGTCTTCGGCAATCCATGCAATTTGAAAATCTCCTTCATGAAGATCTTTGCAATGTCATCCATCTTATGCGTAGACTTAACATATATAAAATATGCTGCCTTTGTCAACTTGTCCACCACAACCATGATGGAATCATGTTTTCTCCAAGTCATCGGCAATCCTATAATAAAATCCATGGAAATAATTTCCCATTTCCATTCCAGAATTGGCAAATGCTGCAACAAGCCTGATGGGTGTTGATGCTCAACCTTTACTTGTTGACATTTTATGCACCTTTAAATGTATTCAGCCATATCCTTTTTCATTCTTGGCCAAAAGTAATGCCTTCTAGCTGTAGCAATTGTCTTCTGATATCTTGGGTGACCAGAATACGGAGCTTGATGGATTTCATCCATAATAACTCTCCTTAAATCTGCTACATCTGGAATATAAATTCTACCTTTATAAGTGAGAATTACATCTTCTTCCAATTTATATCCCTCATACCTCTTCTCAAGACTTTATTGTTGCAATTTGTCTTTTACCTGCTCATGCAAATCATCTCCAGCAGTATGATTAACAATCTGCTGCCTCAAATCTGGTTGGCAAATACTAAGAGATGCCACATGCATTTCTTGCACCTTCCTACTGAGTGCATTAGCTACCTTATTCTCTCTTCGCTTTATGTGCTTGATTTCAAAATCAAACTCACATAAAAACTCCAGCCATCTCGCTTGCCTAGCATTCAGGGTAGGCTGATCAAACAAATACTTCAGACCACAATGGTCTATCCTTAGTTCGAATCTTCTACCCATCAAGTAATGTCTCCACATCTTGAGAGCATGTACTATGGCTGTAAGCTCTATATCATGAGTGGCATAGTTCTTCTCATGCTCCTTCAACTTTCTTGACTCATAACATAACACGTGGTTGTCCTGCATAAGGACTCCTCCAAGCCCTTATCTGCATGCATCGGTACACACCACAAAATCTTTCTCCGGATCTGCAACTTTCAATACTAGTGCACTGGTGAGAAGATTCTTCAACCACTGGAAACTTTCTTCACACCTTGATGTCCATTCGAACTTCATCCCCTTCTTTTGCAAAAAAGTGATGGCATGTGCAACTCTGGAAAATCCTTCAATGAATCTCCTGTAGTATCCTGCAAGTCCCATAAAAGATCTTACATCCGTCACATTTCTTAGAGTAGGCCAATTCATAATGGCTTCAATCTTTTCAGGGTCCACAGATATACCCTCTTCTAAGATAATGTGACCCAAATACTGAATTCTATCTCTATAGAAGTCACACTTGCTTAGTTTTGCATACAGCTAATGCTCCCTGAGCAATTTCAATGTCAATCTCAAATGCTCTTCATGCTCTTTCTCATTCTTAGAATAAACAAGAATGTCATCAAGGAAAACAAGAACAAACTTGTCCAAATATCTGTTGAAGACACTATTCATTAGGCACATAAATGTAGCTGGTGCATTTGTGAGACCAAATGGTACCACTACAAACTCATAATGCCCATACCTTGTCCTGAAGGTTGTCTTATGAATGTCTTCATCCTTGATTCTCACATGATGGTAACCAGACCTCAAGTCGATTTTGGAAAATACATTTTCTCCTCTCATTTGATCAAAGAGGTCATCAATCCTAGGCAAAGGATATTTATTCTTCACAGTAACCTTGTTCAATTGTCTGTAATCAATACACAACTTGAGTGTACCATCTTTCTTATTTACAAATAGAACTAGTGCTCCACAAGGAGACACACTCTGTCAGATATACTTCTTTATCAACAACTCTTGCAGTTTCATCTTCAACTCTAGCATCTCTGGTGTACTCATCTTGTAGGGTGTCTTGGACACTGGTGCTACTCCTGGCACAAGTTCAATTGTGAAATCAATGTCCCTCTTTGGAGGAAGCCCTGGAATCTCATCAAGAAACACATTCCTGAATTCCTGTAACACCTGATAGTCTTCCAACCTAGGAGTTTCATCGTCTGTTGCCTCCAAAATATGAGCTGCATACAACTGGAAACCCTTCCTACATAACTTCTTTAACTATATTGCTGAAATCTGCCTTACTGAAATCATCTTTGGAATGCCTTTCACAACTACCGGGTTCCCTTCTTCATTCATGGATTCGAAAGTATTATTGTAGCAGTCAAGCTTTATCCTGTGAGCTTCTAACCAATCCATTCCAATGAGAACATCATAGGAACCAAGCGGTAGAACATTCAGATCTACACAAGTGACCAATCCATTCATGACCAATGGACATTTCTCTACCACTTCACTAACTTTTCTCTTAGTTCCAGTGGCTAGCTGAACTAACCAATACCTCCTATGCTTTACTTTCTTAAAAGCACAAATATCCACTACTCTAGGAGTAATGTAACTATGAGTAGAGCCAGGTTCAATCAAAATAGAAATAGATTGCTCAACAATCTTACCTGCTACTTCGACCACCATTGACTGGTGATCTGCCTGGCAGTCCTCCAGTGCTGCATAAATCCTAGGAACTGCCCTTGCTACTTGACCCACTATTTCTGCTTCTTGAATGTTGTAAGCTGGCCTTGCACTCTCATTCTCGAGTGGACAATTCCTGCACATGTGGGGTCCTCCACATTTCCAACATTGAAGTGGCCCTCTATTCTGTTGTAGATCTTTAGTATTTTCTCCCATCACTCCAACTGGCTTACTTGCAGCTTGGGATGGCTACTTCTGCTGATTCCTGAAGTTAGAAGGTTTGAACCTTTTCTTTCTTTGGTCAAACTTCTCATTTTTCTTGTCCTTCCATGCCTTATGGTAATCCGGTTTACCTTTGCTTTGCTCATAGAAATACTTAGCCTTCCTTATTGCTTCTTCAAGAGTTCTAGGTTCATAAAACTCAATTCTCTGTTTGTAAGACTGAGGTAATCCACTCAGAAAACGCTAGACCTTCACTTTTTCATCTCTGATGTACCGGACATACCTCAACAGCTCCAAAAACTTATTTGCATATTATTCCATGGTCTGCTGTCCCAATATCGGCTCATGAAACTCCTTAATCTTATCATCATAATACCTATTAGAGAGGTATTTCTGCTTGAAATACTTCTTGAATTGTTTCCACTTAAGTCTCCTTTCACTAATCCTCTTTACTTGCTTGAAGTGTTCCCACCAAATGGATGCCCTTCCATTCAGATTGAATATGGCAACTCTTGCCTTCATGTTTCCGGAATAATCATGCACTTGAAAGTACTTCTTTATCCCAAGGAGCCAAGCTTCAGCCTCTTGTCCAGTCTTTATCTCACCATCAAATGTAGGAGGTTTAGCCTTCTTAAATTCATTCCAAGAACGATCCCTATGGTGTCTCTTTCTTTTTCTTTTATGAGAAGAAGAACTTGAACCCCCGCTGGATTCTTCAGAGTCAGATGATCCACTAGAAGTCCTTCTCCTTCTCCTAGTACTACTCTTACTTCCTTTTGGTCTTGTTGTACCTCGTCCAGAGTCTATCTTTCTCTGGAAGTCTGTCAAACTCTGCAACATAGCAGCATTCAACTGATGTTGCTCTTCCTGGGCTTTGATCAAGCTTCTCACGGTGGCTGCAACATCTGACGATGTCTCTTGGAATCTCCTTCCATTAGACTCAATGTCATCATTTCCATTACGGACATTCTCTCCCATGGCATCTCACACACGCTCATAAGAATTCCAAGCATCATATCCGTCATGGGTTCTCATAACTGAACCACGACTTACTTACCAAACTGCACTACCTGAAATATTGCTCTTGAAGGTGACTATGATTCTGCAAACGTGTTAGTAACACAACTGTTAGATAAATAACATTGATATAAATTAGAATTACTTACCTTCTCTCGGAAAAATCATAAAATACAAATTTGCCCAAACACAATATTTTCTTCATCAAAGAACGTCTGTTTGAGGGGGACAATGGGGGTCAAGAGGGCTTGATTTTCACGCAATCTAGCACATAAGATCGCTGCCACTTTCTACTTTTCAGCCCTGAAAATCTACTGAAAAACCGTTGAAAATCCCTCTAAAAATCAGTCGAAATCTGTTGGGAAATCCCATGGAAAACCCAAAATTTCCTTGTACAGGATCGAGTCTCATCCCAACTAACATTCCAACGTTTCAGTGGTCAGCACAACTAACTTCCTTTGTTTTTCATTGGTGATCGGATCCACTAAACACTACCGCATTGGCGATTGAATCCTCTACTCATCGGGTGGCTAGTTCCATGGGCAGCCGCAACAATGGCCAACGAACTCTCTGGGGTTTCCGGGACCACAATCCTATCGACGGTTAGAACCCGTAGTCACTACGGAATCAATGATCAGAACAATTGTCCATCGGAAGGATAGTCCACTAGACAGCCACAACGGTGGGCGCACAAACAACTAAACCCTTCTGACTTCATCGTTGTTCCGTTCAACTAATCTTCTTCCAACGCATCGACGGTCCAAACCACTAACTTTCGTCGATCGCCGATGGTCTCAACACTTAGACAAATTTTTCAAAAAAATTTCTCTTCTTCTTTTTATGGAACATAACATCTGTCGGTGGTCAGAACCATTAAGTGCTATGTGTCGGTGAACCCAAAAACTAAATTTCGTTAACGCCAAAAGTTAATATCGGGCGTTTCTTCCACTACATCGAGCCAGCATTTCGGCGGCCTTCGACTGATCTTCACCGAAACTGCGGCTCCCACACCCACTAAGTTCCACTGACGGTCGACGAAAACTTAGAAAATTTTCCCGCAATTTTTCTTCCAACCGTCCTCCGTCGGGTGTGCTTCCGCCTAGCTCTCTGCTGCATCGGAAGTCCTTCCCACTAATCTTTTCGATGAACCGACAGTTCAGACACTTAGACAAAATTTTCAACAAAATTTTCAAGAAATTTTCTATCATAGATTTCTGATCTCTGCTGGGCAGAAGGAAATCCTACCTCTGTCACTGCATCTTCGTGGTCCATTCAGGCCCATGCTGCAACATGAGCTTTGATACCACTATGTAACGCCCCCGCCCCTCCGACCGAAGAAGAGGATGCTACCATGGCGTTAACCATCTGGGAAAACCGCCCCATGAACATGAATATATATGAAAACGAAATGCTTGAACATAAAACATGCTAAGATGCATAATCATTCACATCCACAGCGGAAGAAAACATATGTTCATACAAGCATTCAACATGTTCATCACATTCATTAACAGTAAATATGATTGCAGAAGTAAAATAGACAAGATTACTTATATCATAAAGAACTTGTCCTGCAACCAGCTACACTGCTGCAACATTCCACCCGACCATAGGCCAGCGTGCTCCTTAATCTCTCAGAAACGCCGCCACCCCCGAGCTAGGCATGATTCCGCAAGGAATAAGCAATAAGCAGGCTTACGCATAGCCAAGGATACATAAAACGCAGCCAAGCCAACGTAGTTGGGTTTATCAGGCCATCAACAAGACAGCCAAGCCAACATGGTCAGGTTTATCAGGCCATCAAGGAGCTGGGAAAGGCTAAATACTAAGCTGGTGAGCCCATTACAAAGCTAGGGACACCTACACCAAAACTAGCCTGAATTCTAAGGCATCCACACACACCCAACACAAGGAATCAGTCCCTTCTCTGCTACACAGTCCCTCAGGCCCTGACCTCCTTTCCAGTGCTATTCAGGGGTTGTGGAGAAGAAAGCTATCCCTCTAGCTCTTTCTGTGTGGTTCCCAAACACACCAGGTTTATCAAGCAAACCAAGCCCTCATCCCTACTCCAACACAGTCCGAAGACCAACCACTGCATACACGCAGTCACACAAGCGATTCATAGCTTGGATAGGGAAAGCAATTCCTGAGTCATTCTTGGCCCTGTCGTGGCCAAAACGACTCCAAAACAACCTACAACAGCCCCCAAAACGTAACAACAAACACAACTAGCAACGTGTGGAAACAACATTCCGTTCTCAACAATGAAGCCATTGAGGAGACTTACACAGATCACAATGGAGAAGGAAAAATCAGCCTCCCAACCTGTGTGTGAGAGAAATTTACACCAGATCCCAATACACAGATGGAAACACACCTGATTCCTCTCTGTGGAAGATGTGAATGACAGTGGAAAACAACTCCCTCTCCTGGCTACATGAGACCAAAATAGAAAAAGAATCCTCTGCGTGAGACACAGGACATTTTTCCCTGTGTCAGAATGAGCGACAATGGAAAATGGTGAGTGGGAAGTGCAGGAGTGTTCACAGCACCATCGTGGAGAGAATGGGGGGTCCGCATGGAGTGATGGTGGTGGTGGTTTTCCTTGCCAACGTGAGGGTCAACCTGCTAGTGGAGTGTGCGTGTGGGCAAGGACTGACAGTCCTGCTACACTCCACTCCCTAGCCATAGCTACCCCAACTAACAGCAGAACTTTTTAATGGTGGTAGTTGGATAATACAAGGGAAGGTGACACATGGCTTTTCCCCATTGGTTCATGGTTTAACAATTCCCCCCCCCCCTCATCATTGGGAAAATCATGCCCTTTTCAATATGGTTGCATTGACATAGCTGGTTGAGGTTCATTTAATTAAAAATACATATTTACATGATGCCAAAACTAATATATGTTGTGTACCGCGATAGACCATTGGCAACGATTCCAATTGCCGAGACATAACACAACTAAATCAATGGTGGGGATAAATCAATGGTGGGGATTTTGCCTTTAGCTCCACACCATGATTCATTACAATATATACATCATGTACATTTAATGCAAATTGGGTCAAAACCAAGGTGTTACAAGGATTGTTAGGGTTAACCTTGAATCGAGAATGAGTCAAAGGTGGTTTAGGTCTAGTACAAGTTTTTAGTCCCATGGTATTTGCTGGCCAATGGTATTTTCCAAGGTATTTGGTAGCCCGTGGTATTTTCCCATGGCATTACATGTAAAGAATCCTTTATAAGGCTTGAGAGGATCCATTGTAAAGTGGCCTGGAGGTGATTGGTGGCTAGCCCACTTGGCCCAACTTGGTCGGTTCAATTCAAGGGAGATAATAGATTTATTATCATTGGGTTTTCTCGATTTTGGATTTTCCACATAAAAATTGTGTGTCTATATTTAATGGTTGCTTGTATATTTTGTTTCTCTTGCAATTTATTATATATATGCTCGTTGAAATCCTAAGACATGCAATCATGCACCAAGCACCCATGCACAATGCATTATGAGAATATTTCCTATCCCAATTCTCGTTAGTTAATCAGATCAAATTTAGGGTGAATTTGAGTTACCTTCAGTCAGTTGAAGTAATTTTGAGTTATTCAAGTTGTCTTCAGTCAGTTCAATGGGTTTTGAGTCTAATTTGAGTTATCCTCAATTAAATAGAGTAAATTTGGATCAATTTGAAGTGCATGGGATTGAAGTTAGGGAAATTTGAGTAAGTAGGTGGAATTCTAGTTGTCTCCAATGCATGAGAGGGATTTTAGGGAGTTTTTGAGTCATCCTTAGTATTCTTGAGTTATCCTTGGTGGATGGGAGTGTATTTTCCAATGGTTTTGAGTCAATCTAAATAAGTTTGAGTTGCTCTTTGGAGAACTTGAATAGGCCAGTCAGTGGGCTAGAAAATCCTTCAATGATTTGGAGTTGCTCCTTTGTAGTCTTGAGGCAAACTCTTAGAGACAATTCAATTTTATCTTAAGGGATTTGAATTCCATTCCATTCATTCATTCTTCCATTATCAAGTTGGTTGGTCAATGGTGAGAGTGTTCACCCTTGAAGTTGAATGACAGAGAGAGGATTCAAATGGTAATTTTTGCACCATAATCCAAGCTTTGTTTGCATGGAAGAAGATCACATTCACCACAACTAGTCTTTTAGGAGATGACGACAATCCTATGAAGAGACTCTATTGTTGCGCATTGGTTTTCCGAGAGAGGGGGACAATCCTGTGGAAGATATCTTATTTGTTGGTTTTGTTTTGCAGGAGAGGGGGACAATACTAATAAAGAGAAACCATTGTTGAAATTTTGTTTGGTGGGAGAGGGGGACAATCTCGAGCAAGAGAAGCTAGTGTTGTGCCTTATCTTAGATGAGAGGGGAACAATCCTGAGCAATAGAACCTATTGGTTGTGCATTGGGATTCTAGGAGCTGGGAAAATATTGTGAAGGTCGTATTTGTTTTAGCTTTATCTTTTATGAGAAGGGGAATCTTGAGGATATCAAATTAGTGATATATTTTCCTTAGAGTGTGGATCTGAGACCTTAGCTCGGGGGTGACCTGCTCAAGTAGTTTGGATTGATAGTGTCTATGGATGGGAGGAACGTTGTCCAAAGATGCCATTTACTCCATAAACAAAAGTATTATGGACTATTTTTTATTATGTTACCATTGTACATGTGCTCACAGATGCTTAGCTAGTTTATTATATATGTTGCAATTCAAATTCTCATATCCATATACATGTTTGATTTATGATTGTTAGATTAGTAGTTTGATGTATTACTGCTACTATTGGAGTTATTTCTTATGTATTTTGATCATTTGAAGAACTGTTTTTTTTGGCAATCTATATGGTTGTGTATGGTGGTTCTAGATCAGATCTTCCATGACGATTATGGTTGTTATTTAATGCATAAAATATTATATAAGGTAGTGTATTCATTCTCTTTTTTAGGCAATGTAGAGTGTTGATTTACTTATTATTTTATAACTTAATCATTCAAAATTTAGGAAAACTAGTAAGTCTAATTTATGGGCAGACCATATGGTCGTGTATGATTGCTCTGGATCAGATCTTACATGGGGGTAATGGTTGATAATTAAATGTTCTAAATATGATGAAACATAGTGTCAAACTTCAGTTAGATAAAATGTCATAATTATATGCTACATATATATTAGAAGTTTGAATTCTATTAGTGATCGAGGATGTTTTCGTTCTATGACTTATAAATTGAATTGTATACAAAGAATGTGAATGAAGCTCAAAATAACATAATAAGTGACATATGCATGAAAGATAAATAATTCACATGCAAAATAGGCACCATATGATAATGGATTTCGTTATGAAGGAACTACGTCTCCAGACCCGCTTCTCAGATGGAGAGGTCAGTTTATAATTTCAACAATAATGGAAAAAGTACATGGCAATGATACGTCGATACCTTATATATTGAACATGGAGAGAAATTGTTGCTTGAATCCACAAATGGGTTGCACAAGTAGCTATATAATGTGAAGACGATGAAAAATGAGTACAAATAGCCCCACCTTCTTCTTACAAAAGCTACAACAACACCTTCCTCTCTTTTTCCGAATGATGGAAATATGGAGAAAAAAGTCTCCAAGCACTTTCCAACTCTCACAAACTAACTACAAAGTTCTCACTACACCATGGAGTTCTCAACCAAAAAAATTATGATCTCCCAAAAATGAGTCCCTCAACAAGTAGAGTTCTCCACAAACTAGATCATGCCACACAATGGAAAATGGGGGGTTTATATAGCTTTAGGTGACCCCCCCCCCCCCCCCCTTGGAATGCTTCACATGAACCACTACTTGGCCCATTCGTTGGGATCCATTAACATTTGGTTACGCCCTTTTTAATTCTTCCTAACAATAGTTTTTGGCATATGCTTGGTTCTTGGTATATATCACATGGCACTTTGTTACAACCATATTCAATGCCATAACCATATGCAAGGTTGCTGGCATGTTTTACAATGTTTTAATACCAGCCATATATCAATGTATTCATTGGCATAATACAAAAACCCAAATTTTTAAACCATTTCCAAAGTTTGTAAATTTCACATGTTGAAATGGGAGGCGTGTTCTACATTGCAAGTGTGGAAGCGTGCACCACATCTGAAGTGGCTTGTTGCATTCACGTGGTGAGGAAAGGGTGGTGGCGTGGAGCTCATGGGAGAGTCTTCAGGTGGGAACCTTGTGGGCTATGCCACGAGCTCCTGCACCCCCCTTTTTTTTCAAACTCCACACTTTCCAAAAGTTAAATAATATTAATGTATCCCAAGTGGTGAGGGTTTTTGGTTGTGGAGCATGATATTCCTTATTCAAATATGTTATGTTAGTCATGTTTCGATCCCAACACCTGATGAGGGGAGGGGGGGAGTGGGCCTTTCCCCACCCCCCCACTATAGTTTTAATGGGAGTCTAGGGGTGGGTGACTATTTTGGGAGCCCCACCTTGGAAAGGGTTCAGGGGAAGCACCCTCGTAGCAATTTGTTTTTTTAAATGCCTTGTAAAATGTTGTAATTTCATAGTCATGACTTGGTAAATAATGGGTGATTTACAAGCACATGGTTTTTGGAATCTTGTGGTGTTTTCCCATGGTATTCACTTTATAAAAGGAAGGCATTGTAATATGATTGTGTATTGTATTTTATTATTGTAAAAGTGATCTTTGTGATTGTGAGGGAGAGACTCTGAGAGAGTGAAGAAGAGGTGCAGCAGGGTTGTTGTAGGTTGTATGCATTCATTTTGTTGGATGTTATAATAATAAAGGATTAGCAATTTCCATGTGGACGTATCCCATTTTGGGCTAATCATGTTATATCTGTCTCTCTCTTTTAATGTGTTTTAATATTTGCATCTAGTTTATTGTTTATTATTATTGCTCTACAATCATGTTTTTCTAACAATTAGTATCAGAGTGAAAGGTCTATTTGGATGGTAAACTCGTAGGAAACAAGGGTTCCTGGTTTAAGTGGGAGAAATGGCAGATGATGGAAAGATTAGGGTCGAGAAATTAAACAGCCAAAAATATTAGTTATCGAAGATGAAAATGGAGGACTATCTATACCAAAAGGATCTATACCTACCATTGGGTAGAAAAACAAAACAGTCGGCGACTATGAACGACAAAAAATGGGAGGTTCTTGACAGAAAGGCATTGGAAAAATTATGGTTATACCTAGCTTCATTAGTGGCTTTCAATATTTTGAAAGTAAAGATAACAGAGCATGTGATGAGCGCATTGGCTAAGCTCTAAGAAAAACCATTGGCTTCCAACAAGGTATCTTTAATGAAGCGTTTGTTTAATATGAATATGTCAGAAGGTAAATCTATGGTTGACCATTTAAATGAATTTAATATGATTACTAGTCAGCTAAGTTCTATAAAAGTGAACTTTGATGATGAGGTTAGGGCTCTTCTAATCATGTGCTCATTGGCAGAAAGCTGGAATGGCTTGGTCATGGTTGTAAGTAACTTTATCCCTGGTTCAAACACTCTTAAATTTGATGATGGTTGTGGTGTTATTCTTAGCGAGGAAATGCGAAGAAAAATCACAAGTGAGACATCAAGTAATGCGTTGACCATGAAGAGTGGGGGAAGACAAAGGAAGAGAGGAAGGAGACCAGGTAATTGGAGCAAGTCTAGAAATGGAAGATCCAAGTCTAAATTGGGAAAGATGGCGGGTTGGAACTGTGATAAGAGAGGACATCTGAAGAAAGACTCTACAACTCCATAGAAGAAAGGAGATGAGTAGTGGGATACTACTCAAGAAGCAAATGTAGCAAGTGATGCATTACAAGATGCTATGATTCTTGCATTAGATAATACTAGTGATTATTGGGTAATATATTTAGGGGATTCATGGCATGCTACACCCCATAGGAAATTCTTTCATGATTATGTTCCAAGTGATTTTGAACATGTTTTATTCGGGGACGATGAACCATGTAAAATTGTTGGAATGGGTAAGGTATGGAATAAGTTAAATAATGGAAATTAGTGGCTACTAAAAGATGTAAGGCATATTCCTACTATGAAAAGAAAACTAATCTCAACAGGAAATTTGGGAGATAGTGGTTGTTTGTCTATGTTTGAAAAAACGTGGTGGAATATCACTAAAACATCACTGGTAATAGCAAAAGAAGATAGGATAGGCACGTTGTATTTATGTCCTCATAATACTGATTGTTCTATCTTCGTAGCTTCCATAGAAACAAGTACAACATTGTGGCATCATAGGGTTGTCCAAATGAGTGAGAAGGGGATGTGAATTCTCCACTCAAGGAAATTGTTTCCGGATATAAAGCAGGTAAGTTTGGAGTTCTGTGAGAACTGTGTTTATGGAAAACATAATATAGTTAGATTTCTCAGGGTTGGGAACCAAAAGAAGAGTGAAAAGCTAGATCTTGTGCATACAAATGTATGGGGACCGGATCAAGTAAAATCTCTTGGTGTCTCTTGTTATTATGTTATTATTATTGATGATGCAACTAGAAAAACTTGGGTTTATTGCATTATACAAAAATATGATGTGTTTTTTTCTTTTAAGAAGTGGAAATATTTGGTTCAGAATGAGATAAGAAAATGGTTGAAATGTCTCAGATCTGATAATGTAGCTGAATATTGCACCAATGAGTTTGATAGTTACTATTCATACCATGGTATTCGTAGAGAAAAGACGGTCCTAGGAACACCACAAGAAAATGGTGTGTCAGAAAGGATGAATAGGACAATCATGGAGCATGCAAGGTGTATGAGATTGCATGCAGGGTTTCCCTTACATTTTTGTGATGATGTTGTCGATATTATTGTTTATTTAATAAACAGAGGGCCTTCAAACATTTTGGATGGTGGGATTCTAGAGGAGGCATGGAAAGGTAAAAAGGTAAACTACTCATTTCTGAGAACTTTTGGTTGTGAAGCATTTGTCTAGATTGATAAAGAAAATATAACAAAGCTTGAGGAAAAATCAAAGAAATGCACCTTTATTGGAAACGGGGTTGATGATTTTGGTTATTTCTTATGGGATTATGGAAATCGCGAAATCGTTAGGAGTAGAGATGTGGTATTCAATGAAAAGGTTATGTACAAAGATCAATTTTAGGGGAAGAAAGAGAAAAATGAAAACACAGAGTACACAGTGCTTGATGAAATCAAAGAAAATGAAGTTCCAAAGGTACCTGGAAATCAAGAAGAGTAGGAGGTACCTCAAACTCCTGCAAGTGTAAGAATATCTACTAGATTAAGTAGACCCCCTGAAAAATTATCTCCTTCACTGTATTATGTATTGATGATTGATTTTGGTGAACCAGAATGTTATGAAGAAGCAATGCAAGTGGAAACTAGAAAGAAATGGGAGCAAGGCACAGACGAGGAGATGGACTCATTGGTAAGAAACTAGAATTGGGATTTGGTTGAATTTCCTGCATGTAAAAGAGAATTGTAGAATGGGTTTACATGTTGAAGGAATAATATGGATGCTAGAAGTGGTACAAGGCAAGACTTGTTGTAAAGGGGTCTACACAAAAAAAGGTATATATTTTGATGAAATATTTTCTCCTGTTGTTAAAATGACTTCAATTAGGACTATTTTAAGTATAGTGGCGGTAGAATATTTGCATATTGAACAGTTAGGTGTAAAAACAACCTTTCTCCACGGGGATTTGGAAGAAGAGATTTATATGCAGCAGCCACAAGGGTATGAGGTCAAAGGTAAGGAGAATTTGGTTTGCAGGTTGAAGAATAGCTTATATGGATTGAAACAAGCTCCAAGGTGGTGGTATTTAAAATTTGAAAAGCTTATGACAGAACAGTGTTATAGTAGATGACATTCTGACCAATGTGTTTATTTCAAGAGGATAGATAATGGAAGATATATTAACTTGTTATTGTATGTGGATGACATGCTTGTTGTAGGGTCTAGCATGTAGATTATAAATGTGCTTAAAAGGAAACTAGCTAAATAATTTGTGATGAAGGATTTGTGTATTGCAAAGCAAATCCTTGGTATGAGAATAAAAAGAGACAAGAAAAATCGCAAATTGGCATTGTTTCAAGGTGAGTAAATAGAAAATGTGTTGGATAGGTTTAGAATGAAGAATGGAAAACCAGTTAGTACACCTTTGGCCATCCATTTCAAACTAAGTGAGGAGATGTGTCCCAAGACACAGAAAGAGATAAAATTCATGTCCAATGTTCCCTATTCATCAACAATTGGAAGCTTGATGTATTCCATGATGTGCACTTGGCCAGATATTGCACATGTAATGGGAGTTGTGAGCAGGTATATGAACAACCCAAGTAAAGAGCAATGGAAACCAGTACACAGAATTCTCAGGTATTTGAGAGGTACCACTTCTCATGCATTATGTTTTGGAGGTTCAGAAATTTTGTTCTACGGGGATATAATGATGTATATATGGCAGGTGATAAAGACAGCAGGAGGAGCACCACGAGGTATGTCTTTACTATGGGTGGACCAACATTAAGTTGGATTTTGAAACTACAAAAGGTTGTTGCACTTTCAACAACGGAAGCAGAGTGTGTTGTTGCTACAGAGGCTAGTAAAGAGATGATTTGGTTGTAGAGTTTCGTGGAGGAATTGGGTAAGAAGTAGGAGAATAGAAGGTTGTACAGTGACATCCAAGGGGCCAATCATCTTGCAAATAACTCATCCTTCCATTCGAAGACTAAACATATACAACTCAAGTACCATTTCATAAGATATGTTATGTAAGATTAATTGTTAAAGTTGGAAAAGATACATACTAGCCAAATTCCTGCAGACATATTGACAAAGCCTAGTAACTAGAGAGAAATTGAGATCTTGCTCGGTTTCTGTTGGCCTTCAAGCATGAATGTGAAGATGAGAAATTCGCCAGGTCCGAGAGCATAGTCCAGCAAGTGCAACAACTGTGGAGTTGTTTTGATCAATCTCCAAGTGGGAGATTGTTGGTTGTGGAGCCTGATCTTTCTCATTCAGAGATGTTATGTCGATCATTCTTGGATATCAACACCTGACAGGGAAGAGTGGGGGGGATTTATTCCCCACTATAGTATCTACCCCCCCTCGCAGGGGTTTAGGGGTAGCGCCCTTGTAGCGAAAATTTTAAAAAAATTCCTTGTAAAATGTTGTAATTTCATAGTCATGACTTGGTCAATAATGGTTGATTTAGGGGTCCATGTTTTGGGAATCCCATGGTATTTTCCCACGCTATTCCCTTTATAAAAGGAAGGCATTGTAATATGATTGTATATTGTATTGTAGAATTTTAAAAGTGATCTCTATGATTGTGATAGAGAAACTCTGAGAGAGTGAAGAGGAAGTGTAGCAGGGTTGCTACAGGTTGTATCCCTTAATTTTGTCGGATGGTATAATAATAAAGGACTGGAAATTTCTGTGTGTACGTAGCCCATTTTGGGTGAACCATGTTATATTGGTGTCTCTCTTATAATGTGTTTTAATATTTGCATCGTGTTTATTGTTTATTGTTATTGCTCTACGATCTTGTTTTTCTACCAAGCGCATTAGCCTTGTGAGGTTGAGGTTATGGGTTCAAGTCCCATTGAATCCAACAATTTTTTTGTAAATTGTTCCAATATTCTAGCCAATCTACGTTTCCACATGTCACAAGACGATTGGTCCACAACGATGCCAAATCACCTTCAAATGCCATGTGGCATCACAAGAACTTTCCATCCCATTGATTCCACCTGCCATGTGTTATCACTCGGGCTGCCATGTTAGTGTCATACAAGACATGTGGCACCCTTGCAGTGGTGCCATGTGGAACCTCTTTTTCCAACTATGTCAGTGATGTACATGTTTGGCCAAAACGTAAGAATGCTCTAACTTCCTTGTCTGGACTCAGTTTGAGGTTTTGTTCGTGTCGTTGGAATTGGATTGACGAGCTCTTTGCAACCATGCAATGTTTTCTAAGATTTGTTGAGTTAAAAATTTTGACTATCCTCCCAGATCAATTAGTAGCATAGAAATGAAGTTATTATGTGGTTAAATTGCGATGAGCGGCTTCCCATAGATGTGATGATGAATAAATTTATATGTTAAAGGATAGCTAGATCTGTTGTATTCTTATGTCATCACTTTGCATCGCATTTATGTGGGGATATAGACTTGCATTATAAAGGATGACTTCCTTGGTAACTAATTGTTTTAATTATTTTTCTTTGTAGGAATTTTTTCCTAACCCTTAGAACATTATTCTGTTGTGTTAAACTTAAACAATTCCTTTATTGTTAGAACCCCTCAAGTATTCGGACCCTAATGATGTGGTTGGGGTCTAGTACGTTACAAAGTGGTATCAAGGCTTAGATTCCAACACTATGGTTGTTAGGCCTTATACAAATTTATAAACCTTTTGTTTATGTGCACTTGGAGATTATAAATGTGCTTTGTGAAATAAATTTTAAACCCCCTTCTGTTGATGGAAGATTCAGACACCTCACTTCAAAAATCGGTTGGATTGTATCCTACTTTTTAATTTCAGAAGTTGAGAGATTAAAGATCAGTCTATTGTATGCTTTAGAATTATTTAATATTAAATATTTATTACTCAATAGATTGATTAGTGGACACTATGAATTACATTTCTAATGTTCAGTAGATTGATTGGTCAATGCATGTTCACTTTGCATTGCCTCTTTTACTGTCTAGTGATCTGATTGATTAATGCATGTTTAATGTGCATTGCCTCTTTTATTGTTCAGTGACTTGATTAGTTGATGTGTGTCCATTGTGTATTTCCTCTCTGATTGTATATTGAATTAATTGGTAAGTGCTTAATCATTGTGCATGGCATAATTACTGATTGATCATTGCAATAATTATGCCTACATATTGTGTGTTGGTTATGCATATGCATTAGGTATGAATGTGCATGCATAGTGTATTGAGTCATTCAGGAAATGAGGAGTAGACCCCTAATCTAAGCCTAATTCCTCTACATAGAATGCATTCATATGTTTAGGATGATCCTAAAAGGCTTACTTCAGTATGCATTGAATTAATTAATATCGAAATGCTTCTTGCGGTACGATTGATTTATGGTTATGTTAGTGTATATGCAAAGCTTTGGGAATGTTGCCTCACTTTGTGAATGTTTTACCTAAAGAAAGCATATCCCCAACCTCACAATTGTTTTGATTATTTCATTTGTTTAACTGTTTATGTATTATAAAATGTATATTTATAAGATATACTATGGTTATATGTATTTGAGTATATGGAATAATATGGTATTATAATGTGTAATGATATATATGTAAGTATATGTTATAATATAAGTATATATACATATAGAGAGAGAGAGAGAGATAGTGCATAGTGGATGCGTTATAGGGTGTGTATTGATGTAGGTATGTTTATGTATTGTAATATGTATTTTATTATATGCAATAATTATTGGTATTATGTGTATGTGATATTGTGTATATAGTATATATATAAGTGTGCACATATGTAATATAGTAAGAATATAATATACATATATTTGATGATATATATATTGATATGATATAGTATCATATATTTTGTATAGTATTAGGAAGTGTATAGGGGTATATATGTAGTTTATGTGTATTATAATGTTTTTAAAATTGATGATGTAGGTATATATAATCAGAGTAGCGAGTTGTCTATATATGGTATCATATTATATGGGTATATAGGAGTGATATAATTTAGAATTTCCTATGTATGCACACACACATACACACGGTATTGTGATATATGTATGGAATGAGTGTTGTATAAGTAAGTAATTATCTTATTGTAGAATATTAGAAGATTTTGGTGGTGGGAAGTTTGGTTACATGATGTGAGTATGTATATACCTTGGTTGATATTATAAGCTACATATAAAAATCAGTAATGTAATGAGGATTAGACGAGGTTTCTATCAAAGTATGTATAGTATTGGTATTGATGCAGTATGTATGCAAGCGAGATGTATGATTGTGTATATGTCGAGTGTTTACAAAAGTACAATATTAGTAGTGTTTGTGTGATTCTATTGGTTGTATATATGTATTATTAATATATAAGATATTATGATAATGGTATGGTGTGATTGATGAGGAATTATTCGAGGTATATGGTATCGGATGTGATGAAGATTAGACTTGGTTGTATCTCGGTGCTCTTAGTTGTTATGATTGATGTATTATTGGTTGATGTACAAATGGTTGAAGTATTATGATTGAAATATTCTTATTGATGTATTCCGATCGATGTATTATGCTTTATGTTGTATGGTCAATTGATGCATGTATGGTTGTCATTGGTTGATATTAGTGTATGATTGATATATATTTGAGGTATTATGAATTGATGTATTATGGACCAAAGCCTATATGGATAATGTATGCATGATGACATATGTATAATTGATGTTGGTTGATATTACTAGTTGTACTAATTTATATTTGTTAATGTACAATGTTTTTTTTTACTGTTCTCTAAAGAATACTTATGCTTTATGTTGAGATGAAAAGTAGTATGTTTAACTACTAGTTGTTATGGCCTTTTGGTTTCTTAGTTAGATTGGAATTGTTGCATATAAGTTTCCTTTCTTGTTACATTAAAGTGATTAAAGTGTTCATGTGACCTTTGTGATATTTGTTGAAAGGTATTTGGTAGGGTCTTGGTGACATTTCATGTTTCTTTGCTCAAAGGTATCCTGGTAGTATCTTGGTGGTATTTTGTATATCTTTGATGAAAAATATGTACTAACCATGTGACTGATTGAAGTAGGATCAGGTACCTTCTTGAATATGTACTTCATGTATCCTTATATATCAAATACTAATCATGCAGGATGTGATACAAGTATCTTTGTTAGAAAACTATTTAGGTGATCTTGTTAAAAAATATATATCCCTGTGATATTTGTTGAAAGTGTATTGCTAGCGTATCTTGGTGGTATTTCACTTATGTTTGTTGAAATATATCTTTGTAGGAAAAGTATATTTGTGAAAAGTATTTACTAATATTGTAAATGATTAGAATGTGATTCATGTATCTTTGGTTGAAGGTGTAATTCATGTTGAAAAGTATATGACAGATACTAACCATGTGATTGACTTGGAATGTGATTCATGTATCTTGGATAAAGAAGTGTTTCATGTATCCTTGTTGAAAAAAATGTATATATAGTTGATGACTAATCATGTGATTAATTGATTGAACTATGATTCTAGGAAGACGATGGTCAATATGCTTATGAGCCATGGTGGCAATTGCAAGTTGGAAAGCTCAGGAAGAAAACCAATGCAAGGACACAAGAACCTTAAAGTTGTACTCTTCTTGTGCAAGAAATCCTTGGTGAAAGGTAGATCAACAGACAGACTATTAACTCAGAGAAGGGGATTCCTAAGCTTGGAGGATGAGTGATTGCAAAGAAGAAGACACTTTGATGAAGTTGATATGAGTGACGTATGAAACTTAGAGTCATAACACAGAGATTCCCTGGCTGGCCTGTGTTGGAGCACTAGAAGGGAGCTAGGGTAACAATCCCAAGGGACTCTTAAATCAGAGAAGGGAGCCCCATTCCTTGTGTTGTGTAGGTTGATGGGGGAGGATTGTTATGGATTAGGATGACTATAATGGGTGTGTCAAGATGAGCCATGAGCTAAATTATTTTCCGTGGAAGTTGTGTGAAAGAATAGAAATATGCAAGCAGATAAGTATCTTTGTGATATAATGTCTTTGTGATCTTTGTTAGAAAATTATCTTTGTGGTATTTGTTGTAGAAGTATACATATTTTATGTACCTTTATATATACTGATGTAATTCTTATGATTTATTGGAATTTATTTCATGTATCATGAAGATGTATTTTATGTATCTTGTTCCTGATATAATGTAGCATATATATTTATACCTAATGTTAATCATATAATTGGTTGGAATATTATTTAGGTGGATGTATTGTGTTGAATATTGAAGGCCTTGTAGCGAGGCTTGAATAACCTGTAATGGGGAATGAATATTGATCCTTTCTTCTACATTGGGAACCATTCTGCTAGTCCAGGTTCTCACATGGGAAGCCTGGGAATGGGATGGTGATACTCTGAGGAATTGAAAAGGTGAAGGGATGATGATATCCTAAGGGAATATCATGGTGAAGGAAGTCACATCCCATAGGATGTGGAGACAGACAGAAATGAGGGTGGTAGTGGGAAGTATTATGGTTTCTCGGAAGAGGAGTTCCAAGAGTTGTGATAATAAAGGCATGTATGAGTAAGTATGCATTGAGCACGATGCATTTTTTTAAGGGGGGGGGTATGTAATATCCCAAAGGTAAGCCTTAGACACATGTGATTTTGGTTATTTTCTTTTATGGTGGCACAAGGTACCTAGACCATGAACCATGGATATTATGAAAATAATAATTATTATTATTATTATATTCTTATTGTTAGAACAGTAATCCAACCCCTTAGTACCTTAGTTTAACTCCTTAATCAATTTTAGCAATTTTATTGCATTTTTCATTAATACACTACGGTTTTGGACTTAGGGTGCTTAGTTGGACCAATAACCAGCTAAATTGGTGCATTCATGCCCACATGAGTGCTCCATATCAGTCAACCATCCAAATGTGCACCCTCATCATTGTTGGTGCACTCCCATTCATTGAATGTGGACAGTTTGGTTGACTAGGAGCGCTAGAGGTTGATTTTGTCCAATTTTGGGTTGATTTGGTGCATTTAATGTCACCTAGAGCCTCTAACCCACCTATTTTTCAACACCAATTAATTCCAAGGTGTTATGATGACCCCATGTCACCTTAGTCACATCCACACAGAGATTCGTGGCCATTTTGGCTAATTTGGAGCGTGATTGGCCCACCTAGGGGGAATTAAGGCCAATTTGGCCAAGTTCATTTGTACAGTCACAATTGGCTTCCTAAGCCTCACGAAAAAATTATGATGTAATATAAACCTATTACTAACATGATTTTATGTTATACAGTCAAAATATAACATGTTTCTATTCACATTGCATGTGTAATTTGCTTCTCATTTAATGGTTTTTTGTTGGTTTTGCACCAAATTCAATTTGTAAGTTTCTCTAAGGATCCTAGATCTTCCTATAGATCAAAATTCTCACATGGTATCAAAGCTGAGTAGATTTTATTGATTTGCATATCAATCCAAGGCATTTTTTAGTTGCATTTTTAGAGAAATTCCAGATAAAATTGAGTTGTCTTTGCAGAACATTCGGCAATTTCATCACCATTAGTGCAGGAAGAAATGGAAGATACCCACATCTTGCTAACACCTTTCAAATTCTTCAATTGGAAGGCAGAGATGGTGATTCAATTGAGATCCAAGGTTTTCTACAGAGTTACCATGGGCACAGAGGAGGAGCCAAACTCTATTGTAGAGAAAGCCAAGTACTTCAATAGATTGTATGAAGCATATGGATTGTTATGCCCGAGTATCTCAAGAGAGATTTTGTTCCACATATATAGTTTAACCACCCCCAATGAATTCTAGGTAAAACTAGAGACACTCTTTGGTAAAACTAATGAGCCAAGAGGACACCAGCTTGAGAACGAGCTCATCAACCTGAGCCCAACGCACTTTGACACTATCCAAGACTTCTTCACCAAGTTTAAGTCACTTGTGTTGCAGCTAAAACAATGTGGCATTGATAAGAAAGAGGACCAGTTGATTTTGTCCATCCTTTCGAAGTTGGGGCCAAAATTCTTAGTCTTTCTCAGCACATTCCATTCTAGAAAGTTAACACTTCGAAACTGGAAAATGCCAAGTCTAGATAGCTTCATGGAGTCCCTCAGGAGAAATACAAGCTAGTCCAAATGGGCACCATCGAGGCTAAGGATCAATCCTTGGCCATGGGAGTTTCGATTGCCTCAAAGGGAAATTCCAAGGCAAAGAATTTGAAGCTACCAGAGAATAAGAAACCAGAAAACCCCAAATCCAGTGATGGGGGTTCGAATCCTCCTAAGGAGAAGGACAAGAAGGGAAAAGAGAAGACCAAATGCACCTATTTCCACAAGGTATGGAATCCAAAAAGCTCATGCATGAAGAAAAATATTGACCACATGTCGCAACTGCTGGAGAAGAACAACATCTCAGTCCCAGACAGTGCAAGAAAGAAGGATGGCACCAACAGTTCAGATGGAAAGAAGAAATGTCATGCTTTGGCAGCATGTACCTCTAATTCCTCATATTTCATAATTGATTCGGGTACTTCTAGACACATGGTATCCACAAGAGCGCTCTTCTCCTCCATGCATTCAAATGCTGGCCCAACAGTTCGAATGGGGGATGATTCAAAAATCCAGACCAAGGGGATTGGTAGGATTGATTTAGAGCATGTTTTCTTCAGTGATGTGTTGTATGTACAATACCTTGCAGCAAATTTGATGTCAGTCTATAAAATTACCCATACAGGAGAGGAAAAGAGAGTGACCTTCACTCCATACATGGTAGAGATTGCAGAAATCTCATCAAACCAAGTCATTTCAATTCGGTATGCAGACCACCATGAGAGGATGTACAAGTTTTCGAAATTCCTCCCCAATTCCAATGACCAAGCTCTTCTCTCACATGAAAATGAGACTTCCAAGCTATGGCATGAGAGGTTTGGTCACATGAAATACAATTACCTCCAAGCACTACACATAGATGAGATAGTGGAAGGACTTCCACAAATCAAATCATCAAATGGAACATGCATTGGGTGTGTAGTTGGGAAGCATCCAGAGTGAAGCTATGAGAAGGAGATGAAAAGGAGAGCCACACAACCATTGGGGTTGGTACATTTAGATCTGAATTGGTCCTCTACCCACTCCATCATATGGTGGATCAAGGTATGTACTTACATTTATTGATGATTACTCGATATTATTTTGGGTGTACTTCCTTAAATTAAAGTCTGGATTTTTTGAACAATTGAAAATTTGGAAGGCATTGGTAGAAAATCAGATTGGGCATAAGATTAAGATCCTTAGGAATGATAATGGGAAGGATTATTTCAACAAGAACCTACAGCACCTTTGTGAGGAGTGTGGCATCCAAATGCAACACTCAACTCCCTACACACCACAACAAAATGGTGTGGCAAAGAGGAAGAATAGATCTCTCAAGGAGATGGCCACTTGCATGATTGAAGCAAGGGATCTAAGTCCCAAGCTATGGGATGAGGCCATTAATTGTGTTGCACGCATACAAAACATAGCCTTCCACAAATCAGTAAAATGAAAGACTCCCTACGAGGCTTGGTTTGGCCATAAACCAAATGTCTCAAATTTCAGGATTTTTGCAAGATCTAGAGCATGGGCCCAAATCCCTTATAAAAAGAGGAAGGCCTTGCAGCCACAAAACAAGGAGTGCATCATGGTTGGGTATGGAGAGGATACAAAATGTTACAAACTCTTTGACACTTCCACTCTCAAGACATTTGTTGAAAGAAGTGTGCAATTCGAAGAGGAACAAATACCAGATTTTGAGCTTTCACCGAGGGAATGCTCTTCTCATCAACAATTTGATGATGTAAGTGATGATTCATGCTCTATTTTTTCTGATATTACTAAATATGATATGGATGTAGATGAAATTTTTTTATATGAGTCTCCATCAAGGCCCAAGTTGGCTTAAAACATCATACAAGCTGTAGGGGAATTGGCTGGAAATCTCCAAGAGCCTAGGAAGACTAGATCTCAAACTAGTAATGCTTCCTTTGCAAGTGATAGTGCTCTTGCTGAGCACTGTTATATGCTGATTGGATCTGATCCATAGACATATTATCAATCTTGTAATGACCCAATATGGAAAACAAAAATGAAATAAGAGTTCCATTCTCTCGAAGATAATGAGACATGGGAATTGGTTCCCCTTCCTCCCAAGAGGAAGCTTGTTCAATGCAAGTGGATCTTTCGAACCAAAATTGATATTGGTGGTTCAGATGTGAAATAAAAAACATTATTATTTGCTAAGGGATACTCTCAAGTTCATGGTTTTTATTACACCGATACCTTTGCACTGGTTGCAAAGATGGACTCCATAAGACTAGTTCTAGCAATTGCAGCTAGTAAGGATTGGCAAGTGCACCATATGGATGTCAAGAGTGCATTCCTACATGGTGAGCTACAGGAAGAGATCTACATGCATAAACCTAAAGGTTTCTAAGAGGATCCTTCACTTGTTTGTAGGCTAAATAAATCATTCTATGGACTCAAGCAAGCCCCTAGGGCTTGGTATGCTAAAATCGATGCTTTCTTGCTCTCTATTGGCTTCACTAGATGCAAATCAGATCCTAATGTATATTTTATGCAACATGATGGTATTTTGCAGGTTATTTTTCTTTATGTTGATGACCTTCTAATTATAGGGAGCTGAACCACTTCAATTGGTTCAATTAAGTCATCTTTACATAGTGAATTTTCCATGACCTATCTAGGATTGCTATGGCAATTTTTGGGCTTGGAAAATGAGCAAAGTCAAAGGGGCATCATGCTGAGTCAAACGAAGTATGCTTCAGACATTATAAGTAAGTTCAACATGGCTAAGTGTAAGGAATCCAAGTCTCCCTTTCTTTCTAGTATCAAATTGCATGAATTTGGCAATTCTCCATTGGTAGATTTTACACTCTACAGACAACTAGTGGGCAGCTTGCTCTATCTTACACATACAAGACTAGATTTATATTACGTTGTAAGTGTTTCATAAATAAATATGCACCACACACCTAAGATCCATTGGAAGGATGCAAAAATAATTCTTCAGTGTGTCCAGGGTACAAAGAATTTCGAGGTGCACTACTCAGCTAGTTCTTCACTTCAACTAGCTATATTTTCTTATTCAGATTGAGCTGGAGATCCCACTGACAGGAAATCAACTTCAAGTTTTGTCTTTATGCTTGATAAAGGTCCCATTTTCTGTTCAAGTAAGAAACAGCACACCATTTGACTTTCATCAGCAGAGGCCGAGTACATGGCAGCAGTCAATGCAGCTACACAGTGTGTTTGGTTGCAGGGAATTCTTCGGGAATTTGGTGTCACAATTGATTCTCCTACCAACATTTGGGTGGACAATAAAAGTGCCATCAAAATATCTGTTGATCTAGTTCAGAGGCAGAGAAAAAATCACATTGAGATCCATATGCACTACATCCGGGGCTTAGTGCATGACAGGCTGATTTCACTGTAGTATTTCCCATCTACTGAGCAAACTACCAACATTTTCACCAAGAATTTCACAAAGACGACCTTCACTTACCTGAGATATTTGCTTGGGTGAGTAATGGATGGTGATTTTTTGCTATTTGTTACAGGTTTCAGACCATGTCCATTCTTGATGGAAGGTTTTTCCCCATGTGGTTTTCCTTCTTTTCCTCAGTTCATATGGACAAATAAAATTTCTGAATTATGTAATTGAGATGACTTGATCCTTTGTTTCCAAGGCCTCTTCCATTTCTTGATTTGTACTAATTTTTTGGTTATGGGATGGTGTTAGAATAGTAATCCAACCCCTTAGTACCTTAGTTTAACTCCTTAGTCAATTTTATTGAATTTTGCATTAATACACTATGGTTTTGGACATAGGGTGCTTAGTTGGACCAATAACCAGCTAAATTGGTGCATTCACACCCACATGAGTGCTCCATATCAGTAAACCATCCACATGTGCACCCTCATCATTGTTGTTTCACTCCCATTCATTGAATGTGGACAGTTTGGTTGACTAGGAGCGCTAGAGGTTGATTTTATCCAATTTTGGGCTGATTTGGTGCATTTAATGCCACCTAGAGCCTCTAACCAACCTATTTTTCCACACCCATGCATGAAAAGGTGTTATGATGACCCCATGTCACCTCCTCCATGTCCACATAGAGATTCATGGACATTTGAGCTGATTTGGAGCGTGATTGGCCCACCTAGGGGGATTGAGGCCAATTTGACCAAGTTCATTTGTGCAGTCACAATTGGCTTCCTAAGCCTCATTAAACACTTATGATGTAATATAAACATGTTACTAACATTTTTTTATGTTAAAAAGACAAAATATAACATGTTTATGTTCACATTACATGTGTAATTTCCTTCTCATTTAATGGTTTTTTGTTGTTTTTGCACCAAATTCAATTTGTGAGTTTCTCTAAGGCTCCTAGATCTTCCTGTAGATAGAAATTCTCACACTTATATTATCTTCAATATTATATACCTATAACTAAATAATGGCTCAACATGGACAAAAAATGTGGTTGGGGGGTCTTGGATTCCACATGCAAGGGGTTGGGGAGGGTAGGAGTTATGTTTCCTTTCCTCACAATACTCTATATTTCGTAATTTCGATCCTATTGGACTTTAGAGATCCTAGGACACCTAATTAATACTTTTCATGCACCCATTCACCCATGCAACCATGCATGATGAGAATATTCCTTATCCCAATTGTCTTTAGTTAATCAGAGCAAATTTAGGGTGAATTTGAGCTGCCTTTAGTCATTTTGAGTGATTTGGGGTAATTCGAGTTGTATTCAGTCAGTTAAGGGGTTTTGATTCTAATTTGAGTTATCCTTATTTAAATAGAGTACCATTGGATCAATTCAAAGTTCATGGGATTGGTTTTACGAAAATTCAAGTTAGTATGTGAAAATTGGGTTGTATTTAGTGCATGAGAGGGATTTTAAGGAGGTTTTGAGTTAGCCTTAGTATTTTTTAGTTATCCTCAGTGGTTGGGAGTGGATTTTCCAATGGTTTTGAATCAGTATAAATAAGTTCAAGTTTCTCTTTGGAGAACTTGAATAGGTCAGTAAGTGGGATAGAAAATCCTTCAATGCTTTGGAGTTGCTCCTCTCTAGTCTTAAGTCAATATTTTAGAGTCAATTATTATGACACTTTATCCACTAGATGTGATGATGAATAAATTTACTTGTTAAAGGATTTGATCTTAGAACCATTAACCCTTAGAACATTATTCCATTGTGCTTAGCTTATAAACAATTCCTTTATTGTTAGAACCCCTTAAGTATTCAGACCCTAATAGTGTGGTTGGGGTCGGGTACATTACAGAAGCAAAGTGAGTCTCCCCATGTGATTTCCCCCTCCCAAATCGATCTCTCTACATATTGTAAAAATTGTGGATCCAATACATGGAAGAAATATTCACCAAGATCTTCCAATGCAATCAAAAAATAACTTCAATCACCATCACATAAATTCATCCTTAAGTACACAAGAATTTTGATAACAAAAGGTTTCTCTCTATTCCACTTGTTCAAATGTCAAAAGTCATTTACAATGTTGGAATCATATATCTTAAATAGGAATAAAGTGATGTCCACATTCTAACCATTCTAATCCAATGGTTGAGATTATAAGATCATCAACGGTGGATATTTATTTTTTAAATAATACATCGATCAAACTGAAGAGGGAGGGCACACTTTTTGCCTCTAGTGCATAGGAACAAAAAGATACCTCATAATAATGAAATATAACATGTGATACATGATGAGAGAGGTCACTTAGGGGTCGAAGTCGCCCTAATGTTCCACCCCTAATAAAAAATCATAAGATATAACATGGTAATACAATGATGCCATGAACAAGTGCGCCCCCATGGAAGATTTCCTCCCTAGTTGAAGGCACAACATGATAATGAACCTCTCACAGATATATAAAAATGAAATATGATATGTAGAGCCTAAAAACATCATAATAAGTCATCCCACGTCATTCCCTAGCCAAGCATTATCCAAATTGATTTTATTGGAGTAGCCATGGTCGGTTTTTAATGTAATTAAATGTTGATCATTCATGTTGAAGTATAAATCTGCTCATAACTCAATTTCCCTTGCACATAACCAATATATGAGTGCATAAACGAAGTGAGGGACCTCAAATCCATCAATGGTGACTACTAACACCCCATGGATCATTCTGAATAAACATTTGGGAGGCAAACCATATCCAATAATAAAAATATGGCTCATAAAAATAATGATAAAAATAAACATGAACCATCACCAATAACCATCAACTGAATACTAGAATGATCTAATAAGTATCCATAAGTATCAAATACCTCAACTCGAGCACTTGTATCCAAATCCATCACGGGACATGTATATTGACTCAATGAAACTGGGTTGACCAAGTCAAAATAGTCAAACTGATGACTAAACTAAGCTCTAAATGATCCTGCATCCATAAGGGGTGAAAAATTCTCTCTTATTCATATTTATAACCAAATAAAACATGAGTAATATAGAAATGGTGATCAACATCAACCAAATAATAGTTAAAACATGTGTTAGAGTAGATACATGGTCCTTTATGAATCCCTTTACATATGCTCACTTACAAACTTAGCCACAATGCTAGGATGGGTGAGGTGGATGAAACAAGGCTAGGCAAAGAGGAACTGACTTGTTGACCCAGGATTTGTGATCTCTTAGAGAAAAGGAACACATGAATCCACTTAGACATTTGTTGGATTGATGACACTAGGGAAAGGAGGTGTCACACATATGGATAAAGTGCTTGGGAGGTTTCCAATAGACTTTGACAAGTTTCCTTTAGCTCACATCTAAGCATGATTCAGGATCTGTGACGATATTTTCTACAACCATTGTGTTGAGTGCACAACCGACTGTAACTTTAAAACTAGGTTCTAGGGAACTCTTAGAATTAGACGTCCCTTACTTCATCTCACATCCATTCCCTTTTGGGCTCTGTGAGGAATAATCATTACATAATATTGTCTAGCAGTCATTTAGATTTTACAGTTGTTCCAAGTCTTCTTTTATTTGTCCCTTTTCATATCCTGGCCCTCTTTGGATTTTGCATGTGCTAAAAAGAACAACTATTCGCAACTTTCATCAAGGGTAATTTCAGTTGAATTTCAGCAGCCTTTTGTCTTGCATTTCATTTAGTTATAGCATAAGTCATACTCATGCATGTAATGATGAAAGAAGGACTTGCTTCAAGGAATAATGGAAAACAATCCGGTGACACATTCTACCTCAACAAACACATCCAATCCATGAGGAATCATATGATCATAATTAGGGGATGAATGAGATCCATAACCAAGCCACACACTCCAGAGTCGAAACACAAAAGAAACATGGAGTCTACCCAACATAGAGGTATGAGTGGGAGAAATTATTTGATCTCACAAGTCTAAGTCTAAGTCAAGGGTAAAGTGTCAAAGATGAACACAATGGATGAGTGAAGACAATGAGAAGTGGTGTCAAGTGTAGCATGGGTATGGTTAAGTCTGCATAAGGCAGGCAATACTAGTGAGCATAAACAAAAGTCTTAACATTCAATACCATAAAACTACTCATAGTAATAACCCATTGTACATCATCATGCCCAGTCAAATTTATTAAATTGAGAAAGAAAAAGACAGAATAACACCCAAATGCAACATATATACTTGCTAATACATATACCTTTATCTGACAATAACCATGATAAATACCTCCAACAAAGGAAATATACCAGTTTCCTGCTCTACTACTCTACAAAGTGAACCATGGCTAAACCAAAGTCATCTCAATGGGGTCATGATGGGCTAAGTCTTGAAAAGGGGCCTTGTTGTGTTGCTCGGTAGGCTCTATCTAGCTCAGGAAAATACTCTGCTATTGAAGATCACTGATAAATTGCTCATCACTGTAAAGGATTGGCACTGAACTGGGACAAAATATGGTTTGCTTCATCATGGTAGCTCCAACTACTATACGTGTGATAAAAAGACTCATATGCTAGGATGGACATGTATATTTGGAGGCTAGTGCTAGAGTTGCCGTTTAATGTACTTGATTAATGCAACATGGCTAGGGTTTTCAAATTTGCAAAGCCTAAGGAAGACGACAATGCTGGTGTGGAGAGATTGTGTGATACAAGCTTGGTTTGTGTGCCAAGAAAGACTCATCGGTGTTGATGCTAACATGTTGAGAATCTTTGGTTGAGGGACTAGCTTTGGCTGGGTGTGATTCCTAGCTAGGAGTTGGTGGCTATGGTTTTCTTTTGGTTTCCCAAGCTAGGATTTGGAGAGCTTGACTTGTACCATCCTTGTGATAAAATTGTAGTATGTACTCATACTTTGTCTTTTATATTTAATAAAGTTTCCAATTGGCCAAATTTTGTGCACTTGCATATTTAATTTTCAACATATGCTATCTTCATGATTGAGTAGTTGTTAGCCTTTGTTGTTTATACTAATTTGATATAACATATAGCTTAATTGGTTAATTAATTTAACATGTATCTCTAAGATAAAGCAGCAAATTCGTTATTATTACAATCTTCAGTAATAAAACATTTATATGTTATATTTACAAAAAAGTGTGCCCTGAGGGTTATCACATCGTGGTATTGAAGTACACTCTTATAGTATTTATTTTCTCTGACTTCCAATAGAAATTGGATTGAACGGAAGTGAAATATTACTACTTTAATGTAATACTTCATATCAATCCCAAAGCTGAAAATTCACATGGAATAGATACAGAAAACCTCAAGGATGAGGTGAAATTTTAGAATTTGCATTAATTGCCCAATTCTTGAAATTTCTATATGGTTTTTTTTTTCCAACTGATACGTGTCTCGAGGAATGTGGGAGAAATATCCAAGGTATTGGGTGAATCCTTGGGGGCAAGTCATGAGTCAAGCATTGTGACTATAACACCCTGGTTTTGACCCCGTTTGCATTAAATGTATATGATGTAAATATTGTAATTAATAATGGTGTGGAGCTAAAGGAAAAATCCCCACCATTGAATTATCGTTTTATTTTTCGGCAACTAAAATCGATGCCAAAGGTATTTTGTGCTAGCCGGCACATTATAATTTTGGACATCATGTAAATATGCAATTTAATTAAAATACCCACTGTTAGGTATAACTCCTGATTGATTAACTATTCCAATGCAAAAGCCTATACTTATACAAATCTCATGGCGGTTGGGTTTCACCTTCCGCTCAGCCTGTTTGGCTTCCTATCTATTCATA
>LPNX010620532.1:64116-119832 GCA_001517045.1 Pseudotsuga menziesii
TCTCCGACGAAGAATGCAGGCTTCAAGTCGTAGCAGTCTTCTCACAAACGCAGCATTATTCTCAACTCTCCACGCTGGCTCCAGCCACACGCAGCAGGCAGCAATCTTTATATATCAGTCAGCACTGATAGGTATTCAACGCTGGTTTCACGAAGATAAGAGGGGAGTCGTACTCCACGCTCTCATTGACAGCACCATCAACACAGTCAGTTTCTACAAGCAGCTCCACTCAGGCAGCACTAGGCAGCTTCACTCAGAAAATTAGGGTTTGCTCAGAAAATATCAGATACTTATATATGATGGCACAACTCCACGCACAGCGTTCTCCACGAAATTAGACAAGCACGCAGCAAGTATCAATATACAGATATATATAAACAATGTATTATATACCATCACGCAGCCATTATCACGCAGCAAGTGTCATATACCATCACGCAGCAAGTATTATATACATTATCACTCCACCAGGCAGTCTCCAGCGTGTTCAGCTGATCAACACTACAACGCAGGCTCGCAGCTGATCAATACCTCAACATTCTCCAGGCTAGTATTCACACCAAGACGAGCTGGTCTTCACACCAAGACGAGCTGGTCTTCAGCTGATCAATACCAGCATTCTCCACGCTAGTCTTCACACCAAGACGAGCTGGTCTTCACACCAATTCACTGGTCTTTTCACGAACTGGAGGAGTCAGTATTCAAGGTTTCATTTGATGAGGTTGCAGTCTACGCCCTTCAACTCGTCCTTCACTCTGCCGGGACGCAAATCGATAACTAGGAGGCTCAGAAAAAAGGAGAGCACGCAGCGAGCAGAAATCTTGAAATGCAGTGGAAGCTCTTACACCATATATATACGAGCTTCACGCAGGCAGTCTCCCCAGTGGTAATAACTTCAACGCTGGTATAATAACTCCACGCATCTTCAAATATGAACTGTTCATAGCTTTCAAAATCGTCTTCGAAGTATTGCAGTCTCAATGCAGTATTGCAGTCTCAACGCATCTTCAGATATACTCAACACAGTATTGCAGTATTGCAGTCTCAACGCAGTATTGCAGTCTCAACGCATCTTTAGATATACTCAACGCAGTATTGCAGTCTCAACGCAGTATTCAACGCAATATATCAATGCAGTATTGCAGTCTCAACGCAATATATCAACGCAGTATCAGAGGTTTGATCGACGCCTATTAACACAGCAACTATTGACACCGTAGTTCAGCATCATGGCAACGAATTATGTGGGATAGAATGGTAGAGGTCGCGGCTCAAGATAATCACTAGAATAAGCCAAATACAAAACGCTCAACTCATTAGGGTTTCCTCAGCACACAAACTCAATCATGAAGGAATTTCCATGCGACTCCACTGGCAGACTGATGGAGCAGTCTGGCAATGGACTGGCAAGCAGAATGCCAGGAATGGGCAGAAATGCAGCAGGAGTTATGGCAGACAGCCCTGCTCTGATACCACTTGTTAGGTATAACTCCCGATTGATTAACTATTCCAATGCAAAAGCCTATACTTATACAAATCTCATGGCGGTTGGGTTTCACCTTCCGCTCAGCCTGTTTGGCTTCCTATCTATTCATATTCCTATTTATTATTTATTTACAATAATCCTGACGGATTATTCTAACACCCACAACCAACTATGTCAGTGCAACATTAAAAGAGATGGGGGCATGATTTCCTAAGGATAAACAAGGGGGTATTTAACCTCTATGCCAATGGGAAGAATCCAAGTGTCAAGAGGATAACCCATCAACTACTAACCACCTTTCCTTGTCTTATTCACCAACCAATTAAATTCTCCAGGAGTTAGTTGGGAATTTATTGCCTTGGAGCTTGGGAGGAATGGGCAGCCGTCAAATCTGACAAGATCGTCAGCCTTGACCACACACATGCCCAAAGGGGGAGATCTCATTCAAATTCCCTCACGTGGAGCAGACAGCCCCATTCACACACACGCAGGCAGCGGATTTTCCTCAGGAATTCATGTTCTGATTTTACTTACGATTTTGGAGAGTTGTTGGACTTTTTTCAGCATCCATCCTTCATCCACATTGAGGTCTCATGTATTTGAACCCTCCTGGGTTTTTATCCTTCACGTTTTTGTGTTGTTTCCATATTTCCACAGTTGGGAATTTCGTTTTTTGTGGTGTTCCACATCCAATGGGGGACAGACCCATGATTTCAGGGACTGAGGGAGTCGTTTTGGCCCACGTGAAGCCATAGATCGTTTTTGGAAAACGAATTGCACAGGCTGAGTTGTTTTACTCAATTGCCATTTCTGAATTTTGGCCTCCATGACGTTTTTCATCAATCCCCGAACTTGAATTTGTTGTGTATGCCTCTGTTGTTTGGTCTGAATTGATTTGGAAGTGGAAATGGGGTCTAGCTAGCTTGATAAACCAAGTGTGAGAAGGAACCTCGCAAATAAATCTAGGGGGTTGGTTTTCTTCTTTGCACACCCTGAATAGCACTGGAAGGGAAGGCATAGTCTGAGGGACTGTGTAGCAGAGAAGGGGATGCTTCCTTTTGTTGGGTGTGTAGATGTTTTAGGATCCAAGCCCGATCTAGTGCAGGTGTCCCTAGCTCTATGGTTGATCTCACTAGCTTAGCAGTCAACCTTTCCAGCTCTTTAGCAGCCTGATAAACCCAACTGTGTTTGTCTTGGCTGAATTTGTTATATCCTTGGCTATGTGTGAGTCTGCTAGTGTTCCCTTATTCCTGGTGGAAATCATGCCCAACTCGGGGGTGGAAGTGATGCTGAGAGATTGATGAGCACACTGGCCTATGGTTGGGTGGAACGTTGCAGTGACATAGCTAGTTGCGGGACAAGATTCTTTCAAGATAAGTATCTCTTGTCTATTTTATCTCTGCAACTGTATGTGCTTATTGATTAAAATGAACATGTTAAATGCTTGAATAGAATGTATTTTGCTTCCGATGTATGTTAATGATCTATGCATTTGTGCATATTGTTAGTTCAATGCATTTTTATCTTGTGCATGTTCATGGGGCTAGTTTGCCCGGATATGATAGCATTATAGTTGTGTCCTCTCTCTAGTGGAGGGATGGGGACGTGACAGTCACTTAACACTTGAATCCTCCGTCTAGGCCAACTCCTAGTGAATCCAAGGGGGGTGGTACCTAAAGAAAATAAGCTAAGGTTGATTACACTACAACAGAAATAAAATCTAGGAGTTTATTGAATTTAAATAAACAAAATCAACACAAAAGAGAAACTTATTCTAACAATGTATCAAATTGAAAATAAATAAATCACAAAGACCAATGTCGAAAGACAAAGACAGTTGCTGAGAAGTAAATGTTTTGAATGTGCATTTGTTTTATTTATTATGGGTGAGTTTCTTACAGTGGATTTGATTCTTGGTTTGTCCCGTTGAGAATTTATCCTCTTAAAAAGAGCACAGAGCAACAATACCAGGTGTCCAACATGGAGATACGTAATCTGATTAAGGCATCCCTCTGACTCTGTGGTAAGTTCAATGAAACCTCTCACTTTCTAAAGATAAACTTCGAATGGATTTTCCTATTAAGATAGCCACGAAGTGTCCCTTTTCTTATTGTTGATCACCATGGATCAAGAAAGCCTACGATGGTCACGAGCATACTGAGATATAAATATTCGAGGTTGAATTAATTTAAGCAAAATATAAAAAAATGAAAGTGACTAAACTAAATTAAACTAAGAAAAGAAACTAATCTAATATAGTGAGGTATGTACAAAATGTGACTAAGAAATTGATAGTCCTGAGTGAGTTTTTGGTCCAACTTTAAATTGGAACAAATAAACATTAAATTTTAAGCTTAGCTAGTTACTAAAAGCAAAAAACAAACAAAAGAAATACAAACCACAAAAAGTGACAAGGATCCCTCCAAGGGGGATGGAGGTTGGGTGATAGGTAGCCCACTTGATTTTATTATGATTTTTTACAATTTGGGAATGCTTATGGTCCTTTATTAAGACCAACAAACTTACAAGTTTGTGGACGAAAAATGCAACTTGAGAAAGGTGAAAGAGAGTAGGGGGTCTCATATGGCTTGAATCTTCATGTTTTCAGCAACACTTCCCTCTTGTTCATCAAATGGAAAAAAAAACAACCACCAACTTTGCACCAAATATGCTAGATAAGTCGTTAAAAGCATGAAAATTCAAATTCCTAAATCAAGTACTTTAACAAATATGAATCCAAAGAGCAAAAGTACCTTGGTTAGGAAGCTAGATCTATCAAATAAAGAAGCAAGTTAAAATATAGATTTAGTATTTAAAAAAGAAAGCATAATTTAAAAAATTAGCTTTTGATCTTCTTGAAAGAAACTAATTAGCTTAATCATGCAAGAGTAACCGAAGAAATATTTAATTTAAAAGTGAAAGAAAGAGAGAAGCAACTTGATGACGGAACTTGGGAAATGGAGTCTTGCACAATGGAATATGGAGGGACTATGTTCTTCAGTAGATCTTGGAGACGAGGAGTATGTAAACTAGTTCAACCCCTTCTTCAAGTGAGACAACCTGCAACTTGGAAAATAATTGCACAAAACCATAGTTAAATACTTGGTTCCACTTGCCACAAAATCTTAGAAAGAATGATCCTTAAAAAAAATAAGCATGCACTTCTAAGAGATATAAAGCAAATAAAAATTAAGATTATCAGCAAACAAGCTTATAAATATTACCCTATTGGGAGGTAGTTCCCCTTCAAAGGCCCATCTCAACCACACAAACGCAAGAAAAGTACAACACAAATTACCTCATAAGCACGCAACAATGGTCATCCACACATAAGACAACTACACTGCTTGTGATCTCCAAATCCTTTTATTCCAAAATGATGAAAAAATTATTACAATAGAGCTCAAGCAGAGGTTCAACCTTCCATCCCCTAACGAGAAGGAAGTGCCTCATGTTTACAGCAAAATATGGCAAATTGGCTATAAGGGGCGAATTGCCAAGTGCAGAAAGAGTTTGAGTTAAGTGAGGAAAGAGAGGGAGTGAATCAAAGCTAATTGATTGAAAGGAGGTTCCACCTCTTCAGAAGTGGGTCACCCTCTCTCAAATGATGTCACCTCATCTAAAAAATGACCCCCTCCACTCATCACAAGTGTGCCCTCTCCTCATGAAGAATGTGCCATCTTTAAAGAAAGATCTTAACAACCAAATTAGAACCACATTTAACTCTTCATCAACTGTAAATCAAGCTTCCACCACTGCAGAGTGACTAAAATGGATATCCAACACGCTTCCTTTAATTTTGGGATGTCGATTTTCCCATTATTTTGTCTTTTTTGGCATTTTTAATTCACTTTTCAAGAGAAATTGAAATTAAGTGATAAATAATCACTAATTTCACTCTCCTCGTGGGTACATAAGTAAAGTGGGTGCTCTAAGTTAGAAAATGAGCATCCCCATGGAAAATTACACCTCCTAGTACCACTTTTATGACTTGATAAATTTTTACAATTAAAATATCTCTTTTTAACAGAAAATTTTTTATTAAGGAAATTTTTTTTAAAACCTAGAGGAGACTTGATGCATGTTCACAAGGCTCAAAAATAATTATTAACATGGTAATACACATTGATGTTAGGTTTTAATAACCCCCTAAGGCCTAACCACCATAACAATTACTCCAACTTTGGAGGATCGAGTGAAAAACTCGAAAATTATAAGTCGTTGAAAAACAATATATAATTAATAAGGAAAAAACACTCTAGAATAATTGGATTGATGACCAAGTCCTATGAAGGCCAATCCTTTTACAAAATTTCAGCATGCTACGTCATTTATTACAACTCCCCATGGGGTGACGAACATGCGTAAAAGAAAAATGGCTTGCTAGATTTCTAAACTCTGATAATGCACAAGTAACTTGTTCAAACTCTAGCGACTCAACCACAAGTCCAACTAAGTGAAACTTAGGGGGTAACAATTTCAATGTCGATTTGATTGAGATTGCCTTCTTGCTGATTTGAAGGGCAAATAATTCAGTTGTTGTACGTAGGAGTGGTTGTCGGATGCTAAAACCCCAATGTACTTTGAGAAGAGCACTTGCACCCATGAAGGGTTTGATGGGTTGAAACTCTTGTGATGAGAGTGTGTTCTCGCCAGTGATAGGTGGTAGTTCTACTTTATTAATGGTTTGTATGGATTTATTTTCAACATGTGTGATTCCCAAGAGGACCTATGATAGGTGGTTGACTTTATTCCAATAGATGCCAATATTTGGATTGGATAGATACATATGATAGGTATGCTTAGCATTTGACTTTTTGCTGAGTTTTAGAGCCTGAGATGGGCTAAATTATTTTGTGATAGAGCGATTATTATTGAATAATATATTTTGGTTGAGTTGTGACTCAAGGGTTTGCAAGAATGGCGATCCATTGATTATGACAGGTAGAGGGAGCTTCTAGTGTTATCCCTTAGAGATAGTATTGGTTGTACATAGTGTACTTTGTTGAAATATTGATCATGTACATGATAGCTAGAGTGATGCTTAGTGTTGGTGATCTTGTGCATTTATGCCTCAAGTGGTGGAATCAACTATTTGATTACAAGCTTGTAGATGATGGGAAACACTGATGAATGCCAATGATAGGATTGTATGATTCTCCCAGGAAAAGGGAGTTGACATACTCTCACTTCAACACTCAGTCAATCAAAAACCTTTACAATAATATTACTTCAACACTCTCTTGCTCAAAGGGAGGTGACCGTGTTGAGGTCGTTGCATCAGTTGCGAGAAGTTTTGAGGTGTATGAGAGAGTTTCTCGTGCTCATAGTTTGATGATTATTGATTTTGATTTATGTCGTTACTTTTTCCCTCAAGCTTGATATTTCAAGATCGATGAGTTGAATTTTATGCAAATTTTATCTTTTGTTTTTAAAGGATATGATTCACTTGTCCTAATCTTGTTGGAGATGTGATTGTCTTTGCAGGATTATCTAAATAGCTCTTGAAGCTGCCAAGAGATGTTGGCACCTAATGACAACTTTAAGGATGTTGGAGTTTTGTGATGGTATTGTTGATGTCTTTCTTGTTTTAGAGCGATTGCAATGTTCAACAAGAAGCAATGATATAGGTTTATGTTACTTTAGTTTCACAAATGGTCATTGTTATTTTGGAGCACTATCAAAGGGGAAGAGAGAATAGATTGGTTTGGTGGTGAAAACCCAATAGCTTTGTTGTATTCCCCTTGCATGTTCACCATCCAAATCCTGAATTGTAGATTACTTGGAGAGAGAGACACCTTTGTGAGTAGTCATTGTTTGGAGGTTTAAGTGTGTGAGCTTCTACTTGTGGGTTTGGTTCTTGTAGATTAGGTATGATGTTTTATCATGATGGAGGATTCTTTCAACTTTGTGGAGGCACTTGAGTTACAGGTTGCAATTTCATAAGAAATTTATGGGTGTTATAGAAAACACATTTGTCATAAAGTCCCTTGGGAGTCTTATCTTTTTGGATTACTCCAAAAAGTGTTTTCACCTTACTAGGAGAGCATTGTGTCTCCTAGACCCTTTGTGATGCTTAAAGGACATATGGATGGCACATTTTGGATTGGTGTCGAACTTTGGTTAGAGTGCTAGAATGGTGGCCTTACCTAGGAGGTCGTTAGCCTAGTCAGTATGATGACTAAACCATTAGGTGCACACAATGGGGAAGTTGGTTGCTCGTTTAAGGGAGGTACCTACTAAGAGAAGAAATGTTAGACACTTGGAAGAGGGAACTTTGCCATTGGATCTTGAGACCACATGATATATAGCTTTGAGGTTGAACACTTGACTTGAGCACACTTGGGTTGAGGATCATACTTCATGGAGGTTGGTGATGGACCTTGATCCGGATTTATGCGTGAACGAAATGAAAGAACATATACAGAATCATAATAACAGACATTTTGCAAAGATAACAGAGATACAGTAAACACATATTCTATTAAATGGCAGAAATAGAACATACTGTAATACAATTGCTAGAATGGTGGTAGCTATCTCTGAGAAGAGATGTGGCTGCTACGCTCATCCATGCCAAGCTGAATACAAAATGAGGCCAAAGGGGCCTATTTATAATAAGAATGAGGTGAGAACTCCAAAAGTCCAAAACGTAACCCTAGAAGATGAACCGTCATAAATTCTGCGGCCCCAAGGTGGTAAGTTGAACAGTGAACTTCTCGGAGTCATAACTTTTGCATACAATCTCCGATTTGGGCGTTCGATAGCTCGTTGGAAAGGCCTGTCTAAGTTTTACAACTTTTGGTTGGCCAATCGTATGTTGATGCCAATGAAAACCATTTAGCCCCAAATCTCCAAAAAACGTCGTTTAGGGCCTCAAAATGGCCCCGAAAGTTTAGGACCCGAAAAACTGTAGAAAAATAACTAGGAAGCTGCCACAATGGACAATTGTTTTGAGCCAGTGGAATAGGTGGGTGGACACCGATCTCCATCTGGATCAATCCTCCCTCCTTAAGAAGCAATGGTCTCCATTGCGTCGAATCCCGTATCATATCTAGAACTGTGTGTTGAGTTGATCTCCTGGTGCGACATTTGTTGAAGTGAAGAGGCTTCCTTTTTTTGACATCCCGAGAAGGCTGTAATTGTTGTATGTATGATTTGCTTCTGGAGGAGCACCTTGAATGCGGATAGATGAGGAAACAATGGCTCTGTCTTCTTCTTGTGTCTGATGAGCAAAGACACCCTGTGCAGAGGGTGTGGAGGTCTTTGTGATCTTATGTTCTCCTTCAGACGCAATGGTGAAGAGGAATAATTTTCTGGTGTGGGAGCTTATCTTCCTACCCTGCAAGACTATAGCAGGTGCAACTGTCTCTGGGATTCGGTAGAGTTGTCCTCCCAAAGTGACAATGAAACTACGAGGCCGTGACTCATATACAGCATGACGCTTCCACATATATGGTTGTCCTAAAAGAACATCACATACTTCAAGTGGGGCCACATCACATAGTACCTCGTCTTGGAAAGGCTTGATGCCATATGGCAAGAGGCATTGTTGAGTAATGCAGATACCTTGTCCTTGGCTTAGCCAACCGATGATGTAAGGTTGTGGGTGTGGTGTTATTGGAAGCTCCAATCTCTTGACGACTTCTGTTCAGATCAGGTTCTTTTGGCTGCCGTTGTCAACAACAAAATGTAGAGGCATCCCCTTCACCCACATCTGCGAGTGGAATAGGCGCTCCTCTGCCTCTGACTCTTCAGGATCCTCGAGTTGAATCTGTGCGGTAGAAACAGTGGCAGTGGGGTATGCATCAATGATCTGCCTCCCATTGTGTGTGGCTGTGGCATTGGGTTCAGAATCAGAATCAGGATCTGATTCTAAAGATTTGATCTCGGCCACTAATGACTGCTTTGAGCGACATTCATCAGTGTTGTGCCAAGGGCTTTTATGAAATTCGCACCACTTACCAGTGTCCTTCTTTGTCTTTCGATCTCCCTTCTTTGCTTATGGCGGGGACTGGTTGTTGTTTTCTTTTGTTGTGTTCTGTGGGCTAGGGTTTCCCTTGCCTTGCTTCTGCGGTGGATTCGCAGGTCCAGAGTCTCGCTTGTTCTTTTGTCGAAATTTCTCCTCGATTTTGACAGCATACCGATAGGTGGATCCAAGTGAAGAGATGTCGAGAAAGTCCATCTCAGTTCGGATGTACCGATGTAGACCACTGCAATATTTCAGGATTAGGTGCTGCTCGGAGTCTTTGATACTCAGCTTTGTCCGTAGGGTATGAAATTTGTTGGTGTACTCCGACACCGTCTAGTCCCTTTATTGACGCAGAATGGTACATTTTGTGTACTGGTCATCATAGTTTCCCACAGGGTAATACTGTTCCCTGGTGGCATCTATGAAAGAGGCCCAAGTGGGATTTGTTTCAAACATTCCAGACTCGTCTGATGAGTTTTGCTCACAATAAGTACCCCACCAATTTTGGACATGGGGGACTGCCTTAAGGAGCGCAAAGGTGATCTTTTCTCTGTCGAAAAAATTGTGGACAGAGAAATACCCTTCTAGAACATTCAACCAATTATCCAGGGCATCTGCATCGATATTTCCTTCAAATAAAGGAATATCAAAGCTAACTTGTACCTTGAAGGGAGTTGCATCCCTGAACCGGCTGCTTG
This sequence comes from Pseudotsuga menziesii, assembly GCA_001517045.1. Classification (NCBI taxonomy): domain Eukaryota; kingdom Viridiplantae; phylum Streptophyta; class Pinopsida; order Pinales; family Pinaceae; genus Pseudotsuga; species Pseudotsuga menziesii. The sequence continues at coordinate 74,273 of LPNX010620532.1, forward strand.
TTGAAGATGCACTTGCCGCGGCCGACATTCATAGAAGGATTTGGGTGAAACTATCCATCATCTCGTTCCTCTGTCGCTCGAGGGCCTCCTCGAGCAACGACTTGATAAGATCTCCTACTCCGTCGTCTCTCTTTTCTTCCGCCATGGGAGGTCGTTTGGGATGGCGAGAATGATCAAGTGAAACTAGTTCGAGACCAAACTCTCTATACTCGGACCTCGTCGGGGACATGCTCCGAGAAACAATCAAGGAGCAGATTGCTCTGATACCACTGATCCATATTTATGCGTGAACGAAATGAAAGAACATATACAAAATCATAATATCAGACATTTTGCAAAGATAACAGAGATACAGTGAACACATATTCTATTAAATGGCAGAAATAGAACAGATTGTAATACAATTGCTAGAATGGTGGTAGCTATCTCTGAGAAGAGATGTGGTTGCTACGCTCATCCGTGCCAAGCTGAATACAAAATGAGGCCAAAGGGGCCTATTTATAATAAGAACGAGGTGAGAACCCCAAAAGTCCAAAACGTAACCCTAGAAAATGAATCGTCATAAAGTTTGCGGCCCCAAGGTGGTAAGTTGAACAGTCAACTTCCCGGGGTCATAACTTTTGCATACGATCTCCGATTTGGGCGTTTGATAGCTCGTTGGAAAGGTCTGTCTAAGCTTTACAAATTTTGGTTGACTAAATTTATATCAATATCGATGGCAACCATTTGGCCCCGAATCTCCAAAAAACATCGTTTAGGGCCTCAAACGGCCCCGGAAGTTTAGGACCCAAAAAACTGTAGAAAAATAACTAGGAAACTGCCACAATGGACAATTGTTTTGAGCCAGTGGAATAGGTGGGTGGCCACCGATCTCCATCTGGATCAGACCTGGACACATATGTTGAGGAGAAGCATTGGAGCTTTGTTGATGAAAGAGTTGAAGATGTAGGGTTTGACGACTCACATGTAGATTTGGAAACTATCACTAGAGTTGTCTTGCCATGTACTTGTGTAATGCAACATGGCTAGAGTTTGCAAACCCTATGAAAGATAATAGTGCTAGTGTGGAGAGCTTGGTGTATGTGTCAAAGAGCACTTGCTGATTTTGATGCTAACATGTTGAGAAGCTTTGGTGGAGTGACTAACTTTAGGTGGGAATGACACTTATCTAGGAGTTGGTGGTTAAGGATTTCTTATTGTTTCCCTACATAAGGTTTAAAGAGCTTGACTTGTACCAACTTCGTGATAAAGTTGTGATATGTACTTGTATTTCATATTTTATAGATAAAATAAGTTTCTAGCCGTCAAAATTTTGTGCCATTGAAGATTTGACTTTTATCTTATGTTATCTTCACGATTGAATACATTTCAACCTTTATTGTTCTTCTTTATTTGACTTAACATATAGTTGAATCAGTTAAGTGATTTAACACATCTGTAATATGAAAGCAGTTATGTGATTTAACACGTCTGTAATATGAAAGCAGTTAAGTGATTTAACACACATGTAATATGAAAGCACATGTTTGTTATTGTTATAATAGATTGTAATAAGACATTTCAAAATTGATATATGCCTAGAAAAGCGTGCACTGAGGGTTGTAGCATCACAATGTTGAATTGCACTTATATATGGTATTTATATCCTTGGACTGCTATGCAAAAATGGGTTGAAGGAAAGTGAAATATTATTGATGTAATTTAATATTTCAGATTATCCCTAAGGCCTAAAGCTCACATGGAATAGATCTGTGAAACCTTAAGGTTGAAGTGAAATTTTGAATTTGCATGAATTTCCCAATTCTTGAAATTCTTATACTTCCATGGTGCACCAAATAGGTCCTTTGGTTCCTTATAATATCATGTGTGTAGTAAATAAATTTGCTACTTTTCTAAAGCATACATTAAGTCCTATTTTTGCCCATAACACTCTGTAATATTGTAAACACAAAATAGACCCTTCAACCTCCCACTACACTCAGTGTGCAATAAATAGGTATTTTGATTCCCTACAGGATTTTGTTTTTCTTGTGTGCACCAATTAGATCCACTACTTTTCTGCAAAACTATGTGTGTACACAAAGTTGACCCTCTTCTTTCCAAGAATCTACAACTCAATATGTACCTTTGGATAAGTAATTTGCTTTTCTCTATTGGATCTTTATTGCTTGTCTTGCTTCATTAAAATTAGAAAAAACAAGGGGCAATAGATAAAAAGATTTATGTTTTCCTTCCATTTCTGTTGTTTTTATTAGCTTTTAGGTTACTCTGAAAGTGTTTACACCATGCAAGAGGGTGTTTCATGTGAAACGGGTGCATGATGTGTTGACTACCCTTGGTTGTATTTGATATACACAATGGAGATATCTTACTCATAGATCAGTATGCACTTTCTTGGTGCTTATGTGGTGCACTTCCTTGAGAAGTTGGATACCTATGTTGCTAGGTGACATTCTTCGTGAGGCGTGCACATGGAGATAAGTTGCTTGCTTAGGAGGATGACACGTTGGAGATATCTTACTCATAGATCGGTATGCACTTTCTTGATGCTTATGTAGTGCACTTCCTTGAGAAGTTGGATACCTATGTTGCTAGGTGACATTCTTGATGAGGCGTGCACATGGAGATAAGTTGCTTTCTTAGGAGGATGACACATTTGGAGAGTGTTGGGCATTTAGGAGGGGGTTAAGCTCTAGGTAGCATGGGAACAGTTGGTTGCTTGCATGGAGGCTTGTGTTTGACTTGAGGATGTTTGAGTTGAGGAGTGTTCATGTAGGTGTCATGGACCCAAAGATACACATGACTTAGGAGGGGGAAATGGAGCACTTGAGACCTTTAAAGGAGAAGCATTGATCACTTCTTATGGAGTGCTTCCCTTGGGACGCTTGCTTGGTGGATGTGCATACCTTGGAGCTAGACATGTGTCATTTGGAGTTGAAGTGCCTCACATATGGACCTATCTAGTGTTGAGTTAGGTTGTTTATTGTGGACATTATCCAATTTGTTAGTGTTGACCTTTCTCACCTTTCATATAAATAAAGGAGGGGTCCTTTTCATCCATCATAGCGATCATATACTTGTATTGGAATTGTAAAATCTAGATCAAATTTGTCTCTTTCATTAGTACTTGTTCTTCAGGTAATTTGCTCTCTTTGTTTTAAGCATTGGGGTTCTTGAGGTGGTTTAAACATAATACTACGGTTAGGGTTTACCCTAAGAAGACAAGGGAAGCTAGGGTTTGAAAGAAACCCTAGAGGAGTAATGGGATCACTTGTTCTTGTCATTCTTGTGAGATAAGATAAGATTTATTAATGTCCAACGAACGACCACAAAAGTAGGTCAATAGGACTAAAAGGATACAAACAGTATGAATACAATGTGGGAGTGCAAATGCAACTCCTAGATAAAGCCATAGCTAAATCTAATATAGAGTAAAATAAAGAAAGAAAGATACAAGTAGTGAGACGTCCTCATAAACATGTATAAAGTCGTGATAAGGCATAGTGACGTAGGAGAAGACAATCAATTAGGCCAATGAAGTCAAGAATGTCTGAGTCTAAAAACCAACGGCAATGGGGGTGATCAGGGCACTAGATCGTTATCATTATCGGAGTCCTCTGGAACCACCAAGGTGTCGCGTTGAACAATCCTAGGGGGGAGGGGAGAGTAAGGAATACTCCTAACATCCAAGGCCAAAGGAAAGATACTCTGGATAGATCTATGACTACTCTGATGGGACTGAGAAGGAATCTGACGAGTCTGAGGTACCCCTGCAAGGGATTCGTCGAGAGTTAGTCCCTCTAACGCTCTGGGTGTGTGTGGGTTGATGTGTTGTTCGACATCTTCGAGCTAGTCTCAAAGATATCAAACAATCTCCTAGAGGAAGAGGCTTAGAGGAGGTTTGAGGTCTCACTGATCTACTATCTGAAGTACTATAGTACTCAAATTGTCGCTTGTTGCTCCGCTCCAACCAATCAACATGAAAATATGATGTGATATTCTTGGTCGTCCCAAGGCGAGGCGGAGTGTGTAGGAGTTGAGATCTATGGCTGAAAATCTCTCTGATGAAAAGGGCAAGGCATATATGGTCCTCGATATCAAAAGAAAGTCAAGAGAGAACCCCCCAAGTCTCTATAGAGGTAGTGATAATGTTTTATGATCTCATAGTATAAGGGGCACCTAAAAATGAGGTGTACCTGTCTCTGGCTCTTGCAAGTGACACACCTACAGATCCTATCAGATCATGGTATATGTTGGTTATGGCTGGGCAGACCCGGGTTTACTATCATCAACCAACAACACCCCTAGCTCACCGGCCCTTTCGGCAACAGACCGCAAAGCAGCCTGAAGTCTCACCCGAGGTGACTCTAATGGGTTGGCTAAGGACTCAAGCATCTTGGACCAGGTTCTGCGGCAGTCCTACTTGTGACTCGCAGCTCTTCTAGCCGCGAGGTCTCTTCCTCTGCGCGTCGTGCGACCCTCTGCTCGCGTCGCGCGATCTCCTCACCTCGCAGCTCTTCTAGCCGTGAGGTATACCTTTCTACTGCTGTGCAGCCTTCTCTATGTCGCACACTTTTCCTGAGCCGCGATATCTCCAACCTTACCGCATCGCCGCGCACTGTGCGACACACAGCTCCTGCCCAACACTAAGTCCTCAACCTGCGGTATCGCGCACCGCAGCTCCTCTGCCGGTGCGGTATCACCTCTCTATGATATCCTACCTCCGCGGTTTCGCGCACTTAGCGTTGCTCGTGTCGACGTGCAAGACTTAACATACAAGGTTAATCAATACTGCAACTAGTGACTGTTTTACGCAAAGCATAAATGAACCATATACAACATGCCAAAGACTTTGATTAATACTTTTCCTTCTATATCACTGTGAACTGATTAACACATTCATTCATCAAACTGTAACCAAAATCCACGAAATGACTGTGAAATGCATAAGTAAACATAGCAAATAATCTAATCACATAACACACGATTTTAACGTGGTTCACCTCCAGGATGGAAGTTACGTCCACAGAACTGTGTTTTCTTTATAGCTCAAGGGAAGGTAAAACACAGTTCTGCTGCACCGCATATGCAGCTCAAGATCTTCTCTCTTAGATCTCTTTTCTCTCTATATTGCTCTCCTACAATATACTCTTCCCTCTCTGTCGATCCCTACGGATCATTACATGCATACTCTATAAGCCAACAACTGGTTACAGTAAGATTGCTTCCGCTAATAACAGAACCAGAGCTCGACTCTATTACAATACAAGATAACTGTGTGCTAACAGATTCAATGGCTAACTATATGTTATCTGACTAGCTAGATGGCCTAGAATGCCCAAAATGCCAACATTTTACAATACAAAGTATATCCCTTTATAGACAGCCCGAAGGTCTTGCCATTACAACACTGTGGGCCTGTCCCAACAGTAACCCAAACCCTAACTAGTGACAGTCGGCCATATCTGTACTTGAGGTAGCCGCTTTCCGTCACACCACATCTCTCTGCAGTCTTCCATGCTTCCCGACACTGATCATGGGTACTATGCACCGCTTCTCTTTTCTTTCCTTCGCCTTCAATGCTTCAGCCTCGTTGCTCCTTCTCCTTTATGAGGGTCACTGAGCCCTCTTGTCTTCCGCCGATGCCTTCAATGCAGTGGTTGAGCTCTCTCTTCTCGGCCGCTCAGGTACCATTGCCTTCTTTGACTTTTCTATCTTAAAAGTCATGGTTTCCGGCTCTGCTCTCCAGCTGGAAACGTGCTACGGTGTCGTAGCTCTGTCTTAACTTCTTTCCGCCAAAACTAGCAGCTTCTTCTGTAGCTGCAGGACCCTGCTCCAACAGTATACGATGCTTCATCTCCACTCAGAGTCTATGAGATCCCACCTGAAGTTGTCCCAACGGAATCCTGAAAGAGTGCATCTAGTGTCTACGTGTGTATGGGGGGCGGATAATGATGTAATCATGTAAGTCCAAGAAGTCAAGGTGGAATACATCTTCGAGCCCAAGCTCGTCAAAGGTGAAGCCCAAGTGACCTGAATGTACAATCTATAGATATCCTCTCTAGTGAACCGATTCAGTACCTGTGTAGGCAACCAAAGATGGTGTGACGTATCAGGGAAGAATTTGAATGGGGGAAGGCGCTCTGGGAAAATGGTCACTAACTGGAGAAGCCAAGATGCCTCTAAATACCATCTTCGTGCTCATCCAATGGGGAGAGTTGAAGCAATGGCCTCCGAGGAGTAAAGTGCAAGGTAAGGGTACCTGTCTCTTCCGATGGGTGAATCTCTGAAAGATCAAACTTTGTGAAGGAAGGAGACCAAGCTGAAGATGAAGTCGAGGCAGAAGGGATGTATACCAAACTCTACCAGAATAATGGGTTGTCGAACTGTACGTTTGCATCAGATGATGCACTTGAGAATCAAGGTCTAAACTCTCCCCATCTAGGCCCAATTTGTTTGTAACAAGCTTAACCCCCAAATCTCGGAGCCATAGAGGACTATCTTGTTTTCTCTTGTACACTTGCACGCTTGAGAATCAAGGTCTAAACTCTCCCCATCTAGGCCCAATTTGTTTGTAACAAGCTTAACCCCCAAATCTCGGAGCCATAGAGGACTATCTTGTTTTCTCTTGTACACTTGTGATGCAAGTGTAGGTACCAAGGAGGACTTGTCGATGTGTATGCGTCTTGTGGATGTTTGGTGCAGTGACTCGCTTTCGTTGGGAGCGATTCCTAGCTGGGAGAAGTTGGTGTCTAGTTTGCTATTTATGGTGGACACTATAGCAAGGTTTGGAGATCATGATTTGTGGCAAATTCTATTAAGTTGTTGGTGTGTGCTTGTAACTCCATCTTATGCATATATGAAGCATGCTTTGCTGTCCAAACTTTGTGTACTTGCAGATCTGATTTTCAGCATATGTTCTCAATGATTGAGTAGTTTCTAGTGTTGTTTATGCTGCTAATTTGACATAACAGTGAGCAGATTTTTTAAGTGTGTTAACAAACATATAGAAGCTAAGTGGGCAGATTTATGACTAGAATAAGCAATTTTCATATATGCTATATGCTTGGAATTTGGAAAGCGTTCCCAAGGACTGCAAACATTGTTCCGTTGAAGTGCATTTGTTCAATGTTTATTTTCTTGGGCTGTCTTGTATAATCAGTTGGACAGAAATTAAATGTATATTGCTGTAATCTATGTTTCAGATTCAACCAAAATGTTGAAAGCTCGCTGGAAATAGATCTGGGAAACCTCAAGGTTCAGGTGAAACTTCTAAATTCACAATAACTGTAGTAAAATGAAATTTCAATAGTTCTGTTGTTTCCCATCAGTGTCTCAAAAGTAAAGTGAATCGTCTTCTGCGTTTTGCAACTTGATTCTTTTTCTATATTGTGGAGAAAGAATAGGAAATTAAAAAATATTCATTTTAACTACTTTACACAATCACAGACTTCTCACACAGGTGGCGCAGTCCAGGGTTACCAAAACAACAGCTAACCCCACAGCCTTCAAAGTGAACAGTGATATACACAAACAAGATAAAAAACCCACTCCTTTTACTCCCAACTATGGAAATGAGAAATCTACAATTTTATTCTCCCCTTTGAAAACAGAAGTACATAGCTCTATAAAGAAATGATTCTTCCCAAGATCCACTAATATTTTGGAAACTTAATTGCCTATATTACACTAAGTATTCTCTTACAAACTAGCTGCACCGTCCATCCCACCTCCTTGGACAACTTTCTAAAACAATTAACTTTTAGTTCTTACTAAAAAAATATTTATTTTTCTCTTTCTTTTTTACTTTACTACAAGTGGTGCATGAATGTATTTACAACTTATAAAACAACTAGCTAATTCAACTTCTACATGCACAATAAGAGGCTCCTGCATCTGCCCGCAGGGGTGTAGCTCAACCAGCGATTCGATTGATACGAAGGACATGTTGTAAATGGAGGTCTCGAGTTCAAATCACCCCGGCTTACCCGTGCCCCATGCTTGTTGGTTGTTGTGGGGCACCTAGGGGTATAGTGGTAGCGGATCCCTGAACCCCGTGTCATGCGAGTACCATCCCAGCCCCAGTGGCCAATTCCCCTAGCATTAAAAAAAAATGCTCCTGCATCTCACACAACACACATGGGCACCCAGGGCACCACAACCTTTTCTACAATGTTGCCTGCATACTACACCTAACTCGAGCAATATTAAATTTTATGCAAAATAGAGTAAAATTTCAATTTGGTCTATTTTGATTTGTCTAGGTCTTAGCCAACCCTTTTTCAGAGGTAAGTAATTAACTTTTATCCAAGCAAAGAAGTGGCGATTCTTTGGATAAAATGGATTAGGCACCACGTCAATGACGATCATAGTGAGAATTTCAGGTGGATGACTGCTTTCTGCAAGGTGGCAGCCATGCAAACAGACCACACAAAATCCCAACAGTAGAGAACTTGTAGTTACAAGAATCAAAGTGTTAAAAGGAGCTAGGTATCATATGCATTCCCAACCTGCATCCCCATGCATAATATTTGGCGGCTTCAATGTTCCTAAAGAATAATGATAAATTCCTCGGAATGATATACCAGACAAACAGTCAATGAAAAATAGCGCTAAATTTAATTTGTTTTAACATTACCAACCAGCTGATGCACTTAAGGGAATCTTTGGCCAGTATTTTAATTAGGTGAGGAAAAGGTTGCATAATAAGTATAACGAATTTCGTAGTAGGTAAATGGCCTTAGGATAAACTAATTTCTCATGAAAACATTACTTAGAAAAAGATTTTGTGAGGAGCACTTTGCCTTCTTTAATCTAAGAGCAGTTAAATTTTGATCTTATGAAGTTGCAGCTTTGCACTGGAGTCTTAAACATGACAAGATATAAAGTCAACTTAAATCACCTGTTTTCACTTTCTACAGTACATAAAATACTTAACAAGATTCACTCTGTTTTTTTGGTAGATGCCAAACAGCTTTAAGTGTCTCAAGTTGCTTCAAAAGCCTCATCAAAGTAAGTTCAAACATTAGACCACAAAGAAGAACAAGACAACATTGCATGAAGTTTTAACCATAGTGTTATGTAGAAAGCATTGAATGAATTTTAATATTCCTGCTAGTAGGAAGTAGCCCTAATATTAACAAATTATTTGAATTCAAATGTTTATTCAGATCACAGGAGTGGCAAAAAATTCTTGTTGCTTCAATTCATATTCAGCAAAGAGCTCTAAACCCCAAGAACATTCAGTACAATAAATAGGGCCATCCTGATCAAAATCAGACCTCCCTTTTTCATCCCAAAAGTATGAACTACCACCAGCTAACTCTTTTCAGAAATCCTATGGTTTCACAGACATCTGCCCGTATTTTGTCCGGCTGCACCTGTGCCTCTGGAGTCTGTTGTCAAGTGAAGTTTGTTCTTCTCGAGGCGAAGACCTTTGGCATCAGCATAGTAAACATTTGGAATGATAACCCCCAGCCGTGCTTCACAAGAACCACTCTGTTCTATTAGAGGATGCCAAATAGCTTTATGCATCTCAACTCTCAAGTTGCTTCACAAGCCTCTTCAAACATAGACAACAACAAAAAACAAGATAGCATTGCATGAATTTGAACCAAAATAGTATGTAGAAAATCATTGAACAAATTTTGATATTCCTGCTAGTAGGAAGTTGCCCTAATATTAACAAATTATTCAAACATGAACTTTTAATCAGATCACAGCAGTGGCATAAATTCTCTTTGCTTCCATTCATATTGAGAAGAAAGCTCTAACTTTTGGGAACATTCAGTACACTCAATAGGGTCATCCTGAACAAAACCAGACTTTTCTTTTTCATCACAGATGGTATGAACTGCCACTAGGAAACTTCTGTCAGAATCCTTGTGCTTTTCATAGACATCTGCCAGCATTTTGCCCAGCTGCACCTGTGACTCTGTTGTCAAGTGAAGTTTGTCCTCCTTGAGGGGAAGTCCTTTGGCATCAACACAGTAAACATTTGGAATGCTAACACCCAGCTGTGCTTCCCTCACCTTCTGCACAAGTTCACTGTAGGGAAGATGACCCACAGTAATAGCAACCTGAAATAGATCAATTCAAGCCCATTAAATAAATCAGAAACAAATAGATGTCCAAGCCTCATGCTCTAGCTTCAACACAGTTAGGGAAGTAAAACAGAGAATTTTGATAACAAAAATTACAACAATGAATAAATTTTATTAGGGAATGAGAGAATCTCGGTCAAGGGACAGGGATGGGCAGTTTAACTAATAATTGGATATTAACTATTGTGAGATATACTAATCTTTATCCATTCCATCATATTCCTCCCATGAATCTCTTCCATAATGCATAATAAATCTCCATCCCTTTAGCCATGCTTCTCTGTGAACTAGCATTCTTCCAGCTTGCTAAATCCTGATCTTCTCATAGGAAGTCTTGTCTGTAATCCTTGTGTCCCCTTTCTAGATTATTACATATGGCTCTCAAACATGCAGACAATCAATGCTGCAGTTGGGTAACTCCAAGTATTATCAGGGAGTTATAATGGCAAAAGGACATATTTCCTGTGGTCACAAAAAGAATTAGAAGCTATGGCAGCTGATTCCTTGGAAACAGGATTAGAAGCCCCCTTAGAGCCATTTTTTTCCGAAAGATTATTCACAAGTGTGTTAACAGTGCATAAAGGCCAGTTGTTTCCTTGATCACACTTTTGTTGAGAATCACTAGAGAATTGAACTGTTACCACAAAAATTAGCGCCCTTTCGATTAGGTCACGACGCCTGGTGCTAAGATTGGCAACTTTTCAGGAGATACACTCTGTTACGCCTTACTACAGGTCCCCCAAGGGAAGGGGTTAAAATCTTTTTTATATAAAGGCCAAGTTGAAGAATAGAGTGTTGATTGAGGCTAAATGCCCCTAATCATGTCATGGATGGTCTGCTTGATTTTCTCCTCCACAGGGTGCTTGCCCCGTAGGGGTTGGAGCCCTTGGGGGGCTAATCACTTGGATGCATGACCACACTCATTTATTTTCCATGTTAAAGGTGATAGTATTTGTTTAGCACATGTTATTTGCTCACTTGGACCTATTTCACCCCTCCTCTAGGCTGTGTACCCACAAATTCTACTTCCTTAGTAAAGAAGCTTACAAGGATAATGAAGGAGGAAGCTAGGGGCACACATCCATTGGGGTTAGTTGGGGCATGACATCCTCCTTTCGTCACACCTAGCACTTGGAGTATAGCCTAATTGCACTTTATATCATTACTTTATGTCTTTTTAGTGGCTTAGCCCCCAAATTTGTGGGTGAGCAAGCCAAAATTGTTATATTTTTACATTATCTTGTAGGCTAATAACTTAAAATTAGGTGAGGCTAGTCTTATATAAATAGAGCCTCACACCCATTGTAAAAACACAAGATATGGATTCATTATGAGATCTTTTCTATTTCTCTTGGTTGGAGCTCTTGATGATATGTGCACCTCTCTTTGGATGATCTTTCTTTCTTAAACGTTGATGTGAAGTTCTACGGTTTCTTTAACACATGCTATTGGTTGATGCTAAAGAATGGTTGTAAAAACTCAATTACAAAGATGACCTAAGGTGCTATCTTGATCATCTTTGTTGAATGTTTGTAAGTTATACTGCTAACCTAGTTTAATGGTGCTTTTATGGTGCATTATTCTAAAGTGTTAGGGTTTCTTGTTTGTATTACATTAACCTTGCATGAAGAGACCTTCCTTTCATTGGAGCTCTCCATTGTTGGTGGGCCTTAGACTTCTTCTATTTCCCTAATTAGGCTCTTCTACCTAACTCTTGAAGTTGCTAGTTGATGTCATAGTTGCAAGATTCGAAAGCCATCTTAAGAGAGGGACGTTAGTATCGATATCTCAATGCCCTAGGGATTGAGACAAGAATCATATGCCCTATCTTTTCAACAAAACTATCGCTCCTTTACCAATTTACTTGTCTTTTATTTTACATGCATTTACATATTGAAAAAACCCTAAAAATATAATACTATTGGAAAATCCTAAAAACCTAAATAATTCATAACTCCAAAAATAGCCATGAGTTTGTAATTCTGGTCCACCCACCAAATTCGCCCTAGTGGATTTATCCACATATCTCTAAGGGCGTCATCATTTGATATTAAAAAAACCCTAAAAAATATAACACTGTTGGAAAAACACAAAGTCTAAATAATTTCAAAAAACCTAAATATTTTCAATTTGATAATTCTGTTCCACCCATCAAATTCGCCCTAGTGGATTTATCCACAAGTTTCTGATGGCATCCCTATTTGCCTTGGTGCATTGGGAAACATGAAATTTCCCAAATTAGGGTTTTTGCAGGGTTTTTGGCAATTCTAGTTGGATCATCGTGTGCCCTAGTTTACTTGATCTCCTCCCCTTCAGAGCGCACTTTTCAAAGGTTGTGCCTGGGGAAGTGTGAAACCCTACCCTAGGAATTGCAAAGTGCATTGAAATTCATGATATTGATTGATGTTGATTGGTAGATTGAATTAACTCCTTTATATGTTTTATGTGTCTTTATTATTCATTGTTGACTCCAATTAAGGCACTGATCTTGGCTATAAGGCTAGTAGGAGGGTGATTGCAGGCATAGTTACATATATCGGCGATATATCGCCGACATCGTGATATATCGCGAGTCAAAGGAGCCGGCGATATATCGCCACCAAAATATCGCGATAAATTCCTGATTTTTTAATATATCGCGACACATTAAAATATCGCGATAAATTCCGAATATATTGCGATTCAATGGAAAATATCGGCCTGCTCATAAAAAATTAAATTTTTTCGCCATAAAGAGGCCGCGGACGAGTTTTTCCGGTTCATTTGGACTTTGCGGCTTGGAGGAAGTGGAGCACTGACGTCTTGGGCAATTTTCTACAAGAGAGGAAGGGGGCAAAGGCAAACCATCAAGCTTCCATTGCATTTGCCATCTAATCAGGTATGTATTCTTTGAAGTTTGAACTTTCATTCTTTTTTTTGCTTGAGATTTGTTGGTTAATGTAGATTTAATGTAGGGTTTAGGTTTAAATTTAGTGTAGGGTGTAGATTTGCCATTACAATCATAGCCTATAGGGTTTTATCCTTTTAGGTAGGCTACCCTCCCATTTCTTTGAATGTTTTAATAATTTCATTGTTTTCAAAATTTTAAAGAAGAACATTTTAAAATTTATTCATTTTTGTTTGTTTGTTGTGGCATAGATGACACAATGCCAAAGCCATTGGATCCAATGTGGGAGTATGGGCAGCCAATTGACCCTGATAATCGGCAAAGGTTGAATTCCAAACTATGTGGGAAGGATATTTCTGGTGGAATTAGCCGCTTGAAATACCACCTTGCCAAAATTGTTGGGCATGAAGTGGATGTTTGTCCTACTGTTACCCCAGAAGTGATGCGTATTGCAAACCAATCCATTCTTGACATGGCTAAGAAGAAGGATGAGAAGGAGGAATTCAGAAATGAACTTGCATCTCGAACACAGTCACGAACCATGGGAGCCACAAGTGGCATGCATTCCTTCTCCTCATCTACATGACCCCCACATTCCACTGTGCCTTCTTCAACCTCACCTTATGTGGCATCGTATTCGAGGCAACCTTCTGTTCGAACCATGCTCAAACAAAGGGAGAAGGAAGAGGCGGATAGAGTTGTGACAAAATGTTTTCTATGGGGTGATGTGCCTTTCAACATCGCCAAAAACAACCCCTACTATCATGCCATGTTTCAAGCTGCTGGCGTTGTTGGTCCAGATTATAGGGGGCCTTCCTATAATGATTTGAGAGGGAGACTCCTTGATGAGGAGAAGGTTGATTGCACCCAGAGATTAGATGAGCTCAGACAGTCATGGGCGGCCACCGGTTGCATTATTATGTCAGATGGATGGATTGATGGGAACGGCAGATCCATTATCAATTTCTTGGTCAATTGTCCCAGGGGGACAGTTTTTATCAAATCTGTCGATGCATCTCCCTATGTTAAAGATGCACACTTATTATGTGATTTGCTGGATAAGTTTATCCAAGAGATAGGTCCACAATATGTTGTCCAAGTCATTACGGACAACGCTGCCAATTATGTTGATGCTGGGAGGATGCTTATGGAGAGGTATGCAAGCTTGTATTGGACTCCTTGTGCTACCCATTGCATTGATTTGATGCTAGAGGACATGGGAAAACTTCCTTGGATCAAAGAAGTCATTGATTCAGCTCGGAGTGTGACAAAATATATATACAATCATACATATGTTCTTTCACTCATGAGACGCTTCACGGGAAACAAGGAGTTGATGCGGCCTGCAATCGCACGATTCGCCACTTCCTTCATTTCTCTTCAGTCTATGCATAAGGTTATGATGGAGTTGCAGGGGATGTTTCTTTCTGATGAGTGGGCATCTTGTGTCTATAGCACCAAACAAGATGGGCAAGCCATTGCTCGAATGGTACAATTTGATTTGACTTTTTGGGCACGATTGGAGGAGGTATGTGCCATCAGTCAACCTTTGGCAAAGGTTCTTCGTTTGGTTGATGGTGAAAAGCCCGCAATGGGCTACTTATATGAGGCCATGGATAGGGCCAAGGAAGCTATCCATCACTACTATGAGGACAAGGGGGAGGTGGGACTCACAAGACGAGCTGAACTATGGAGTGTGATTAATGAACGATGGAATAATACTCTCCATCATCCCATTCATGCAGCAGGGCTCTACCTCAACCCTGCTTTCTCTTATGCATGTCGCTTTCAGTTTGATGCTGAGGTCATGGATGGCTTTCTCCAGTGTGTTCAGAGGATGGTGTTAACTCCCTCTGAGCACACAAAGATTTCTAGACAGATGGAGATCTATAGGATGTCAGGTGGCACTTTTGGCTATGACATGGCTATCCAGGATAGAACCACAAGGATGCCAAGTACAATTTGTTTAAAACTTTCAAATTTTGATCTCTTAGATTCTTAATTAATTAGTATTACCTTTTCATTTCTATGTTTTTTACTTCGTAAAAATTTAATACATTGTAATTTGTAATTTGAATTTTGTCTTACCGTTTACCTTCCTTGTTTTCTTTGTAGATGTGTGGTGGACTAACTATGGTCGCAAAGTCCCAGAGTTGCAAAAACTTGCCATGAGAGTCCTAAGTCAAAGTTGCAGCTCATCAGGGTGTGAGCGCAATTGGAGTGTCTTTGAGAAGATACACTCCAAGAAGCGTAGAAGGTTAGAATTTTCAATTTAGAAATGTTAAAGTTTAAACTTAAATTTATAATCTTTGCTTCTTTATAATTTTATTAATTTTAAATATAATTTATTACAATTTTGAATTTGAATTTATCATCATTTATCACCCCCTAACTATGGATCTCATACTAATGCAGGTTACTTTCCCAGCGCCTTAATGACATGGTTTATGTCTACTGCAATCTAAGGTTGCAGGTGAAACAAATTGAGAAAGTGCCCAATTCAGATGCCATTTCATTGGATGACATTGACACTACCAGCAAATTGAGGGTGGAGACGGAGGATCCTGTGATGGACGAGGCACCTGAATGGTTGGAGGAAGAGGAGGATGATGATGCAGATCCATCAGAGGAGGAGGAGGAAGAGGGGGATGTTGATGTTCCACTTCCAAAGGATGACTATGACTATGAGGACATTGAGGAGGAGGTTGATACTCATTTGCAGCGCCGACCAACTCCAATGCCACCACCTCCACAGAGTCATATAGTTGGCACTGGGAGGAGACAGCTCACATTCACCTCCCCCTCATCCACAACATCTACTCAAGCAGTTGGAGGTTCTAGTTCCACCCCACGCTCATCTGGACCACCTCCACAACCACCTACTGCTTCTAGAGGAAGAGTGGTGCCAGTGCCCTTGACCCGTAAAAGGGGTAGATTGATTAGAGGATCATCCACAGGGAGTCGATGACTTGATTCCTATTATTTATCATTGTACTATCATACTATGTTGGTGTCCTATGTCTAGACTCTATACACTATCTTAGTATCTACATGCCTCATGAGTCATGATGATTCATCTCTTGAGAGACATTTATTTTGATCATTTGATTTGATTTTCTATCATTCCATCAAGAACACATTTCAGTATTTTTAGTTTATACTATATAGTCGAACTCGATATTTGATCATGATCCACCATTTGACATATTATGCATCTTATATATGAGTTGTATTTTAATATTTATGTGGAAATGTGTTTATTTGATGTTGTTGTTGCTTTAGATGTTAAAAAAATTGAAAAAAAATGTTTATTTTTGTATTTTTTAATGCAAAATGACATTTGCCGATATTTTCCGATATTTTGGCCGTTGCTGTCGATAAGTTTCATTCCGGACCCCCGACGATATATTCGTCGACATGATATATGTAACTTTGATTGCAGGTACTCATTCCTCCATTAGGGATTGTTACGCTGCACCTGTACCAATGCACCTTCGTTTGATTGCCCAAGAGAGGGGGCTGCTTTTTTTCTTCAAGGCCAGGACATGGATACTGCCAACACTTTTGAGGGATGGTTATGGTCAGACACTTTGGTCCTTTCTCTAGGAGTACTATGGCTTAATGGCATTGTTGACTGCCCTTTGTTGGGGCTCTTTAACCCTGGCATTGGTGTTCGGGGATCTTAGGGGTAGGCCACTAAGTCACATGACCCCCTCCTCTGTTTATTACTCTAGCGACAATGTTTTAGTTTTGAGGCTTTTGCCTCCCTTCTTGGTCACCTCATCCACCTATCCTGTCCCCCTTTTAGCACAACGCCCCTTTTCTTTGGGCCTCTTCTAATGATGACATCAACTCCTTCACCAGGTCGTATTACCATTTTTCTTTTTTCTTTTTTTTTGGGGGGGGGGGGCGTTGAGGGATTACCAACACTCTTGGGGTTAGATGGGGCATGACCCCCACCCCCCTGCACTCTCCAGCCTTTTGTTCAGAGTGATTTGCTCATTCTTAGTGATTTTATCATTTTTGGGTAAATTCTAGGGAAAATGACCCAAGTTACCCATAGACTAGATTATTTTTATATTATTTTTGTTATAATTTTAAGTTGACATTTTATAATTTCAAATTGACATTTTAAAGACATTTCAGTCTGGTTATTTTTGTAAAGTGAGTGTGAGAAGGCTATAAATAAAACTCTCCTCACTTCATTTGAACATAAGACAATTGGGGCAAAAACATTATGTTACTTTTTTACCCTTGTTAGGGATCTTGGAGTGATGCACACCTCTTGAGGAGAGTCTCTTTCTTGTTTTGAAGGCAATTTCTAAAGTGTTCATGGTTCATGCTCTTGCTAAGGTGATGCTAGAACACATGCACAAGGAGTTATCTAGAGTTTGTTTTCTTGATCTCTCTTTGTTAAAATTTGATGAATGATGCTTGTTTGTGGATTGAAGGGTAGCCTAAATGTTGCATTATCTCTGAATTAGGTCACTTATCAACCTTTTGTCACCTTGGTTTGTTGAAGAACGTCCTCTAGAAGGAGTTATTTTAAGCTTGGGCTTTGTATCTTTAGTTTTTTCCCTAGCTAGTCTTCCACTAATCAATCCTTGTGGTTGTTAGAGAAGGCCCTAGCTTGCCAAGACTTTGAAGAGACCTCTCAAGGGGAAGGTTGGTCACCTCCCTTGATGCCCAAGGGTTTAGGGTAAAACTTTAAAAACCCTTTTGGTTTTCTCCCTTCAAATTTCTTACATTCTCATTTGTAAAAAAAAATGAATATTCATGGTAGGATTAGGTTAATTTTAGGTCTCTAATTTCATGTTAAAACCCCTAAAAATAAAAAATATAATTATTTTGCACTTTCGAGCCTCCCTAAACTTTCAGCCTCCTTTTCTACAAATTCGGCCTGGCCATTAAAGCCCTAAAAACTCTAAGGTGAAATTATAGAAAACCTGAAAATACAAAAATTGTAAAAACCTCAAAAATCTTCCCTAAAACGCCCTAAAACAATCCTAAGTCTGCCCTAGAAACCCTAGCAGCCTCTTTCCTTTTCCTCTGGCCCACCTCCAAGCCTCATGGCCTACCCCCTTAGGCTCTTCCCTAGCCTTCTCTACCTTATCCTTCCCTTGCACAGTCCCTTATGGGTTGTAGCAGCCTTTTAGGGCTACTTCTAACTGTCCTCCTTAGGGTTGCTATTTATGGCAGCCTGTCCAAACCCCTGACATCTTCTTAACACCTACAAAAGACAACACAAAACACATAAGAATTTGGGTCTAAAGTTAGTAAATCATGGTTTGGACTAATATTAAATGAAGGCTGATATAAAGGACTGTTCATAGTGTTAGATTTTTAAAGGTTATACAAGATCTAAAAACATTTAGTATCATAACCATAAGCAAAGGATCACTGAAAGAAAGACAAGTGCAGCAACACAAGAGAACACAAAGATTTTCCTCGGGGAAACCACAAGGAAGAAAACCTCGCAAAAATTCCTCAGTATAGAATTCGATCAAGTACAGTGTAAAACCCCAGCAACAAGAATAGTTGCTCATCTTCCACAGTAGACCCTTTCTCTCTCTCTCTAGCGCAATACTTGAGTGTAAGATGTATAAGAATGAGAGAGGCACCTCACCTATTTATATTCATTAGGTGAGTGCCTCAAATAACTAACTAGGTCGGTTGGGTTCCCTAATTAGGGCTGACCTACCTTGGGAGACTCAAAATACATTTTATGTATTAGGGCCGACCTACCTTGGGAGACTCAAAATACATTTTATATATTACTTTTGTGGGTACTATTGCCCCGACTTACAACAGAGGGTTTACCTCATGACTTTTACATGACCAATTACATCAAGGACATCTCCTAATGGAGGAATAACATCTCTGAAGGAGAATACAACAAAAGTACAATAGAATATTTTCCGAAGTTACAACACTTTAACACTCCCTCTTAACTAGGAAGGTATTCTACATCAACAACAACCATCATCACAACTGTACCACTGACTGGTGAATCTCTATATGTCATAGGAATTTTTGGAACATCATCATATATCTTCATCATCGATCTCAACTGGATCATCTTCTATAGCATCAGTATGTAATTACTGTATCATCTTCTTTCACGTCAGTATATGAATACTAAATCATCTTCTTGGATATCAGTATGTGGATACTGAATCATCTTCTGCCACATCAGTATGTGAATATTGAATCATCTTCTGAATATTGAACCTTCTTTTGTAACATCAGTATGTGGATATTGAATCATCTTGTGCCACTTCAGTTGTGAATTTTGAACCTTCTTCTTCAACATTTGTATGTGAATACCGAAACATCATTATCTGCATCATCAGTATGTAAATACTGAAACATCAACATCTGCATCATCAGTATGTAAATACTTAAACAACAACAACAACAACATCATTAGCATGTTAGTGCTAAAGAAACATCATAAAAAATGTTATATCATCATTTGCATTATCAGCATAGAGATGTTGGAACATCATCATCATTGTCAACATAAAAATGTTGAAACAACATCATCATCATCAACATAGTGTTGTGACTTCAACCACATCAACATTATCAGCACAGGGTGTTGATACCACAATCATATCAGCATCATCAACACAAAGTGTTGGGACCATAACCACATCATCGGCATCAACATACAAATGCTGAAGCAACATCATCATCAATATCAATATAGAATTATTGAAATTACCTCACCATAATCATTATAGAAATAATGAAACTATCTTATCAACATCAGTATAGAAATACTGAAACTACCTCATCATTATTAGTATAGAAATACTGAAATTGTCTTATCCATATCAGTATAGAAATACTGAACCTACCATATCAACATCAGTATGAAAATACGGATCCTTCTACATCAGTATATGAATACTGAAACTATCTCAGCAATCAATTCAACAATCAACAATCATTAGTGTAGTAACACTGAAACTATCTCAACAATCAACAATCATCAATCATTAGTGTAACAACACTGGAACTATCTCCACAATCATTAGTATAGTAATTTTGAAGCACGCATCTCAGCAATCGGTATAACAATACTGAAGCAAACATCCCAACAATCATCAGTATAACAATACTGAAGCAATCATCTCAACAATCATCAAAACATTTCAGCAAACATGAGTATAACAATACTGAAGCAATCATTAGTATAACAATACTAAAGCAATAATCGCAACAATCATCAACAACCATCTCGACTATCAACAATATAGCAATACTGAAGATACATCTTGCTTTTTAACGTCACAGAGCAGCATCATAGTGAGTTCTTTGGTAGATCCATCTAGGCATTTTGTCTAACTTACTAACTCGTTCGAGCCAAACAAGCCTAGTTAGACAGATGGATCTCCATAGGGACCAAACAAGCCTTGTCTGGCTTACTAACCCTTTCGGGCTAAACAAGCCTAACCAGACATACTGATCCCCCTAGGATCAACAAGCCTCGTCTAACTTACTAACCCTTTTGGGCCAAACAAGCCTAGCCAGACTCACCCTCCTCTAGACTGAGCTACTCACCACTGCATCCATCATCCATCTATTGTCACTCCCTCTTACGAGAGAGGTCCTTTCAAACTACACCAAGCTTGTCTCAAAAGTATTCAAACTTTACACGAGCCAGAGGCTTAGTCAATATATCTGCTACTTGTTCCTCTGTAGAAACATACTTGAGCTTTACAGCTCCCTTCTGCAACTTGTTCTTTAACATTATCTTCTTGTACATCCGCAATTGCATCGTATATTTACAACTTGCATCATTCTTCTTTTGTGCATCTGTAACTGAATCATTCTTCTATTGTACATCCGTAATTGTATCGTATATCCGCAACTGTATCGAACATCCGTAACTTCATCATTTCTTCTCTTGTAGGTGATTGCATACAATCCTTCCTACAAATCAAATACAATTGTATGATTAGAAACATTTTGTAACATATTCATTAAGACAAATTCTCATACATAAAGATATATGTCATGCAACTATTTCCGCTAATGCAACAATCATCTATATCTCGTATATATATGGTAACTTTCTATATCCCTTCCATCTTGCCAAGACATCATTTTAGCAAGGAGATTTCATAAGTAGCAATGGAATGTTGTACAACAACATAAGCCACTTACCCATCACCTGCATATTAGTAGTAAACTACAAATATTCTAATATGCATAATACATTTCCTGAATCTAGAAACATATCTATGAACAACTAGATATATAGGAAATAACAATTCAAATACTTATCTTTGTTTGTTTGGTAGACTCCATCTTGATCTCTGTCTTCTTGGATTACTGGAGTCTCTGCCAATGTGTTCAACTTCATCGTCTGATTCCGAGTATAAATTTTCCTTTAATATTCAACTAGGGCTAAACAGTGCATTCAAAATATCTATTGATAACCACACATGAATATCTTTTACAGTATGCAGCGGAATATAAAACTGAGAAATTACTCAATATCACAGCACAATAATGACAGTTATTTTGGGTATGGAAACCCCCGGAAAAATCCCAAGGTGGGAAAACCAGTGCAGTAGTCAGATATAGATTTTATTATGAAAAAATATGGAACGTTACAATCACTGCAAATTCACCCAAACCTGGCAAATGCAGCTACTCAGCAGAAAAACTGGACGAACCCCCAGCTAAACCTCTACACCCCCCTGAGAGAGTGTACGGCCCAGCTGTACGACCTCACATGTACGGATCCGTACGACCTTACAGTTGTACGGCTGCTGTACGAAATTCGTACGATCACATTGGCGGCTATACAAAATGGTACATCCTCCCATTTCTAGCTTTGCTTGTCAA
The DNA here is from genome assembly GCA_001517045.1 of Pseudotsuga menziesii. NCBI lineage: Eukaryota > Viridiplantae > Streptophyta > Pinopsida > Pinales > Pinaceae > Pseudotsuga > Pseudotsuga menziesii. The sequence goes on from LPNX010620532.1 coordinate 96,125, forward strand.
CCTGTGTGAGTTCTGTCTGCTCGGTGAACCTGCTCCTCGATCCTCCGTCTTCCCAGCTAAATCCTCTGTCTGACTTTTCTCCTCCTGTCAGTATCCTGTCTTTGTCGGAATACAAGTGTGTGTGTCCTCTCAACCAATTGACCTCTCTTATATAACTTTAGGTGAAGCGTAAAACCTAATTTCACTTTGACTTAAAAGTCAATAATCATTTTAATTATTATCCAAAGTAAACTTAGGAAAAATAATTAAATACAACTGGTTTCATGTTTTAGAGTCTTCTGCATGCAAGGACACTTGCATGTAGGAAAACCTTCCTTGTTGTTGCTAATCTAACACTCCCTCTCAACAACGAAGGGATTTGGTAGCAACCTCAACTTATCTCTAAACTTCACAAAGCTCTGCCTGGAAAGTGCCTTGGTGGAAATGTTTGCCACCTACTCATCTGTCTGTATGTACTCTAATCGAATGGTTCCCCTCTGAACACAATCTCTCAAGAAATGGTACCTGATGTCTATGTGTTTGCTCCGGTCATGGAACACTGGATTCTCAGATAGCCTGATGCCGCTTTGATTGTCACAGTCAACTATTGTAGCCTCTAGCTCACACTCGAACAACCCTGAAAGTAACTTCGTCAACCACACACCCTCACAAGCATCCATGCTGGCTGCCATGTACTCAGCCTCTGTCGAGCTCAATGCAACCGACTTCTGCTTCCTGCTAATCCAAGAGACAGCCCCTGACCTAATGCTGAAACAACAACCTGAAGTACTCTTTCGGTCCTCTACACATCCTGCCCAGTTAGCATCTGTGAAGCCTGCTAACTGTACACTCCCCCCGCGTTCATAAACCAATCCATACTCCACTATACCTCTGCTGTAGCGAAGTATGTGCTTTGCAGTCGTCCAATGCACTCTTCGAGGGTCCACCATGAACTGACTCAAAGAGTTGGCTGCAAAGCTGATGTCTGGTCTAGAGTTGACCAGATACATAAGTGATCTGATAAGCTGACGATAGAAGGTAGGATCAAATCCATCTGACCCTGATGCATCAATCTTCCTCCAGTTTGAAACTAGAGGTATGGCCATAGGCTTGCAATCCTCCATCCTGAATCTCTTCAAGATCTTTACTGCATACTTCCCCTGTCCAATGAAGAAGCATCCATATCTCTGGCAAACCTCCAAGCCCATAAAGTAATGCATCAGCCCAAGGTCTTTCATCTCAAACTCCACTGCAAGGTTGGACTTATAGTCTCCAATCAGCCTCTCATCTCCTGTCAAAAATAGATCATCCACATACAGGACCAGTATGAGCGGCACCTCACCTGTCAATCCTCGAGTACCATGCTCGAGGAGCCTGCTTGAGCCCGTAAAGAGCTCGATGCAATATGCATACATGCATCTCCCTGTTCTCCACATCAAACCCCTCTGGTTGCTCAATATACACCTCCTCCTCTATCACTCCGTTGAGGAAGGAAGTCTTGACGTCCATCTAATGGACACGCGAACCCATCTCAACTGCTAGTGAGATAATGGTCTGAATGGAAGAATACCTAGCAACAGGGGCGAAGCTCTCCCCATAATCAATACCCTCCTTCTGTGAAAATCCCTTTGCCCCAAAGCGCGCCTTGTACTTCTCCATGCTTTCGTCTGCTACATGCTTCACCTTGTAGATCCATCTAGATCCCAGCACCTTATTCCCTTGTGGCCTCGACACAACCTCCCATACCTAGTTTTACATAATGGAGTCATACTTCTCAACCATAGCCTCCTGCCACACATCATGTTGTGCAGCCTCCCCGAAGCTGGAAGGTTCAGAGTTAATCAACTCTATCATCAGTGCCATATAACTAAGCCTCTCTGGTGGTACACTGCATCTGAAAGATCTCTGTGGAGGATCAACCTGCCTAGAATCTTATACTGTGGACCTAAACCACTTAGGCCTTGGCCTAGTGTCAACTTGCTACGGCTATTGGATATCTGTCTCCTGTTGCAGCTCATCCTCCAAGTCAATGACTGTAGGATCCTTTCCACCTGACTCCCTCTGACCGCCAGAACAAGTGCTCTGTGTTTGTACCTGCACCTGTACATCTGGCTTCTCCAACTGGACCCCCAACTCCTGTGTTGGCTACTGCTCTGCTGGTAAGTCCAGATATCTCCGCAAGGCCCTGTCCTCATCAAACTGGACATCCCTGCTCACAATGATCCTCCTGCGAGCATGCGAGCAGGAATGTAAACTCTATATGCCTTCGAAATCTCGTTGTAACCAATAAGTAACCCCTTCTCACCAGAAGGGTCCAACTTCTTCCTATTGTCAGCATGAACATGACAATAGTAGACACTACCGAATATGCGAATGTGACACATATCTGGACTGGTGCCTGTGAAGACCTCCTCTAGTGTCTTCCTCCCCAAAGTTGTGTGGGGACACCTGTTTTGAATGTATACTGCAATCCCGTATGCCTCGGCCCAAAGGAATAGTGGTAATCCCTAATCAAATAGCATGTCCTTGGCTGCTCCAACTATCGTCTTGTTCTTCCGCTCTGCAACTCCATTTTGCTGTGGGGTATGGGGCACAGTGTGCTCCTTCTTGATCCTCTCATCCGAACAATACTCCATGAACTCATTGGAAGTGTACTCACCCCCGTTGTCTGTCCTCAACACCCGAATCTTCTTTCCTGTTTGGTTCTCCACGAGAGTCTTGAACTCTCGGAACCTCTCAAAGGCCTCTGACTTGGCCTTCAGGAAATAGATCCAGGTCTTCTTGGAATAGTCATCAATGAAGGTTACGCAGTAACTGTAACCATTGAACGAATGGACACTCGTAGGTCCGTATACATCAAAATGCACCAAGTCCAATGGCTCCTTAGACTTGTGCTCAATCTGTGGGAAAGGCTTCCTAATGTTCTTTCCCAAAGCACAACCCTTGCAGTGGTTATGCTTTTCCTCCTGCACCTGAGGAACTCCAATGACTGCCTGTCTCAAATGCTTCAGTGCTCCATGGTGTAAGTGTGCCATCCTCCTATGCAACAACTCATCCTGATTGATGTTGTTGTTGTTGACTAGAGCCTTTGCAGGCTCAAAGTGTATTCTGTACACTTTCCCGCTCCTCCTGCCAATCACCCGATCCAAGCTCCTATCTGACCCCTTGGGCCTGATATATACTCTATGGTCACGGAACTTCACCTGATATACCTTGTCCTCTAGAGTGGAGACTGATATAAGGCTCTTGGTCAGTCCTGGAACATACAACACATCAACAAAACAGAGGAGTTTGTCAAACTCCCTCTCAAATGAAACAGTGGCAACTCCCTGCGTTTGATACCGCGCATCATCACCCAGCTCAACGTGGATCCCTGTTCCAACCTCCTGCATGTCTCTGAAGAATCTCTTCTGTCCAGTCATGTGGCTAGATGCTCCACTATCGATGTACCATATACTGCTCCCTGTGGTGCTTTCCATGCAAGCTATCAAGCAGAACTCTTCATCAAAGTTCCTATTGAACTCCTCCACCTCTGCAGATCCTACATCTGAGTGTTACTCTTCTTCTTCCTGTCTGGGCACTGGGAGGCAAAGTGTCCCTGCTTATGGCAAATAAAACACTTGACCTTTGAAATGTCAAGGTTCTTCTTACCATCATTCTTCCTCTTTGCCTTCCCCTTACTCTTCCATGTAAGGGTTAGAGCCTCCTTATCCACAATCTGTGGGGCACTGTTGGATGAGCCTGATCCTTGACCCATGCGGGTCTCCTCCTGCACAAAGTCATCCCATAGTCTCTGCCAATCAAGGAGCTTCTCCCTAGCCATACCACCTTTGACAAAGGTGTCCCTTGGCTTAGAGAAGCCATTGAGGGCTATCTGAACTAGCTCCTCATCCTCAGTCTTAGAGCCAACAGCTCCAAGCTCATCCTTGATCTATGTGAGCCTCGTGAGATAAGGCACCACTCCTTCTCCCTTGGTCATCTTGGTGTTGCGCATCCTCTCTTGCAACACCATCTTTCGGTTCTCGTTCTTTCTTTGGTACAGACTCTCCAAATCCTTCCACATCTCTAATGCGGTCTTCTTACCAGAAAGGTGAGGGACTATATGGTCCTTCACTCCATCCATGATAATCAACATGGATCTAGAATCAATCTTCTTCCAGGCTATCAAATCTGTCGAATCTATGGGTGCAACTTTTGTGGAGTCAATGTGCTCCTCAGCATCACTGAAGTCTAGGATCCTTGTGATCCTCTCTTTCCATGTAGGAAAGTTCTGAGCACCCTGGAGTCTATCCTCAACTCTCAACTACATGGCCATAGTGAAGTGTCACCTGTCAAACCCTAGATCTCCAATCTAACTTTGTGTATTCAATAGATCTGCCCCTAATCTATCACTGCTGCTACAAATCTCTCAGCTTTAGCTCACCAGAGCTCTGATACCATGCAAATTTTCCTTTAATATTCAACTAGGGCTAAACAATGTATTCAAAATATCTACTAATAACCACACATGAATATCTTTTACAGTATGCAACGGAATATAAAACGGAGAAATAACTCACAACATCACAGCGCAATAATGACACAGTTATTTTGGGTATGGAAACCCCCAGAAAAAACCCAAAATGGGAAAACCGATGCAGCAGTGAGATATAGATTTTATTATGAGAAAATATGGAACGTTACAATCACTTCAAATTCACCCAAACCTGGCGAATGCAGCTACTCGGTAAAAACACTGGACGAACCCCCAGCTAAACCTCTGCACCCCCTTGAGAGAGTGTACGGCCCAACTGTACGGCCTCACACGTGCGGATCCATACAACTGTTGTACGGAATCTGTACGGTCACACTGGCAGCTGTACGGAATCCTTATGGAATGGTACAGCCTCCCTTCTGCAACTCTGTCTGTCGACCTGTGTGGGTTCTGCCTACTCGGTGAACCTACTCCTTGATCCTCCGTCTTCCCAACTAAATCCTCTATCTGACTTTTCTCCTCCTTTCTATATCTTGTCTCTGTTGAAATACAAGTGTGTGTGTTCTCAACCAATTGACCTCTCGTATATAACTTTAGGTAAAGCGTAAAACCTAATTTCACTTTCACTTCAAGTCAATAATCATTTTAATTATTTTCCAAAGTAAACTTAGGAAAAATAATTAAATACTGTGTTGCATGGGTACGCGTACCAGGGGGTCGGGTACACAAACCAGTACCGGGTACACGTACCAGGTACTTGGGTACTTCAATGGTACGTCCCCAACCGTACCCAAATCCAACCTCACGTACCGAGTACTTCATGTATGAAAATAGGGTACTCACAAGGATTTTGGTATGCCGTACCATGTGTTTGGGTACGCGACCGGTACAGCCGATGGACAATTTATCTTACCTCGTTGTTCGGGATGAGTCAATTTGCAAAGTTTGAAGTTCAAAATTTTAAAAATTAAATAATAAAACACATGCTATGTGGGCCCTTGCCCCTTTACCTAAACCAACGCAACACTGTAGTTCTCGCTGCTAGTGCACTGTGCCCACTACTCCAGGGACGACGTGACAGAGGACCTTAGTGATGCTAATGACATTGATCCTAAGGCTGTTGATGACATGGCTTGAGGAAGCCAAATCAACTATCTTGTTCATGTTCAATGTTTATTGTTTTGAACTTTCTTTTTCATGTCTAAAAATGCATTTATCATGTCTAAAAATGCCTTTAGACAAATTTTGGATGTAGTATGGCAATGAAGTTTGAACTCATGGTGTCATGGACATATAATATTTTATGTTGTTAATTATATTTAATATAACTTCAGACTTCCAGTTGATATCTACTATGAGTCTATGTCATATGATTTATCAAATTTATTATTTTATGTTTGAAATTTTCTATGCGAATGTTCATATCAATTATTGAATTTAGAAATATCAAATATGCATGTATGATGTGAGTGTGAAATGTTTTATTTTTATAAATTTTAACACACACACACACACACATATATATGTCTACAGTACCTCCGAAATACCCAAGTACCATATTTCAAAAAGTGGCATCCCCGTCCCCGTCCCCATACCAATACCCGTCCCTATACCCACATTTCCTGGCAACTTGGATTAAATACAATTGGTTTCCTATTTTAGAGTCTTTTGCATGCAAGGACACTTGCATGCAGGAAGACCTTCCTTCTTGTTGCTAATCTAACAGACATGTTCCTATCTTGCTCATGATCGAAAATACTGAGCAAGTCTTCTTACACCATAGATCACATAGAACTGTGTCTGTGTGTCCTATCAGTGCATCTCTTCTTATCCAATGATGAAAAGGATAAGAGTATAGTCTTCACCTTCATTGGTATTATTCTTCTGGATCATATTCCTCATTACTTTGAGAAATCTTTACTTGCTTTCTTCTCAGCTGCAATACATTCATCATTGGTTGTATTGAGAGAAACACTCTCATTTCTGCAATATGTTGGAGTGATATCTCTATTCGTAGCACTATCAAATCAAATAAAGTCATCGTATCTCTGCAGTACCCTTTACGTTCCACACCATTTGCTCTGCATATTTTACTTGGATAAGTAAAATGTCCTCTGGATTTCATCATACCTCTAATCCCAAGAATCATGTCAAGATTCTCAAGCTTTGAGATCTACCGCAATCACTCCCTCTGAGGTAGAGCACCATCCTCCCCCTGCATCTGTATTAGGACATTGGAGTGACAGGTAGCCTCCTCTGCTACTGGTCTTCTTTGTATCCATCTATGTCACTTGTCGAGGTCACTAGATATCAAGATCCTTCATCTCAAACTTTGTTCCAAGTTTTTCTCTTGCACCCATCTATGAGCTTTTCATCCTTTATATGATTCTATCTTCAGCCTTGTAGTAAAGGTTGGGATCTACATCACTTTAGTTGATCCTCAAGCTCCTCATGTAACTGTATGTGCTATCCCACGGGTGCCTATGATCTTGTACCAATCTTTCTGTGCATAGGTGGTTCTCTGTAGAGAATCTCAAACCATATAGGTTGCTTGATCTGTTCTTCTACTTTGATTACACCAACTGTCTAGTGTAATATCTACTACTAAAGAGGTGTGTCTATCCCCTAGAGCAGTGTCTTGTCGACTCTCTCTTTTTGATAGAAACCACAAACCTTGCTTCGTATCTTTTGATACTTTGATCTGCAGTATACTTGATCTTGTAGATCTACTTGGAAGACTTCATAAAACTTCCCTTCATGTCTTGAACTCATATCCAAACATCATTCTGTATTATCGACTGGTACTTCTAGATCATATCATCCTTCCATCACAATTGAACTATTGAGTTGTGAGATGTCCTTCTATTCTTGGTGGGAATGTTATTCCTTCTTGTTCTTTCTCTGCTTGGCATGAGCTGTTTGAGCTTGATTGTCATCTCTTCTTCTTTTTCCATCAATTAATCATGCACTCCACCATATGGGATCTTCCTACTAGAACAACTCTCTTGACTGAATATGGAAGATCATTCAAAATTGTAGTTTATGCTTCTGCTTCTTTGACATTGTCTTCAACGGCATCTAATCGCTCCTTGAGATGAGATCTTGTGAAGTAATCATTGAATGTTTTCTGACATTGCACCTTCACATCCTTGAGTTGAGTTCTCAAGGTCATCTTCGTACATGTGGTTCATTGCATCGAACTGTTGAAAATATTTTTCAATTGATGTCAAAAGAGCTTAGCAATGACAAAGGAATAACCAGTGAACATGATGACACAGAAAACTCAGTGTAAGACAAAGGAATTACAAAGTCGGATGGTAGTTCGATGAGTAGCGATCGAATCGATGCAAGAGGCAGAGGAGATGAGCATCTGCAGTAGATGGTAGTTCGAGGAGTAGCGGTCGATCGATGCAAGAGGCAGAGGAGATGAGGATCTGCAGTAGAATTCATTACAAAGACTCAGCAACTGTCCGATCAAGTGATCAACAGTGCAGATTGATTCGACGAATGGGATTTATCCCACATTGGCAGCGCGTTTCAGTTTGTATGTGTTTATATGCACTGGCTCCACTATGGTTATTCGACGCGTAGAGCAAAGGTATTGTGGGGGCTCAAGGTGCTTGGACTCCACGAGAAGTCACCAGCCTGGAGCCTGGGACGACCTATCAGGCCCCCTACCTTTTGGAAGAGGCGACAATGAACAGATCCGACTGTTAGAAGAAAGTCGCAGAAGATCTACGATTGCAGAGCGATCCGCAACGCTATAGCACAATCCGCATTTGATCGTAGATCGACGGTCTGGAGTGAACCCACAAAGAAATCGACGACCCTGATCAGCAGACAGAAATTGCGAAAGCCAATTTTGAGAAGATCGACGGTGGTGAATGATTTTCGCACAAGAAAAATGAAGATTCACAAATCTGCATTTGATTGTAGATCAACGGTTAGGAGTGAACCCGCAAGGAAATTGACGGTTCAGAAGAAATGTGGAAACAAAGTTACGAAAGAAAATTGCGGAAGTAACGTTTGAGATTTTATGAACCTATAATCCGGAAGATCGACAATCAAGAAAGCATCCGCAAGAGATCGACAATGCAAAAGAAAAATTGCAAAAGCATTTTCAAGAAATTTGGAAAATCCGCAATCCGCAATCCACATCTGATCTAAAGATCAATGACCAAGGAAGAATCTGCAAAGAAATCAACAATGCGAAAAGTATCTTGCGGAAAGAAAATTGCGGAAGGACTTGTTGAGAAAAGCCAAAACGCGCGTCCGCAATCCGATCTCAAATCGACAGACAGGAAAGAGTCCGCAATGGATCAACGACTCAGGATGGTTACGGAAAGGCAATTGCGGAAGGATTTTTGTTGCGGAAATATCATTGCGAAAAAGGTAAATTCAGAAGAATTTCTGGTGAAGAATTATCATTGCGGGGAGGCAATTTTGGTAAGATTTTGTTGCGGAAAGGTCTGACTGATAAACCTAAATAGAGTTAAAGAAATTTAAAGTGAAGAATTGAATTTTCATGAAGAGGCACTATCTAAGAATGAAAAGGTGCAACGATGAAGAGATGCATTCACAGAGAACGTGTTAGAGGGTATTTATAAACAGAGCGCTGAGTGAAAGAAGTTGTCTCCACAATCCAGATCATAGCAGCAGCTAAAAGAGGCAAAGACCAATGACGTGAAGAAGTATTTGTGACAGAGATTGAAGGAAAAAGAGATATGGAAGACTGACAAAAATATATTAGGGTGGCAGGGTGGTGCAAGGTCAGGCTACAAGCCTGCAAGGGGGTCGTAGCCTCCTTCCAGTAGTAGCTAGTAAATAGGGTGTAGTAGCATCCTTTCAGTAGCAACTGATAAAACCAAGGGGTCATAGCCTCCTTCCAATAGTTGCTGGTAAATAGGGTGTAGTACCATCCTTGTCTGTAGAAGCAGGCAAAAACAATTTGTAAATACAATTTTGCAGTAATAGAAAGTATTGGTGGTTTACCCAATTGGGCTTCCATGATAAATTTATGTTGTGTGTTCTTGTTGATCATGTTGGTTAATGAATAAATTAAAAGTGGTTTAAATTGTTAAAAGTTATCGATACTGATTCACTGCTCCCTCTCAGTATTGTCCAATATTCGAACAATTGGTATCAGAGCGGGTTCCTTCACCACAGTTTAACCACTGGAAGGAAGATCCTACTTAAAAACCATTATGCATCAACAAGAAGGGTTAGCAACTAACAAACCACCAATATTCAAAGGAGAAAATTATGCATACTGGAGTGTGAGAATGAAGCGCCATCTGATGTCTCTTGGATGGAAGTTTAGGGCAGCAACTGAAAAGGAGTATAAAATAGCAGACAACCTACCTACAAACAGATTAGAACTAGACCAGTATGAGGGTAAAGCAAAAGCCCTAAATGTCATCTTGAGTGGATTGACAAACTCTGTGCTTGTAAAATTCTTGACCAATATGAGGGTAAAGCAAAAGCCCTAAATGTCATCTTGAGTGGATTGACAAACTCTGTGCTTGTAAAATTCATGCGATGCAAGACTGCCAAACAAGCTTGGGATAAGCTAAAGGTTGTCTATGAAGGGGCATCCAAAGTCAAAGAATCCAAGCTTCAAACATATAAAGGACAGTTTGAAAGCCTAAAAATGAAAGAAGAAGAAAATATTGGAGAATACCTTCTAAGAGTAGATGAAGTTGTAAACGCTATTAGAGGCCTTGGAGGAGAAGTAGATGAAGTTGTAAACGCTATTAAAGGCCTTGGAGGAGAATTAAAAGAAAGAGAAGTAGTCGGCAAGGTACTAAGAACATTACCAATGAAGTATGACTCAAAGGTGTCCACTCTAGAAGAACAAGATGATGTTGATGCCTTAACAATAGATGAACTACATGGGATCTTCACTACATATGAGATGAGAACGGGATAGAATGATTCTTCAAGAAAAGAGGCAGCATTCAAAGCCATAAATGAATCAAAGAAGTCCGAAGCCCCATCCAAAAACCATTCAGAGATTTCAGATGATGAAGAATCCCTCTTTATTAAAAAACTTGAGAGAGGTACTGGAAAATACAAAGGAAAGCTACCCCTAATGTGTTTTAGATGTGGAAGAATTAGACACTATGCTTCAAAATGTCCTTACCCTAAATAAGATGATAGTGATGAGAAAGAAGCCTCAAGGAAGTTCAAAAAGGGTAAAATGGGAAACAAAAAGAAGTACTATGAGAAAAACAAAGTTCTTTACACTATGGAAGATAGTGAAGATGAAGATACAAGTGGAGATGAAGAAACAAAAATTCTATTCATGGGAGTAGATACTCAAGCTCAGAATGGTGAATCAGATGAGGAAGGTGAAGTAGACTTAAAAGTTGAACTCATTAGTGCTCTTGAAGAACTTGAAAAATGCAGGAGAAAGAACAAAAAGTCAAACCATGTCATTAGCGAGTTGGAAACTCAACTTCTAGAGGCCAAAAGGATTGAAGACATAAATTTGCAGCTCAAAAGAAGAATACAAGAATCTGAAAAGCTTGAAGAAGAGATCATGCAGTTTAGGAAAAAGCTTGATGAAAAAGCTATGAAAGTCAACAACCTGCTATGTGTGTCCTCGGGGGCAAGTGAAAGCTGGGGACTACTGTCACCACAGTCCACAACTCCTCCGTTTAGGCTTAATCCCAACAGAGCAAAGGGGGGTAGTCCCTTAGGAATGCTAAGTTCCTAGATTTATTAACAAATTAGTTAAAGGGTTTAATTATTAAGGTTTATTAAATTATTAGACCAGTGCCTTAGATAAAGAATGGAGTCGATATATTACAAGCTAAGGTTAGCCACAGTTATCTACGAAAGATCCACAAGATTATAATTACTTACAAAAGATATACATTTGCTAAAGAAAGATATACAATATACAGGTATAAAGCAAAGGGAAATGTATACACCACACCACAAGATATTCACTTAATGCCTTAATACAATCCACAATGTAAATGCCAAGATGAGATATTCAGATATCCAAGATTTACAATTACTTAAACATTCAACACATGAGATTGCAAGCGCTGGAAATAAATACTTGAACTGAAAGTGAAATGCTGGAGTGAAACAATCCCTGCTGGAGTATCTTGTTGGTGAAACGTTTTGCAATGTGTCTTGGTTGATTTTAATAGATTTTAAGGGGTGCCTTAAATATTCGATTAATGTCTTGGAACCAAGGGATGTGTCTACCCCGACCACATATCCTCTTAAACCAAAGATGGAGTGCTGCTGTGCTCAAAACAGTGGAAACCAATCCACCTGTAGCTCGCAGATCAAACCCCCAATGCCGAGGCGCTCATCAGGTGGGACACGAACGCCATGATACCCCCCTCGATCTCTCACCCCCCGTAGCTTCTAACGGTCACCGGTTTTTAATTGGTTCAGATAATATTATGGTGGATGCCTATTACTAATACCTCTTCCACTCCCTGTCGTATCTCGTGAGTACTCTGCAGAGTGATAACCGAGTAGAGGATTAGAGGCCAGAGAAGTTGTTGGTTTATTTTAGAGGGTTACTTTTAGATCTTGTTACTGTTGAGCATGCAAGATTTATTTTAGAACGATCAACAGGGTCAACCAAGTGGTATCCCTTATGGGAGATGCTGGTACTTGAACCCCAGACTGAAAAAAAAAATATGTGTGAAAGATTTGTAGCAGAAAGTAAAGAGCAGAAAGTAAGTTATCTAGTTAAACTAAGCCCCCAAATCCTTCTGCTTTTCATACCTTTTGGTCCGAGTTCCCCGAAGGGAGATAACGGAGGGCAGAGGATACACCGAAAAACTTGAGTTGTATGATTACTCTTATACAATTAAAACAAATGCTTATGCTTGAAATAGATAAAACTTTGAGAAAGTAAAGCAAACTAACAAGCAAATACTACTCTAACCTCACAACAATTCCCAAAGGGGAAGGTGGGTGAACTTAAAAAGTAAAAGCTAAGCTAGATTAGATTGTTACGTTATGTTATGCTATGTTATGATTTACAATGAAATAAAAACCAGCGACTAAACACCTACAGAAAATAGACTTTTCAAGCCTCAAAACACTATGAAAAATGAGGGAGAAAGGTTGGAAATGGACCCTCTTTTAAGCGGGCACAAGAGGGGTGTTTTTTGATAATTTTTTGGCAACACCTCCCCTTAATACCAGTTAAAACCTGTCAAAAACCAACAAGCAAAAGTTTGCTGGAATTTACAGTAAATTCAGAAAAACTAATGTTATTAAAAGTTAGTATAAAAATACAAATATTTACAGAAAATTTCAAATTTGAAAATGATTGAAAACAGAAAGTTTAGAGGGCTGAAAATGCAATTTTCAACCACCTGAATTATGTAAAAACAATATATTTAAGCTACTATACTAATATATAATGAGTCAAGGCCCTAAAACAAGGGTTTTATTCATTAACCAATGAATAAAACTAAGTTTTATTAGACCCGTAACTCTATGAGCGAAAATGTAAACAATAAAAGAAGTAGATAGACAAACACAAAGAGATTAGGAGCTTGGCTTTGGTGACCCTCCTTTAAGCCTTTGGATCTGCAAGAAATGGGTGAGCAAGACTACAAAATGCAAGCAAGGAGATGAGCAAAATAAATAGCTCTACAAAAACCTTTGTAGAGTTAAGTTAATCTACTCACAATAAAAAGCAAATAACCATTTACGATTCAATCCCTTTGCAAAGACCTTTGCAAAGGGCATCTATGCTTAACAAAATGAAAGTATATACTCACAAATGGAACAACAATACCTCAATGCTTGAAGAGGAAAGCCAACACACCATTGAGGAGATTTCCTCCAAATAATTTCTTCTATTATAGACCCAACTAGGGCAAGATTCAATACAAAGATGAGCTAAGAATGGCTTAAGCAAAATGCTAGAATAAAGAGAGGAGAAGAGAAGCAAAGATTTTGGCAGCATAACCATGCTACCAAGAACCTTCATCTAAAATGAGAGGAGAAGCCTCTTATTTATAGCTAAAACCTAAAGAGAAGGCCCTTGGATGGTGGCCAAGTGTCACCCATCCAAGAGGAGGCCTTTTGGAAGCTTCCAAGAGGGGGAGGGACTCTATATTAAGATGGAAAAAACCCACATAAGGCAAAAAAGTCCCCTCTTTTAAATAATTCATTTTTCCACTTTGAGTGGGCCCCATTTGGGTTTATTTCTCCTTAACCTTGATAGGAATGAACTTTAGGAAACATTAGAGCCCCTAACTTTGACTTTTGGCCCAAAAATAAGAATTTTGCATTTTTCACTCTAGGCAATTAAATTAATTAATCCTGGTTTTTGCCTAAGTGGAACCAAAAGTGGGCTAAAATCCTAACCACATGTCTGAATGACATGGGACTTGATCTTGTGGCTTAGGGGTTGATATGGCATTTCTTTTTTGCACACATACCCCTATTACAAAATGCCAAGGACCAAGTGACGACCTTATTACATCAAAACTTTAATTAATTAACCCTTGACAGTGAGGTTAAAAAATTAAAAAAAAGACTGACTAGACTCAACGAAATTCCGCAAGACTCTAGGATATGTCTAGTATGATCATGAATAACACTTTGAACCCTTAGCCACCCCATGGACTCTATTACTAGAACACCCGTCACCACTTTGGAGGATTTTTTGAGTGTAAACCCAACCAATAAAAATCGTTAAAGTACAAAATTGTTGTAAGGGGAAAAACACTCGATGAGGGAACTTCCCTAATAATAAAGTCCATGACATGGCATCCATATCATATGATCCATACTTGGAACATAGAATTACAATAAATATCCCACGCAGGGGAGCCGATATATCGAGTACAAAGGGGCAAATTGCCCTGCAAGGTGAAAAATCACAAAGATTTTTCCATGCAACAACTGAACAAGAATGTACATGAGGTTGCCACCTAATCGAAATAGGTGGGCAACATCTGGCTCCAACTTGGGGACGCGTGTTCAATCATCGAAGAGCAAGCAAGAACTCCAAACTCTGCAACCACAGATTTCTCACCAATGACCAACATAAGTACTTATATAGAAACCAACAAATAAACAATAAAGAATAGATGAAATGACTATACATCTATCATACATATATGCAAAAATAATCAAATAATGAAATAATGCTAACTTACTAAAAAATGCAAGGAAAAAGGGTTAGAGATACATTATAGAAGGCGTCCTTAGGACACTAAGTGTTTATCTTTCTGAGGAAAAATCTGACTTGTAGCTCGTTTGACCCTTTCCTGTTTCTTATGACTCTGGTAATGCCTCGCGTCTTTGAATATTTTCCAAAAATCAACAATACCACAAAATGGCTTATGCCATACTCTGTCAACTTCTTTATTACTGATTCCGTCTTTTACAAACTCTAGGAAGCTAACAAACTGATCCTTTACACTATGTACATTATTCACATCCTGAAACACAACTGATTCATTCTGACCTGCCTTAACTAACTTTGAAACTGAAACAAACTGAAACTGAACTGGCACTTTACTCACTGGAGGAAGACTTTCTAAAGCCTTAGGTGGCTTATCTTTCTAGGCTGGTACATCCACAATCTCTGTTATAGGAAATAGAAATTCTTTATCATCTATCCAACCCCTTAAATCATCACTTGAAAACTCATTAAATTTAGGGGTAAGGTTATGGTCACATACTTCTTCTACTTTGTGTTAGAATAATCAACCCATAGTTACCTACCTTAGACATTAATTAAATCATTTTTGTCTTATTACCTAGTCTCCTAGATTCCACTCTATGCTAGTTTCCTTCTACATGTCCTAGAAATCAACACATGCCAAAACTGAGTCATGGAGTGCTTGGGAAACTTTCTGGAAACCCATTTTAGCATGTCTACTTTATTCCAGATCCTCCAAAGCGCATATTTGTTTTTTCTGAAAAGCTGCCTGTTTTATTGAGAATTGAGGCAAAAGGAAAAGCTAGACTAGGTGTAGTTGACTTGTTTTTTGCCCACATCATCCTCCCTCCTTTTCTCCTAATAAAAGCATGTATGAGTTGTCTTTCCATCCCTCATTAGCTTGCCTACTTGACTTAGCCAATTCGTGAGCATCTTGGCGGATTTGAAAACTGCTTTATGCACCTATGGGGGATTTGACTAGATTTAGTACGCCTACTTTTTGACCTTTTCGAATGGCATCCTTATGTATTCGAATCTCTCATGTAATTATATATTGCAGCAGCCTATTACTTCACAAGGTTGGCTATTGTACACTTATTCAATACAGATTAGTGTTATGCTCTAATTTCAGCCTCATTTGGTGTTAATTTTGCATGTTTGATTAGCAATTTTGTGAGTATAATTGTTCTATCTCTTGGGTTCAATTTCCACATGGTATCAGAGCCTTTGTAGATCAATTTATCTCCTTCCATATTGCTATTGCAGGTTCGACATCTTGACTGGGAGCATATTCTGTTGACTGAAGGACACAGTTTCTGAGCTATGGACCAATCTCAGAAGATCATTTTAACTCCATTCAATTTCTTTGAGTGGAAAGCTGAGATGGAGATATTGTTGAGAGCGAAAGGTCTCTACAGGGTTACTATGGCTACTGAGGCAGAGCCCAATGCAGCTGCAGAGAAAACCAAATGGCACAACAGGAGGGATGAGACCTATGGTCTTTTGTGCCTGAGCATTTCAAGAGACCTCCTCTTCCATCTTGATGGATTGACATCGCCTAATGAAGTGGGAGAAGCTTGTAGAGCTTTTTGGTAAGACAGATGAGATGAGAAGACATCAAATTGAGAATGAGCTGATCTCCTTGAGCCACAGTAGCTTCGAATCCTTGCAAGTCTATTTTTCCAAGTTTAAAGCCCTTGTTTTGCAGCTAAAACAGTGTGGGATCTGTCACCAACTTTTTTGTACCATAGTTGGGTTACCTGAGAAGCCGCCGGTTAACAGACTTGTTCAAAGTCTGATTCCAGTGTATCAGTTGATCCGTCTGCTTGTCTAGCCAATATTTGCTAGTCACTTTTTTATTTGAATAATTTTGACCATGGCCCCGCAGGGTTTGTAATAAAATGTGATAGTAGGATATTTTTGTGGTTCGGTCTCCTGGGACGTAGAATCTCAAATAGGGTATTCCAGGGAGTTTTTTGCCCCTGACAATTATGCTATGCATTTAACCGAGTATAATTGACGAGGTTTTCTCCCGCTTCCTCCAAAGCTGGAATGCCCGATAGATCATGGTCATGTCTTAAGTCATCTGGACACTTGAAAAAATTTCGAAAAAATCTTTTTCGAACGGGGGAAAAATATTTTTTTAAATTTTTTAATTTTTAAGGTTAATTTTTCCATTAATTAAATGGAAAAAAACCGTTCGTGGTAAATAAGTCATCCGGACTCCGAATTCAGTGATTGAAGGCTCTAACCTTAAGCCAAAAATCTTTCTTGATCAGCCAGCCAGTCAGAACCAACTTTCAGATCAGCAATCAGACACATAATGCATTTTTTCTCAAAAAAGTCAGTTTTGAGGATAGAAATGATTTTTTATTAAAAAAATGATTATTTTGGAGAAAATTAAAACTCTCCAAATTAATCCAAATTCAGTGAAATAAAAGGCTAAATGACATCTCATGGAGCACTTATGATGATTGGAGTTATCATAACTCAGCTTCAGTCATCATTAAGAGAGCAATTAATTTATTATCAGTTAGCAAACATGTCATCTACAGCTAAAGATGAGATGGAGAGCACTCATTGGTCCGGTGATTTGATCGATGTGAAGACTGAAGCTTACACCATCAACAGACTTCCCAAACCTAGTAGTGGCTCCTCCAGACCTAACAAAGTAGGTTTCCAGACCTAGCAGGAAGCTTTCCTATGCAGCAGGGCGCCTTCCACACGTGTGGGCTCATCTGTGGATGGATTTCAGTGTTTAGGGTTGGAGTGGGGGTGCCTTGCCTCGATGGAGGCCTCCCCTCACTCCTGGTTCTCCGATTTAGGTCTGGCATCTTTGTTTGGTGGCTAGGCTAGTTAGGGTTTGAGGATTGGTTTTAGGGTTTTAGCACTCTCATTTGTTAAATAAAGGCTCTTTCAGCTCTATTAGGGTGGATGATTGATGTAAAGAACCTCTAGTAAAATATTGTAATGCTTGTTGCTCTTATGCAACCTATTTTGTAATAAATAAAGGCTTTGGAGGCTCATGCTGTGTGGATCTTGGGTGCATATGTTCCTGCTAATGAGGTGAAATTGTTCTAGTTTCTTTACTTGTGATAATGTGTGGGTATTAATACATGCTTTAGAGGGCTTCTATAAGCACGTAGGAATAGGTATTTGTAGCTTCAAGTTACCTATTTATTTCATTTACTTTCAAAAGCCTCAAAGAGCATTGTTTTATTCAGCTGTATTTCATGCTTTTGAGATTTGATTAGTAAATAATACATGTTTTAACCCCCATGTTGCCAAGTGTATAAGATTGTTTTGCAGATCACTTCATTGTACTAAGTAAGAGGCTGAGTTGAGTTGCATCTACTCTTCTTGGAGCAAAGCATATGTACCTAGCAGCTGATGCCATTAGGATCCAAAGTGATTTCAGGAATTCAAGATCCAAGTGGTTCATCTTTTCCATTCACCCTAAAGTCAAATTTTCTCATTATTTTACTTTATGTTGCAAGCAGTATCTTGATCTATAAAGTAAATCTTTTGCATCTACTTGCTTCCATTTCTAGATCTACGAAGTGTTATTTCTCTTAAGATCTAGTTGGTATTTGAAGCAGCACAAGGTTCATATATTTTGCTCAAATGCTAGGTGTATTTTTGTAGTATATTCTATTGTTTAACCCATCATTTTGCAGGTAAATAGCTCGCTAGTTTTTTCTCTCTCCATGACAGGTTAAGCAGGAAAACTTGCAAAAAACTAAGGAATTAAGCTGCAAAAAACTTCCCATTGTCTCTCTTCTTAATCTCTTTTCTACCGGTCACTTTGCTTTGTTTATTTTACCTCTTCTTCATCGCTGCCCTGTTAGTACCTTTTTTACCATCCATTTTTCTCTCTTTTGGACAGCCCTAGTGTGCCCTAGCTTTCTTCCCCTTTTTGCCTCTTTTTTGCCCTAATTTTTGGACCCTCTTGAACCTTGTTTTTGGCCTTTTTGGCCACTTTTTGTTCACTGTCCCGTTTTGCATTTTTTATGACGGCCACTTATTTCCTCTTTTCCTGCCCTGTCTTCCTAAATTTTGTCCATCCCTTAGCTTCTTAGTTGGCTGCCCTATTCTCTCATTTCTTTGGTTTTGATTCTTGCTTAGTTTGTTTGCCTTCCTTCTCTCATCTTCTATTGTTTCAGCCCTCTTTCCTTTTGTTCTTTTTACTCTCTTCATACTTCTTCCCTTTTCCCTTTTCAAAGTTTAATAAAAGATCTCAAAAGTAAAATTACAAGGCACTCTCTTTTTTACAGGTTACAATATTTGTAGAGTTAATTTACCTTTATTTGAAAAGTGCTTTCAAGGATAAGGTTCCTTAAGGCACATTGTACAAAGTTTAATAAAAGATCTTTGTTTGAGTGGGGTTTTTAAGTCCCCACTCTCTTCCTCCCCCATTTGGAGAGGCTTGTGTTGTGTGTATGCTTTGATTAGTGCTAGTTTTCATCATTCATTACATCTCATGCTAAGATCACTAATTGTTAATTCATCACTTCTAAGATTGATTACTCAGTTTAAATGTTTATCTTTCTAAGTTAATCAATTACTTAAATCTCTTGAATCTCACCATAAAGTGGATCAAGAGTGCTCTCTATCGGAGAGTTTAAGCAATTAATATCTTGTGCTTGTTTAATCAATTAATAATCCATAAGTAAAACTCTTGAACTTGCAGAAACACAAATCAAGAGCACTCTCTATCGGAGAGCATCTTAGATTTGCATAATCCCTGCATTAGCTTCACATAAATTAGCTAAGTCTCTTGAACCACGGTCATAAGACGAGGTCAAGAGCACTCTCTGTCGAAGAGTTTTAATTAATTAACTTAATAAAATTTGCAACCCACACCCCTTTAATTAATTAACCCCTCCCTCCTTGCTAGAGTATGCTCTGACCGATCTTAGATCGGAATACCCAAAAACGGCATTGGATCTCTAAACCCCACAAGAGGAACTTAACTAAAACTTTTCCCCATAGCCAACACATCGGCGTTGTTCGATAAATACCGAGGCATGTGGGCAAATTCCAAGTGTGGGCGCCGAGCTACCCAATCTGGGCACTAGTAGTTAAGTTATTGAACACTTACCTTTGACCCCAGACAGGTCTGTCATGTCTTCGAACGGAGCCACTGAAGGTATTACCGATTAAGACATCCAGCTACCATAAGTGAAGATCACAAGTAAAAACTCTTAAAACTTACCAAGAGCAATTGCAAAACCTAACATTCACTGGCATTTTTTGGGATTCACATCATATTTACATTCGAAGCATCTCTGATAAGTTGACTCCATAGGCACTGGTCCTATCTTTTACACATTGCTGATAATCTGGGCCATTTGTCCATCGAATGTTTGATTATAAATCATATCTGTGAATGCTTTATCTATTTCGTGAAGTTCTCAAATATTTGTCTATCTTTCAATTCCGGTGATAGCAATGTGGATTGCTTTGTCTTGTTTTCAATTCATCACATTAATCATCTTAAATCACATTAACTCCTAAACAACACCCATCCGCATCCGAAACATCTAAAAATTAACTTAAACATTGAGCCATAGAAAACTCTTTGTTAGGGACTACCCCCCTTGGCTTCGTTAGGAGTTAGCCTAAACGAAGGAGCTAAAAGTAGGTGACAGTACCTAGCTCTGTGCTTGCCCCCAAGGTCACACCTCTCCCACTTTCTCAAGGAGACAGCTTTCGGAAGATTTCTGCTGCTGGTGTGCAATCGACGGACAACAGGATCGAAAAGAAGGAAGAGCAACTAGTTTTGGCCATACTCTCGAAGCTTGGCCCTGACTATTCAATGTTTGTTTCGACCTTCCATGCCACCAAGTTGACAGCTTGAGCCTGGAAGATGCCTAAGCTTGCAGAGTTCATGGAATCCCTCACACAGGAACAAGATAAATTGGTGATGATGGGCACCATCAAACCTTCCAAAGACCAAGCTTTGTTTGCTGGAGATTCAATGGTGGATTCAAAAAGCAAGAAAAAAGCTAAAAAGCCACCTGAGCAAAAGAGAGACAAGAACAAGTCTCAAGAGGAGCCCCAAGGTTCCAAGAAGAACGTTTAGAAGAAAAAGAACAAAAGAGAAATGAGCAAGTGCGCATACTGCAATAAGGGCTATCATCCTGAGAGCTCTTGTATGAAGAAGCAAATTGACATGTTGACCCAACTCCTGGAGAAGAATAACATCTCCCTTCCTGATTGCTCAAAGAAGAGGGAAGGAGGATCAAATTCAGAGGGCAGAGAGAGAGTACATGCCTTGGTTGCTGGCACATCAAGCTCACCTAGCTTCATCATAGACTCCAGAGCTTCTAGACATATGGTTTCGACAAAAAATGCATTCTCCTCTCTTGACATGTCGAATGGTCCACCAATAGTTTTGGGAGATGACTCTCACTGACAGTTTGGGGAAATGAAGGATTGATCTTGACCATGGTAAGTTCAATAATGTGTTGTATGTTCCAGGTCTTGCCTCTAATTTCTTGTCAGTGTATCAGATGACTCACACTGAGTCTCCAAAGAAGGTCATCTTCTCCCCTGATGATGTTGAAATCACTGAGATTTCGAATAGTAAAGTTATAGCAAAAGGTGTTGTTGATCACACTTCGAAGGTATACATGTTTTCCCATTTTCTACCCTACTCAAACCCCTCTGCTCTTCTAATTCATGCTAATGAGGCAAGCAAACTTTGGCATGAAATATTTGGCCATCTTAACTACAAGTATATTTCTGATTTGAGTGAAAAAGATATGGTCATAGGGTTACCAAAGATCAAGTTTTCCAAGGGAGTTTGTCAAGGTTGTATCCTAGGAAAACACCTAGAGCACAAATTTGAGAGAGCTAGTCATGAGAGAAAATGTAAACAGTGAAAGAAGTATATTGACAAACACAAAGAGATTAGGAGCTTGGCTTTGGAGGCCCTCCTTCAAGCCTTTGGATCTGCAAGAAATGGGTGAGCAAGACTACACAATGCAAGCAAAGAGATGAGCAAAATAAATAGCTCTACAAAAACCTTTGTAGAGTTAAGTTAATCTACTCCCAATGAAAAGCAAATAACTATTTACGATTCAATCTCTTTGCAAAGACCTTTGCAAAGGGCATCTCTGCTTAACAAAAAGAAAGTAAATACTCACAAATGGAACAACAATACCTCAATGCTTGAAGAGGGAATCCAACACACCATAGAAGAGATTTCTTCCAAAGAATTTCTTCTATTATAGGTCCAACTAGGGCAAGATTCAGTACAAAGATGAGCCAAGAATGGCTTGAGCAAAACGCTAGAATAAAGAGAGAAGAGAAGAGAAGCAAAGATTTTGGCAGCATAGCCATGCTACCAAGAACCTTCATCTAAAATGAGAGGAGAAGCTTCTTATTTATAGCTAAAAACCTAAAGAGAAGGCCCTTGGATGATGGCCAAGTGTCACCCATCCAAGAAGAGGCCTTTTGGAAGCTTCCAAGAGGGGGAGGGGCTCCATATTAAGATGGAAAAAACCCACATAAGGCAAAAAATGTCCCCTCTTTTAAATAATTCATTTTTCCACTTTGAGTGGGCCCCATTTGGGTTTATTTCTCATTAACCTTTGTTGACCGCCGATTGCACACCAGCAGCAGAAACTTTCTGAAAGTTGTCTCCTCACTTGAGAAAGTGGGAGAGGTGTGACCTTAGGGGCAAGCACAGAGCTAGGTACTGTCACCTACTCCTAGCTCCTCCATTTAGGCTAACTCCTAACGAAGCCAAGGGGGGTAGTCCCTAACAAAGAGTTTTCTATGGCTCAATGTTGTTAAAGTGTTTTAATGGTTACGGATGCGGATGGGTGTTGTTTAGGAGTTACTGTAATTAAATGTGTTTGATTATTATGAATTCGACACATAAGACAAAAAAATCCACATTGCTATCACAAAGATTAAGAGATAAACAATAATTCAAGACTTTATGAAATAAAGATGCATTTACAGATGAAGATTTAAATATGCCAAAGACAAGTGATCCAGATATAACAATCACGCATAGATTAAAAGATCAGTGCCTTTCTGAAGTCAATGCTCTGCAATGCCTAAAGAAATTAACAGCAAGTCTTGAAATAAAGCTAGTGAATATTAAGTTGTGCAATTGCTCTTGGTATATTTTAAGGATTTTAAGTGATCTTGCTTATGGTGTCAACGAAGGATTATCAAGAGCCGGGAGAATGTTCCAAATTTAATCTATTGAAGACATGACGGCCCGCCCAGTATCTCAGGCTGGTATCGCGAGGATTGACCAGCTAGCTGACAAGCTTAGACAGCAGAGAGTTCCGGCGCCTCTACTAAGAAGAACTTAGGAAATTCTCTACAACGTTGGTGCGTTGGTTATGGGGTTCAAATTCTATTGTGTTTCTCTTGCCAGATTAAAAAATCCAATGCCGTTTCTAGGTACTCTGATTTTGAAGTCGGTCATAGCATACTCCGGCAAGGAGACAACGAAGTTAATTAATTATGGGGGAGTGAGTTGCAAATTTTATTAAGTCGATTAATTAAGACTCTGCGACAGAGAGCGCTCTTAACCTTGTCTTATGACAAAGGTTCAAGAGACTTAGCTAATCTAAATGCCTAATGCAAGGATATGCAAGTTTAACTATACTCTCCAATAGAGAGTGCTCTTGACTTAAGTTATGACAAGTTCAAAAGACTTAATTAATTAATTGATTAAACCTTAAGAAAAAGAAAGCTAAACTACCCAAGAGTCTCTTTCAAGCTTTTTAGGCCCTAATCGAGAAAGCATGGGGGTAAGTAAAATTATATCAAAAAGATAAACAGACTTTGCATTCAGCTATGTAAATAAACAAAGAAACATCTTTACTTTTATATTTTATGAATGATGAACTAATCAGAAATAAACTACCTTACTTTAATGAAAAACAAACTTCTAATGATTATGAAATTATTCTCTCCTATTCTACCTTTAGCAATTTATTAAACAAAAAAAGTACAAGCATGACAAAGGGACGATACAAGCTTCCCCCAAATGGGGGAAGAGGGGTGTGGGAGCCGTAATCCCACTCGCTTTTTATTAATTTGTTTACAATGCTTGAAGTTTGG
>LPNX010620532.1:119979-130145 GCA_001517045.1 Pseudotsuga menziesii
GTCTTGTTTTCCGGACACGCACTGACAGTCCTCGGACACGCGTGTCCGAAAACAGGACACGCTGCAAAGACGTATCGGACACGGGACACGTTTTGTCAGCGTGTCCGTGTCCGACACGCGGACACGGGACACGCAGGCCCTTTTGGACGAATCCGGTTTCATAGGAAAAAAGAATGTTTCTTGGAGCTTATATCTTTGTTTTTTTGCCAGCATTCCCGCTTAACCTGTCATGAGAAGAAAAAAACCAGCGAGCTTTTTTCCTACTGTTATCGACTTATTTATACCATAGTTGGGATACCTGAGGAGCCGCCGGTTGACAAACATGTCCAATGTTTGATTCCAGTGTATCAGTTGATCCGTCTTCATGTCTAGCCAATATTGGCTAGCCGGTTTTTTATTTGAATAATTTTGACCATGGCCCCGCGGGGTTTGTAATAAAATGTGCTAATAGAGTATTTTTTGAGTGGTTCGATCTCCTGAGGCGTAGAATCTTAAATAAGGTATTCCAGGGAGTTTTTTGCCCCTAATAATTATGCTTTGCCTATAGCCGAGTATAATTGACGAGGTTTTTTCCCACTTCCTCCAAAGCTGGAATGACCGATGTTGAATTCTGGGCCTTGGGGGTTATTAGAGCCCAACTGAATGTTATAAACCTACTAGGCATTATTTAGGTAGAGCATGGTCTTGTCCTAAGTCATCTGGACATATTAAAAAAATTCGAAAAAATCTTTTTCGAACGGGAAAAAAAAAATTAATTTTTTTTATTTTTTTAATTATTTTCCTAAGTTTTTTGGGTTAATTTTTCCATAAATTAAATGGAAAAAACCCATTTGTAATAAGTCGGTCATCCGAGCCCCGAATTCAGTGATTAGACTTTGGAAGTCCATGAGCTCTTGGATGTGGTAGTTTTTTGCAAATGGTTGAGGTGATATTGTCTCTAACCCCTATTTCTTTAATGCTTATATGAGATTAATTGTTTCTTTGATAGCTCAAGAAGGCCATTGTTGGCACAGTAGAACAATCATTTGTAGTTCAATTTAATTGTTTATGCAAAGTAGATTAGTATCTTGATGGACATGAGTAATCAGTATATACGTAATGTTGATCATGATTCAATTTTCTTAGCATACTAGCATGTTATTTTGATCTCACGTTTGTGTTAAGTTGTAGTTTGTTTTCAGGCTTCACAGGTTGAAGAAGGGTGTGAGCTCAGTTGCTTCTATCCCAGGCTTCAAGCAACATTTTTAATCTAACACTTTCATTGCAGGACCTACAGAGATCTTCTTCTTTAAAGTACAAAAAGAAAGCTGGGAGTCTAACTCTCTCTCTTGGGTTCCATCCATAGATTCAATACTATTCTTTGGTTAACGAACTTCCCTCTTCTAGTTCTTTCTTCGCTCTTTGATCTCCTTGTTTCCTTGCTTGCTAGCTTCTTCCTTCTTGCTTTGTTTTGCCTTTTCTTACATTTTCTTCATCGTTGCCCCGTTTTTCCTCTTGTTTACCACTCTTTTTATTCACTTTGGACAGCCCTAGTGTGCCCTAGTTTGTGCCCATTTTTTACCCTTTTTTACCCTAGTTTTTGGGCCTCCTTCCACCTTGTTTTGGCCCTTTTATCCCCCTTTTTGTTCTCTGTCATGTTTTTTATTTTTTATGACAGCCATCTTCCTTCTCTTTCGCTGCCATGTTTTCATCATTTCTTATACTCCTTTGGCCATATAGTTGGCTGCCCTATTCCTCCCTTTGCTTGCTTTTGACTTCCTCTTTGTTCTCATTCCTTCTTCCCATCCTCTTCTTTCTATTTTCAGCCTTCTTTTGCCCTTATTCAAACATCTTATTTTCCCTTTTCGCAAGTTTCAAGAAAAGCTTCAAGTAAAAGAAAATCACTCTCCTTTTTACACAAGTTTTAATAATAGTAGAGTTGTATGCTTTCATTTCAAAAGTCCTTTCAAGGATTAAATTCCTAAAGGCATATTGTATAATTTTAATAAAGTATCTTTGCTTGAGTGGGGTTTTTAAGTCCCTACTCTCATCCTCCTCCATTTGGGGAGGATTGTGTTATGTTCATCTTTTACTTTCTTAGGTTAGATGTTTTTGTTCTCATCATAATTACATCTTTTTCTTACAATATTAATTGTTAGTCTATCACATTTAATGTATTGAATGAGTTGATTACTTTATCTCTTAATTATTTATCTTTATATAAGTGAATCAACTGTTTAACATCCATAAATCTCTTGAATCTCACCATAAGGTGGATCAAAAGTGCTCTCTGTCGAAGAGTTTAATCAACAATCTTCAGCTTAAGTTTTTGTGCATCACATTGTTTAATCAATTAATTCTTAAGTAAGACTCTTGAACTTGCAAAAACACAAGTCAAGAGCACTCTCTATCGGAGAGCATCTTTAGTTTGCATAATCCCTGCATTAGTTTCATCTAGATTAGACAAGACTCTTGAACCTTTGTCATAAGACAAGGTCAAGAGCGCTCTATGTCGAAAAGTCTAATTAATTAACTTAATAAAACCTTCAACACACACACCCCATAATTAACTAACTTCATTGATCATCCTTCACCCAGTATGCTATGCCGACTTTCGGGTTGGGCTCAACTCAGAACGGTGAATGGACTTGTTAAGTGCGTACAAAAGTAACTTAATTAAAACTTTTTCCCCATAACCAACGCACCGACGTTGTTTCGATTAAATACTGAGGCAAGTGGGCAAATTCCAAGTGTGGGCGCCGAGCAACCCAATCTGGGCACAGTTAGTTAAGTTATTAAACACTTAGCTGTGATCCCAGACAGGTCCGTCATGTCTTCGAACGGAGCCACTAAAGGTATTTCAGGTTAGGATATCCAGACACTTTAAGTAAGATCACCACTAAAATCTTTTAAAACCTACCAAGAACACTCGCACAATCTAACACTCACTAGCTTAATTCCTAGACTTTTATTTTATTTACGCATTTTATTGACTCCATAAGGCACTGGTCCTTTGTTATATCTGAATAATTTTCTATCTTGATCAACTGTCTATGGTTCATTTCAATTTTTATATCTAGATGCTTAGTTAAAAGTCTGGAATGTTTGCTTATCTATGTAATCTCTTGTTAGCAACGTGGATTGCTTCTGGTTAATCATCATTATCTTAATAAACAAACATTTATAATCATAATAAACTCCTAAATAACACCCATCCGCATCCGCAACTAAGTAAAACACTTTATCAACTTAAGAGCCTTAGAAAACTTTTTTTCAGGGACTACCCCCTTGGCTTCGTTAGGAGTTAGCCTAAACGAAAGAGCTAGGAGTAGGTGACAGTACCTAGCTCTGTGCTTGCCCCCAAGTTCACACCTCTCCCACTTTTTCAGGTAAGGAGACAGCTTTCATTAGATTTATGCTGCTAGTGTACAATCGGCGGACAACATCTTTTGGCGCCGTTGCCGGGGACAAATCTTTTTGTTCCTAGACGACCTTTGTTTCTTTTAGTTTTTATCTTTTTCCCTTTTTGGTAGATTTTTAGTCCAATCACTCTCCGAAATTAGACTTAAGTCCACCTGGCGACTCCACTGTCAGTTAACACCTCAAGGTATTCTACTAGAAGAAACTCTGAAGGTTTGATCGATTTCATCCCCTGAAAAAGTCTATAGGAGGAGATTGAACAAACTAGCTTCTCGTAGGGTCCTTGCAGAACTTGGATCTGAGTCTGTTTCAGACATCCACCTTTTATTTCCTGAAAACACTAATACCTCTGTTTCTGACATAATGGGCGAGTATTTTACTCAGCTTGATTTTTCTCAGATAGCAGGTCAACCCCACCGTCTTCCAGACAAAACTGTCGAGAAGCTCCCGATGTATACAGGCACTGATGCTACTACCTCCGCCATGCACCTCAGGAACTTTTCTAGGTGTATCAACGCTTATGTCAGTGATTCGGTTAGCCAACATGATGATGTTTATATGAAGTTATTTGCTCTGTCTTTGGATGGAAAGGCCGACGACTGGTATAACAATTTACCAGATAATGCTTTCAACACTCTAGTTGCTTTCAAGACTTCTTTCACCAACAAGTTCGGTGAAAAGAAAGAACCTCGGCATCAACTTGCGTCCTTGACCAACATAAAAAAGAAGGATACGGAAACAATGGACGAGTTCAACACTAGGTCCACTGAGTTGTCTAAAGCTATCCCCACTGATTATGCCCCAACTGCACCAACCATTCCAGTCTATTACATTGAGGCACTTAGTGGCAAAATGTAATACCAAATCAGAGACAAGGAGCCTACTAACTTGCTCCAAGCTCAGGAAATGGCAATCAAAATCGATCTGAACATGCAGTCATCTGGTGAATCTAACCTCCACGGTTATTCAAGGTCTTCAACCCCTCTGAAAATTAGTGAACCTAAAGACAAGGATCCTTTATCAGTTATGAAGGATGCCTATGAAAAACAAATGATTGAAATGAAAAGGGAGATGAAGAAAAATATGGAGGAAGCAGAACAAAAACACTTAGCGCAGTTGAAGGAGATTCAAAATAGGGTGATAACGATGGAAAGAACTCAAACTCAGTCTGCTCCTAGAACCTTTCCTGCAAAGCCAACTTGGCAAAGAAAGCCTCCCAACCATGAGCAGAGTCCTCCCCATCAGCTAGAGGCCGCTAACATGGTTGAGCAGTATAAGCGATTTTGCAGGGCATGTGAAGACCTTCATGAAGAATCTTCTTGTTATTATGCATGCTATGTTTAGGGGCATGGTTTTCCAGAGGGTTGTGGTCCTAAAGCATCATCAAGCGAGCCTGAGTACATAAACTGTGTAGATGACATGCATGATATTTCCGGAGAAAGTTGGAGAGATACAAAACAATATTCAAGAGAGCCTAAATACATTAACACAATTGGACAGCTCCATTCTTTCACCACAGAAACCCGAGGTCAAGTCGAAGATTATAGTCAGCAATTGGATGATCTCACTAAAAACTTTAGCACTAATCCTACTAATGAGCATAATGATGATAGTTTGGAAGGTTTACTACCTTGCGACCTTTTTTCTGAAGAAGATGACTATGATCATGAGGGGGGGTATAGAATCAGATGTGATACAAGTGAGGAAGAATCCCTTACATCTGAGATGGATGATAACTTTGAGACTTTAATTAAAAATCCAATCTTAGAAGTTTCATGTGATGAGATTCCTCCATGCACTCCACTAGATGACAAATATTTGGAAAGTTGGGTCCCCTGTGATATCTTTGAAACCCAGCTTTTTGAAGAAGATTGTTTTGAGCAAAATGAGAAGTGTAGACAGGGACTTGATACCAATGATGAGGCATCTCTCATATCCAACATAGATGGTGATGATGACTATTGGAGCTTTATTGAAAATCCAACCTATGATACCTTTGAGAATATTTTTGAGAATCTCATCTATGATATGTCCAGCAAAGGGAGTTGTTATTCTGAGACTTATGAAAGTTATAAGGAAGAGCAGTCAGAGTTTTCATATGATCAGTCAGAATTGTATCTAAGAATCGGTAATAAGGATTTGAAAAAGCAATGCGGTGAGGAATAAAATGGGATAAACTAGTTCAAGTTTTTTCTCAGCCATCATCTTCACATATAGATGTTCCTTATGTTTTGGAGCACCTTGGGGCTTATACAACGAGTTATTATTTGATAAGCCTTGATGATCAGCATGATGGAGTAGTCGACCTGCCGCATTATCCCGATTTGTATATCAGCGCTATCCAGTCATGGATAGAAGCAACCTGCGCGAGCATCTACCAGTTTGGGAAGAAGTTTGACAACATTATTCATGCCTATGATTCCCCATCCAGCCCGCCCTTTCTGGATCATCACGCAGGTTTGCATTTTCTGGAAATTGTGTCCTTACTTTGGCTGGTAACCAAAGACGAGGCAAAACCTTTTTATATTAATAAAATGTTTAGGTGGCTACACTGGATTTATGATTACACCTAACCTTTTTTGTATCATGCTTAGAGTAGGAAAATAGGCTCCTTAAATTTAGTGTTTTGTTGGAATATCGTTCAGAATGGTGTGTTCAGGACTAGTAGATGGTAGCTAGTGCTCAGTCTTAAAGTATTGTCATTGATGGCAATCTGCTATAAAGAGAAGGGGAACTGAAAAAGAGGCAATCTACTGTAAAAGAGGCAGGTACGCAGGTATCAATGGAGAAAACTCTTAATCGGAAGTCAGAAGATATTTTCGGAAGCGGAATGACTTTCCCAGCCACAACGGCGGAAAAGGAAAGGTTAAAGAAACGCGCGACTATAAGCATCGGCAGTCAGAACACTTTGGACTTCGGAAGCGGAATGACTTTCCTAGCCGCAACGGCGGAAAAGGAAAGGTTAAAGACACACGTGACTATAAGCATCGGCAGTCAGAGCGCTTTGGACTTCGGAAGCGGGATGACTTTCCTAGCCGCAACGGCGGAAAAGGAAAGGTTAAAAACACGCGTGACTATAAGCATCGGCAGTCGGAGCGCTTTGGACTTCGGAAGCGGAATGACTTTCCCAGCCGCAACGGCGGAAAAGGAAAGGTTAAAGACACGTGCATCGACAGTCGGAGAGCTTTGGACTTCGGAAGCGGAATGACTTTCCCAGCCGCAACGGTGGAAAAGGAAAGGTTAACGACACACGCATCGGCAGTCGGATCGCTTTGGACTTCGGACGCTTAGTTGCTTTGGGAGCCGCAACGGCGGAGAATGAAAGAACAAAAGGTTCCGACGCGAAACTAAACAATCAGCCGACTAAGGCAAATACATCGGAGAAGAATACCGAGACTGAAGCCGATTATCTTTCCGCAATGGTGGGATGAATTTAAATAAGCAGCGGCTCAACTCCAGCATTGGACAAAGTTTTTTTTTCTGAAGTATCACGAAATGTCTATCATTCAAGCAATCGATTGCGAGCTCCGTCATTTCACCCGCCGCTTCAGTGTAATCTTTGAAGAGGAATACGAAGAGCCCTATACAGTTGAGGATTCAAAGAGTATTCGAGCAGGCGGATTAACAGTTATGATGAACTTGAAATGCGAACCGTTTAGTAATTGCTTGTAATGATGATTTGAAGAGTAAGGATGTGTACAGAGGATGTTGAAGCTGAACCATTTCTGTAACGGTTTGAGGATGCTGAAGCTGAACCGGTTCTGTAACAGTTTGAGAAGTTGTTTCGATGAAACAAGAAAGAGAAATGAACTCAGAAGATGATATATATATATTGAGCAGAAACAGTTGTTAGAGTGAGCTGTTTTGAGGAGAGTAATGGTGTGCAGAGTATTAAAAGATCAGTACTGTAAAATGATACTGAATGAGCAGAGCAGCAGAGCAGAGGAACTGAAGAATGTGTTGAACAGTTGAACAGAACAGATGAGCAGAGAGCCGATGTTGAACAAAGCAGAGCGGTTTGGTAAGCAGAGACATATATGTATTGTTGCATTTTGATTCTATTGGAAAGTCTATTAAATAAGGGAGGTAGGGAGGTGCTAGGGGAGACTTTATGTCTCTGTCTGCAAGTGGGTACTTGTCGAAATTGAAGATTGGTGTCTTCACCCAGTTGGTGCTGGGTTAAACTGGAAGTTGGTGCTTCCATCCAATTGGTGCTGGGTTACAGTGAGAGTTGGTGCTCTCAGCAAGTTGGTGCTTGCATTCAGAGGTTGCAGCCTCTTTGAGTCGGTGCTCAAATAAGAATTGACGTACAGCCATTGAAGCCTTTGACATCATAAGAAGAAGAGGTTTTTCCCTTAAGGGTTTCCTCGTGAAATATCTGTGTATCATATATGTGACTAAATATTGTGATTGAATGCTATGTTTTATGTTATCTGCTCTTATGTTTATAACTCTGAATTCATAGCAAAGATTGACTGCCATAAAGTTTATTGATTCTAAGTTAAATTTTGGTGAAAAATCTTAACTAATTGATTCACGCCCCCCCCCTCCCCCCTCTCAGTTAATTTATACCTGTAACAATTGGTATCAGAGCAGCATTCCTTTTGGTTAAGGTAGATCCTGAAGAGTTAAAATGGCTAGTCAAGATGGATCAATAAATAGAGCACCCATATTTGATGGTAAAAATTTTGCTTTCTGGAAGGTTAGGATGAGAACATACTTAATGTCCCTAGGTGCTGATGTTTGGGAAGTTGTAGAGACTGGGTATGCAAAACCTGTTTTGCTAGCATCCAAAGATGATAAGCTAGAATTTACTTTCAATGCAAAAGCAATGAGTGGTCTTGCTGAAACTGAATTTGTAAAAGTAATGCACCTTGATTCTGCCAAAGAAATGTGGGATAAGCTTATTAGCAGCTATGAAGGAAATGAGAAAGTTAAAGATGCCAAGTTGCAGACTCATAGACTAAGATTTGAACAACTGAAAATGAATGAAGATGAAAGTATTAGTAAATTTTTCCTGAGAGTTGATGAGTTAGTAAATGCCATGAGAGCTCTTGGTGAAAAAATAAGTGATGATGATACCTTCCTTGTTCATAAAATCCTAAGATCTTTGCCTGACAGATTCAACCCTAAAGTCTCAGCTATAGAAGAAATGAGTGATCTTAAAAAGTTATCTCTTGACCAATTACTAGGAATTTTGACAGCCTATGAAATGAGAATTCGTAAAGACCAAAACACTTCCAGAGAAGCCTCTTTTAAAGCTGAAAAGAGTATAGAGGCAGATGTAGATGAAATAGAAGCAAAATTTGTGAGAAGACTGAAAACGGGGTCAGGGAAATACAAAGGCAAACTGCCTTTCAAATGTTTTAACTGTGGTAAAACAGGACACTTTGCTGCTAAATGCCCTCATATGAGGAAAGAGCAGAGTTCTGCAGATGAAGAGAAATTTCTAAAGAAGAGGTATAGTAAAGAAAACAAGTACAAGAAGAAAAGTCTACGTGTGAATGATGATGAATCCACAGAAACTTCAGAAAGTGAATCCTCCCATGAAGACAGAGAATGATTTCATGCTTATGGCTATAGAAGATCTAGAGATAAGCTGTACAGAGATGAATGATGAAGATGCCATTGTGGACATGGAGGGAGAGCTGATGAGTGCTCTAGAGGAGATTGATATACTAAGAATAAAGAAAAGAAAAGAAAAACAGCTATTAATCCAGTATGAAACCAATGGAAAAGACATCTCTCTAATAAAGCTAGAGCTGGAAGAGGCAAAGAAAATTGAAGAGACTCTAAAACAACAGCTAGTTGAAAGTAACACCAGATGTGAACATCTAGAGAAAGAAGTAGTAATTGTTAAGAAGGATTTAGAAAAATTTCAAGCCTTATATCATCAGAATATCTCTAGTATCAAAGCTTCAGAAGAGCTAAATAACATTCTAAACAGACAGAGGTCACCTCAGATTAAGTTTGGTCTAGGCTATGATCAAGGTGCAAGTAGCAGTAATTCAGAAAGCAAAGAATCATCAAACTTGATTAATTTTCAGAACAGCAAGCAGGCAGAAATCTCCAGAATAATAAATGTTGAAGCATGTAAAGACAATAATGAAAATCGATCAAAGAGTGATAAAAAGCAAGAAAATACCGATCTAAATAGCAAATCGGTACAGTCAAGAGTTCATGAAAAAGAGCCATATAACAGAATCAAGAATGCAGATCAGAATTATGAGCATCATAACTCAATACCTTACTTTTCTAGAAATCCACCAAGAGTTAGGTATGCTAATTTCTTCAATGGTTATTGTTTCTGTTGTTCTAACTTTGGGCACAGAGCTGCCAATTGTTTTTACAATTTCAGAAACATTCAGAGAAGGATGTCAAATAACAAACAGATGATACATCAATCAGCGTATAGTCATATGGGTCGTGTATCTCAATCAGCTGTTAAAAGAAGAACGCAAAACAGAGATACTAATCCGTTTGATCTTCTATACAATGAAACAGAATGTTACATATGTCACAACTTTGGGCATAAAGCTACAGAATGTAACTTGAAAGAGAACAAAACAGAACCAAAAATGAAATATACAGCTGAACGAAATGTATGGAGGAAGAAAGAGAGTTCTCATTGTAATCTCGTCCTCTCAGTTCAGAAACAGAAGAATCCGTGGTACATTGATAGTGGATGTTCGAAACATATGTCAGGAGAGAAAGAGAAGTTTATTTCTATGTCAGAGCAGAAATCTGGGAACGTAACATTTGGAAAC
>LPNX010620538.1:0-17880 GCA_001517045.1 Pseudotsuga menziesii
TCATCATCATCATCATCACTATCCTCATCCTCATCATCATCATCATCATCATCATCATCCTCATCATCATCATCATCACCACCACCCTCATCCTCATCACCATCATCATTGTCATCATCATCATCATCATCATCACCCTCATCCTCATCATCATCACCACCACCCTCATCCTCATCATCATCATCACGGTCATCATCATCATCATCATCATCATCATCCTTATCCTCCTCATCATCATCATAGTTATCATCCTCCTCCTCCTCATCATCACCATCATTGTTCATCATCATCGTCAAGGTCATCATCATCATCATCATCATCATCCTCTTCATCATCATCATCCTCTTCATCATCATCATCATCATCGCCACCCTCATCCTCATCATCATCATCATTGTCATCATCATCATCATCGCCACCCTCATCCTCATCATCATCATCATAGTCATCCTCCTCCTCCTCCTCATCATCACGATCAATGTTCATCATCATCGTCATCATCCTCATCCTCATCCTCATCCTCATCCTCATCCTCATCCTCATCATCCTCATCATCATCACCCTCATCCTCCTCCTCCTCATCATGGTCATCATCATCATCATCATCATAGTCATCATCCTCCTCATCATCACCATCATTGTTCATCATCATCGTCATCGTCATCATCATCATCATCATCATCATCATCATCATCACCACCCTCATCCTCATCCTCATCACCATCATCATTATCCTCATCCTCCTCATCATCATCATCACCACCCTCGTCTCGTCAGCATCATCATTGTCATCATCATCATCACCCTCGTCCTCATCATCATCATCATAGTCATCATCCTCCTCCTCATCATCATCACCATCATTGTTAATCATCAACGTCATCATCATCATCATCATCCTCATCCTCATCATCATCATCATAGTCATCCTCCTCCTCCTCCTCCTCTTCCTCATCATAGTCCTCATCCTTATCACAATCATTATCATCATCATCATCATCATCATTATAATCACCATCATCATCCTCATCATCATCATGGTCATCATCATCAACATCATCATCATCATCACCCTCATCATCATCCTCATCATCCTCATCACATCATTGTAGTCATCCTCCTCCTCCTCCTCCTCCTCACGATCAATGTTCATCATCATCGTCATCGTCATCATCATCATCATTGTCATATGCCCCAATTTTCAAAACAATTTAATGTTATTTGAGAAACATTATGTTATATTTTATACTAAGTTGTAATTGGTGACCAAGTGGGGTCAACGATAATTAATGTATTTCAAAATATTTTATTATTAAATAAATAAATGATGAGACAACAGCTTAGAGAAGCTGTTAAAAGAGTGTTAATTGGTCACTTGGTGGAGGAGACTAGGTGGAGAGTATACTGACAAGTGGCAACATCCTCAACCTACTTGTAACTGTTGCAGGTGGAAACTTCCCTATATTTGAGGTCATGATTCCCCAAGAAAGTGGAATTGGAGCAGGTGGCTCATTAAGTAAAAATTGACCCAAAAGACCTAGGCATTGTTATAAAACTTCTCATTGAAGACGGCTGAGGCTGCTCATTTCCTGGAATTGTGATCCTTTAGGGTGAATGAAGTGCACATGAGAAATTCGATGGAGGGGACTTATTGAAGTGAGTTTGAGGGGTTAACTTCCAAGAAATGAACTTATGCAGCTGTTAGGATGAAGTTCTTACTGCTGTAAGTAGGATTGAATTACTGTTGTAATTTGACCAGTTAGGTGATAGAAGGTCTTAACGATACATCCTTCACCTTCAACTGAGGAAGTGCATACTAAGATTTCTCCAGGAGTTGGTTGGGAGGAACAACTTCCTTAAGCTGTCGTCGCCTCATCATTTGACAAGTGTTTATTTGTTCAGGTTATTTATAATTTATTTACTGTTTTCATCAAATGTTTACTAGTTTTTTCAAAGATATGCATCTTATTGTTTTGTTAGGAATATGTAGATTATGTTTTTAAACAGTAGTATTTATGCTAAATGAAAAGTAAATAGAAATAAATTACCATACTATATTTTTCCACACCTTGTATAGGTAGTACCGCTAGTTGATTAAGTAGATGTGGTGATTTGTTTACTAACTCTGAACGAAAATTGCAAATGATTTCTTTTATAGATTCATATGATTTATTTACAGAAATTTTTTCTGTACTTACTCTATCTACTAAAAGTAACTATACTATTTAATCATAGGAAAATAATAGATTGTATATTAATTATTAATAGTCATACTATTCGCAAAACTATTACTATAAATAATATTATTATAAACATAATAAATAAAGTTAATTAAACCAATATAGGAATAGCAAAAGATAGCATTCAGGGTTTGAACCTAGATAGTACTTAATGGGTCTTTATAATAATTTACTCCTAGTTCATATTTATATTCTATACTAAAAAACAAATGTTGTTTTTACTGTAACCCTTGAGATTTACTTAGGGTTTACAAGAAGTAGGTTTTATCCCTTAAACTGACTTTTACATTCCTAATCATAACATAAAATTTAACAGCTATAAATATTTATTACTGAAAGTAAACATAGGAAACATAATTAAAACCATTTATGTAAAAATCCATCTCATTTCAGAACGGTAGGTTATCTATAAATAATAACCATTCTAAGAGAAAAACTGAGTAAGTAATTCACCTAATAACATGTTATAAAATTCAAACAATATAAATCACTATAAATAATTTATATCAAATGAATTGTAAATTAAATAACACTGTTAAAATTTTTATAGAGACAAAATGAAATAAGAGTAATGGCTTATGGCCTTTATAATTAGGTTGAGGCTCAGGCCTGTTCAAAATTTAATTATACAAAACAGTAAAACGAAACTATAACCATTATTTTCCTTACAAGTGGAAAACCCTATGTCTATTTTAACAGTATCGTTAAACGAGACAGTAATCGAAATAATATCATCACAGCTTAAGATGAGTGTGAAAAACATAATGTTTTTACATCTCCAAGGCCATAAGGTACTTTTAAGAAAATCACAAGTTACGGCTGCTACAACCTTTAAGGTTTCTTGCCATAATACCCTTTAGGGTTTAAAAGTTTTACACAAACAAAAACAACATGAAGAAGTAACCTAACAAGTAAACCAAGGCTGAGCCTTAACTAACATAGCCAAATCTCTTGCTTCTGACAACCATAATACCAATGCAAGAGAAACCATTAGTGCAATCGAGGCTTTCTAGGGTCTGCATATCGGAAGGTTGAAAGAACGAACTCGTCCCTAGCATCTGAAACTGCGAAGAGAACCTACACAAAGTAACCATTTCAATGGTTAATATATTTTTTAAAATAAATTTTAAATATCCTTCTTAAAAAAAAAAAAAAAACAAGATAATCCATCACCTGTTAATGCTTTCATTTTGTAGAAGCCGAGAAAGCTCAGCCCTTGGGCCAATTCTTGGGCACTTTGGAAAGTGTTCACCTCAGTAATTATTGCTTCGTAACACCCAAAAACCCTAAGTCACGTTTGGGATGGAACAAACAGAACCCCAACATGAATGAGGAATGCACTCAAATTAAAAACGTTGTTCTCTGGACTGATGTGGAACAAGGCTCACAGTCCTCAGCTTGGTGAAGGAAGTTTTTTCCCACACGTTTCACCACAGTAGCCTTTAACACTTAAAAATCAAGGTATTTTCTTTACAATATCTAGCTCACGGTAGAAATGAGAAAACCTCGAGGTCAGTAAGGACTAATGGTGGCCATGAGCTCAGAGCTCGGCTGCACCAGTCGGAAGAACCCTCACGCTCTCGCAAATGAAGTTTAGGGAAAGACGAAAGTCAACTTATCCATTTTTTTGATCCTCCATGTGTCCTTCAAGATTTTTCTTGAGCATGGGTAGAATTTCTATCGTCACATATGTCGTTTCTAATCTGCACAAAAGTTGTTACAATCAAAATAGTAATCATTTATACATTATAACTTTGATTACCATTGATGAAATATACCTCGATCTATTTTAATGCCTAGTTTATAAACTATAGAAACAAGAAATGATTTTCTATTAGGGTAAGGTTCTGGGTCAAAGTGAGGTAGTTCTTTTATTAACCATGTTTGATGAAAAATGTGTAAGAGACATATTTTTGTTTTATGTTAAACTATAGTAATAAGGAGATCTAATGTTTTGTAGACTTAGTCTTTCAATTTGTTAAAGACTTCGAAAGTAAAATGATAATTAGAACCAAACCAATAACAAGATCTCCTATGTCACGTAAATCAACAAACTTACCTCAAGAGTTTTTTAGACATCCTTGTGTAAGAGGTGTGGTTTTAGCTAATGGGTACACCAGGAAATTTAGGTATGAGATACAATAAAAGGAAATTAAACTATAAACTGTATGCGTTTACAAAGAATTCTTCCAACTAGAAGTAAAATATTGACCCGTTTCTTAAATGCAATGTGTTTTTGGAAATGCTAGTAAATGCGGTCCCTAGACACATATAAGAATCTCAGTGTAAACCTAGCATCCTAATAATGAGTAAATAGATGGAAGTAAAAAGGGGTTTTGGTTATTTATTGAGAAAACATTATAAGACCCTATAACAATGATATAAGGTGATAGACACCAAACGTTGTTGAGTGATCTGAGCATTAAGCCATGAGCTTTATTTCTTTCCATATAAACTCTAGAGTTTAATTAATGTAAGCGGGAATACAAGTGTTCATTAAATTTGTAATCATAATCATCCAAATGATTTGATGTCATTTTGATAGTATTTGACTATGCAATTTTAACCCATGCATATGTAATTTTGTGTTAACATCCTTACAGAGTTTGACAACATAATCAAGATCTATGTTACCTTTTATGAAGACATGCTGCTTTTAAACATTCTAAATCTAGCATCATAATCATGCTAGAGAAGTATCTTCTTGACTTGAATATAAATATTATTTTTCACTGGAACATATGCTTACCTTTTAGAACCTGTAAAGAACCATCAGTCCCACTGTGTTAGCTTTAAGCTAAGTAAGCCCCGATTTCATATAAGAAGCTTTCCCTACTTGACAAAGGAAATGAACAGTATACCTAGCATCAGTAAAATAAAAGTTTCTTTTCTACTTTCTGGAAAATTACGAATGCTAAGTTGAAAATAGTACTAACACCATTTTTAAAGATAAGCCTCTAGATTATACAAAATATCATAAAGAAGTAATCCTTGTTTCTCTTACAAATTGTTTTATTATCTGCTAATAGTTAGTGGTACATTAGCCGTGACATTTGACATTTTATGTCAAATGAAAAATTTTAAATTTTTACAAATTTTTGG
Source organism: Pseudotsuga menziesii (assembly GCA_001517045.1). Classification (NCBI taxonomy): domain Eukaryota; kingdom Viridiplantae; phylum Streptophyta; class Pinopsida; order Pinales; family Pinaceae; genus Pseudotsuga; species Pseudotsuga menziesii. The sequence continues at coordinate 5,343 of LPNX010620538.1, forward strand.
GTTATTACGATCATCATCACCACCCTCATCTTCATCATCATCATCATTGTCATCATCATCATCATTATCACCCTCATCCTCATCATCATCATCTTAGTCATCATCCTCATCATCATCATCATCACCATCATTGTTCATCATCATCATCATCATCATCATCATCATCCTCATCATAATCATCATAGTCATCATCCTCCTCCTCCTCATCATCACCATCATTGTTCATCATCATCGTCATCGTCGTCGTCATCATCATCATCATCCATATCATCATCACCATTATTGTTCATCATCACCATCATCGTCATCATCATCATCCTAATCCTCATTATCATCATCATAGTCAGCATCTGCATCCTCATCCTCATCCTCATCCTCATCATCCTCATCCTCATCATCATAGTCATCATCCTCATCATCATCATTATCATCACCATCATAGCCATCATCATTCTCATCATCATCATCATTGTCACATGCCCCAATTTTCAAAACAATTTAATGTTATTTGAGAAACATTATGTTATATTTTATGCTAAGTTGTATTTGGTGACCAAGTGGGGTCAAGGATAATTAATGTATTTCAGAATATTTTATTATTAAATAAATAAGTGATGAGACAACACCTTAGTGAAGTTGTTAAAAGAGTGTTAATTGGTCACTTGGTGGAGGAGACTGGGTGGAGAGTATACTGACAAGTGGAAGCATCCTCAAACTACTTCTAACTATTGCAGGTGGAAACTTCCCTATATTTGTGGTCATGATTCCCCAAGAAAGTGGAATTGGAGCAGGTGGCTCATTAAGTAAAAATTGACCCAAAATACCTAGGCATTGTTATAAAACTTCCCGTTGAAGACAGCTGAGGCTGGTCATTTCCTAGAATTGTGATCTTTCAGGGTGAATGAAGTGCACATAAGAAATTCGATGGAGCGGACTTATTGAAGTGAGTTTGAGGGGTTAACTACTAAGAAATGAACTTATACAGCTCTTAGGTTGAAGTTCTTACTGCTATAAGTAGGATTGAATTATTGTTGTAATTTGACTAGTCAGGTGACATTAGGTTTTAAGGATACATCCTTCACCCAGTACTCTACTAGGAGGACCAGGAAATAGGCTCTGGGGTCTTGAGGAAGTGCAGACTAATATTTCTCCAGGAGTTGGTTGGGAAGAACATCCTCCTTAAGCTATTGTCACCTCATCATTTGACAGGTTTTTATTTCTTCAGGTTATTTATAATTTATTTGTTGTTTTCAACAAATGTTTACTAGTTTTTTCAAATATATGCATCCTATTGTTTTGTTAAAAATATCTAGATTATGTTTTTAAACAGTAGTATTTATGCTAAATGAAAAGTAAATAGAAATAAATTGCCATACTGTATTTTTCCACGCCTTGTATAGGTAGTACTCTAGTACCGTTGGTTGATTAAGTAGATGTGATGATTTGTTTACTAACTCTGAATGAAAATTGCAATTGATTTCTTTTATAGATTCATATGATTTATTTACAGAAATTTTTCTTGTACTTACTCTATTGACTAAAAGTAACTATAATATTTAATCACAGGAAAATAATAGATTGTATATTAATTATTAGTAGTCATACTATTCACATAACTATTACTAGTACTAATATTATTATAGACATAATAAATAAATATAATTAAACCAATATAGGAATGGCAAAAGATAGCATGTAGGGTTTGAACCTAGATAGTACTCAATGGGTCTTTATAATAATTTACTCCTAGTTCATATTTATATTCTATACTGAAAAACAAGTGTTGTTTTTACTGTAACCCTTGATATTCACTTAGGGTTTACAAGAGGTAGGTTTTATCCCTTTAACTGACTTTTACATTCTTAATCATAACATAAAATTTAACAGCTGTAAATGTTTATTACTGAAAGTAAAAATAGGAAACATAATTAAAACCATTTCTGTAAAAATCCATCTCATTTCATAATGGTAGGTTATCTATAAATAATAACCATTCTGACAGAAAAACCGAGTAAGTAATTCACCTAATAACATGTTATAAAATTCAAACAATATAAATCACTATAAATAATTTATATCAAATGAATTGTAAATTAAATAACACTGTTAAAAATTTAATAGAGACAAAATCAAATAAGAGTAATGGCTTATGGCCTTTATAATTAGGTCGAGGCTCAGGCCTATTCAAAATTTAATTATACAAAACAGTAAAACAAAACCATAACCATTATTTTCCTTACAAGTGGAAAAACCTATGTATATTTTACTAGTATCGTTAAACCAGACAGTAATCAAAATAATATCATCATAGCTTAAGCTGAGTGTGAACAACATAATGTTTTTACATCTCCAAGGCCATAAGGAACTTTCAAGAAAATCACAAGTTACGGCTGCTACAGCCTTTAAGGTTTCTTGCCATAATACCCTTTGGGGTTTAAAACTTTTACACAAACAAAAACAACATGAAGAAGTAACCTAACAAGTAAACCAAGGCCGATCCTTAACCAAGACAGTGGAATCTCTTATTTCTGACCACCATAATACCAATGCAAGAGAAACCCTTAGTGCAATCGGGGCTTACCAGGGTCTGCATATCAGAAGGTTGAAAAAAATATCTTGACCCAAACATCTGAAACTGCGAAGAGAACCTGCACAGAGTAACCATTTCAATGGTTAATATCTTTTTTAAAATAAATTTTAAATATCCTTCTTTAAAAAAAAAGAAAATAGGATAGGCCATTACCTGTTAATGCTTTCAGTTTGTAGAAACTAAGAAAACTCATCCCTTGGGCCAATTCTTGGGCACTTTGGAAAGCATTCACCTCAGTAATTATTGTGCCGTAACATTCGAAAAACCTAAGTTATGTTTGGGATGGAACAGACAAAACCCCAACCTGAATGAGGGACACACTCAAATTAAAAATGTTGTTCTCTGGATTGATGTGGAACAAGGCTCATAGTCCTCAGCCTAGTGAAGGAAGTTTTTTCCCACGCATTTCACCATAGTAGCCTTTAACACTTAAAAATCAAGGTTTTTTCTTTACAAGATCCAGCTCATGATAGAAATGAGAAAACTTAGAGGTCAGTAAGGACTAATGGCGGCCACGAGCTCACAGATCGACCACACTAGTCGGAAGAACCCTCACTCTCGCACAAATGAAGTTTAGGGAAAGATAAAAGTCAACTTATCCATTTGTTTGATCCTCCACGTGTCCTTCAAGATTTTTCTTGAGCATGGGTAGAATTTCTATAGTCACATATGTCGTTTCTAATCTGCACAAAAATTATTACAATCAAAATAGTAATCATTTAAACATTATAACTTTGATTACCATTGATGGAATATACCTCGATCTACTTTAATGCCTAGTTTATAAACTATATAAACAAGAAATGATTTTCTTTCAGGGTAAGGTTATGGGTCAAAGTGAGGTACTTCTTCTATTAACTATGTTTGATGAAAAATGTGTAAGAGACATGATTTTTTTTATGTTAAACTATAGTAATAAGGAGATCTAATGTTTCGTAGACTTAGTCTTTTAATTTTTTAAAGAGTTCGAAAGTAAAATGATAATTAGAAGCAAACCAATAACAAGATCTCCTGTGTCACGTAAATCAACAAACTTACCTCAAGCGTTTTTTAGACATCCTTGTGTAAGAGGTGTGGTTTTAGCTAATGGGTACACCAGGAAATTTAGGTATGAGATACAATAAAAGGAAATTAAAGTATAATTTGTAAGCGTTTACAAATCATTCTTCCAACTAGAAGTAAAATCTTGATCCATTTATTAAAGGAAATGTGTTTTTGGAAATGCTAGTAAATGTAGTCCCTATACCCATATAAGAATCTCAGTGTAAACCTAGCATCCTAATAATGAGTAAATAGATGGAAGTAAAAAGTGGTTTTGGTTATTTATTGAGAAAACATTATAAAACCCTATAACAATGATATAAGGTGATAGACACCAAATGTTGTTGAGGTATCTGAGCATTAAGCTGTGAACTTTATTTCTTTCCATATAAACTCTAGATTTTAATTAATGTAAGTGGGAATACAAGTGTTCATTATATTTGTAATCATAATCATCCAAATTATTTGATGTCATTTTGATAGTATTTGACTATGCAATTTTAACCCATGCATATGTAAGTTTGTGTTAACATCCTTACGGAGTTTGACGACATAATCAAGATCCATGTTACCTTTTATGAGGAGATGTTGCTTTTAAACATTCTAAATCTAGAATCATAATCATGCTAAAGAAGTATCTTCTTGACTTGAATATAAATATTATTTTTTACTGGAACATACGCTTACTTGTTAGAACCTGTAAAGAACCATCAGTCCCACTGTGTTAGATTTAAGCTAAGTAAGCCCCAATTTCACATAAGAAACTTTCCCTACTTGACAAAGGAGATGAATAGTATACCTAGCATTAGTAAAATACAAGTTTCTTTTCTACTTTTTGGAAATACAACTGCTAAGTTGAGAATAGTACTAACACCATTTTTAAAGATAAGCCTCTAGATTATACAAAATCTCATAAAGAAGTAATCCTTGTTTCTCTTACAAATTGTTTTATTATCTACTAATAGTTAGTGGTACATTAGCCGTGACATTTGACATTTTATGTCAAATGAAAATTTTTAAATGTTTATGAATTTTTGGGTTATTACAATCATCATCACCACCCTCATCATCATCATCATCATCACCCTCATCCTCATCATCATCATCATAGTCATCATCATCATCACCATCATTGCTCATCATCATCGTCATCATCATCCTCATCATCCTCATCATCATCATCAGAGTCATCATCCTCCTCATCATCGTCACCATCATTGTTCATCATCGTCGTCATTGTCATCGTCGTCATTGTCATCGTCATCATCATCCTCCTCCTCCTCCTCCTCATCATCATCATCCTCATCCTCATCATCACAGTCATCATCCTCCTCCTCATCATCATCATCCTCATCCTCATCATCACAGTCATCATCATCATTATCATCACCATCATAGTCATCATCATCCTCATAATCATCATCGTCATAGTCATACTATTCGTTATAGAAGTTTAACATATTTTAGTCCAAGTTTGATATGCATTTGATATTTAATATTTTAATGTTTGATAAGCATAGATAAATGTAAATTGCATATTTAGTGAGCACTAAATCACATATGCATATGTGTTTTGGAGATCATGTAAAAACCTTCTTGTTAATTAAAAAGCACTGTATCAATATCGCATATGCGATATATCGGAGGTGCGTTATATGGCATATGCGATATGTGTTGTATAAAAAATGTTGGGTTGCATGCTGTGGGCTTGGTCTACTGTAACAAAAGACATAATTCATCTAAACCTGTGCACAAAGAACAGTTCAACGTGCAATTTAATCATTACTTACATAATTCCATAGTTTTGTACAGGTTTGGGTGGATTTCAATGGGGAATGTACGTAATAGAGGTCGAATGTCAGCGAGGAAGGTGCTTACACTGGAAGAAGATGAACATAAAAAAGGAAAAAAGATGGAATATTCAAGAAATCATTGGCATTCATTACATGAGAAAATAGTTCCCATTCCCCCTCAACAGATACCTAACGTAGAGGCTAAGGAAGATAATGCAACATTGCAGGAAGCTGGTAATACGAAAGTTGATATTATTGATCTATTAGTAAACATACAATCTTGTGAAGAGTTCAATAAATATGTTACTCCCAATGCAAATGTGACTCAGTAACAGCCATGATCGGTGGTTTGATCTCCTAATCGAAGTTGTCAACCTGTAGTGGATGTAAACGCCACTCCAACATTTCAAACGGAAAGAAATTTTGCATCAAAACGAAAGAGAACTCCTAAACGTATACAAGTGGACAAGAGAGAATTGAATTCCATGGAAGGTAAGGTGGCTAAACGCACCATCCTTCATCATTGTTGTCAACTAATGAAACAATATTTTGATAACAAATCCGAAGCCAATAAATGACAATTGTTTTTAGCTTTGTTAAATCTATAAATATGGAAATTGTTACAAGAAATTTAGGCATAAGAACAATGAAGAATATCAAATCAAGTAATCACATTGTTAAATCTCTTGCTGCTGCATTCACATCGATTGGTAAAAAAACTCGTCAACAAGACTTTAATGTGGCTCATCATGTATTGGTTGAATCAATTGTATGTAGATCCACAAGACAATGTCGTTTACTTAAATGCACATCACAAATTGTGGCTTTACATCCAAAGACACTTAAAAAATATTCAGTAAGAAGAGACAGCCTTGATGTAGAGGTACAAATGGAAACATTATGGGCATTTAGCGGTAGGTTGACCCACAAATACATGAAGTTAGTTGAAGCAGTGAAGGGCCTAGTGCACACATTTTGGCATGATAACACTAGGCCTTCTTCTAACACAAAGGATGTGTTAAAACATTGTTGGGGTTCTAGAAACAATGAACCTCATGTCAAACATTATCTTGACATGACAAAAACTCAACTGTTTGAGATGTTTAAAGTTTCCCACGTAGAACTAAGGCTCAGGAAAATATATTTTGAAAAATGCAAGCCTTGGTATGTTAGAATCAACACCATCTAGAACACTTGTTGTTGTAGATACCACATATAGTTTGACCTATATTACCATACATTTGCACATATACGTCATTTTTTGCATCCTAACCATGTGCAGGAATGCTCAAGTACAGTACCGCCAATGTCATCTAGAGATTTCATCCATAACATAATGTGTCCGAGGCAAGATGGGAACATAGATTACTTAAAACAATGTGTAGATAGTTCTTTCAACAATTGTGGTAGGCTATCATTATGCTCTGATCGTATCCATGAAAGTGAAGATCAAGCATTCAGGAATGCAATTGTCGAGAAGCAGATTTATCAGTATGAGACATATCAGCTACATGATGGGAAAGAAAGCAGGAATATTAAATTGGTGACTTCATAGGTAAATTGTTGAATATTGACATATTAATATTCATGTAAACAATTTTTTGTGTGGTTTATTAACACTGTTTATTTTTTTACACCAGGTGAGAGTATGTGATTTTATTCCAGAGTTTCGTGGAAATATCCAACAGTACATTCAACATATTGATATGGCATGGTGGAAATATGAGCAATTCAGAATATGCCGAGACACCTTCCCTCTCGGAACAATACTATCAGTGGTTGACTTTGAAAAAAATTACACCCTACAACCAAAAAATGAAATACAAAGTCAATACTATCACTCAGAGCAAGTGAGCATAATGGTGCATATCACGTATCGACATGGGCTAGATAGTAATGAAGAGAAATGTGTGATATTGAAAGCAAGGATGATTTTAAGGAACCATACTTATTTAAAAGTGTATAAATGTTGGCAAATATTACCAATTCTTAAAACGCCAACTATAAAATGATTGGTGATATTTTTCAAAAAATATTTTAATTTCCAAGGATTTTATATCATTTATATAATAATTTGGTGATTTTTAGCGTGAAAAAATTTTACCCCCTCAAAATTGGGCGAAACAGGGCTTCAAAAAATGAAAAATGGCAAATCTTTTTTGGAAGAAAAACATGGAAAATAGCCCATTGGGCTAAAATTCGCCCCTAAAATTATCCCTGAAATTTAAAAGAAATCCACTTCTACATAAGTGACAACTGGACCCATGACATCCATTATGTGCAACATTTCTTTAAATTATTCTATGATCATGTGATAGCTATGGATATACCATTTTATCATCATTTCATTTGGTTAGATGGTTGTGCTGGACAGTTCAAGAATGCATGTGTATTTAAATGGTTGTGTTTGTTGCACATAAATACAAGGTACCACATGTATGGACCTACTTTGAAATTGGTCATGGAAAAGGAGAGCATGATGGTGTTGGTGCATGCATTAAAACTTCCCTTCGAAGGGAAGAGGTGAAGTTTACAGGTGCTTTCCTTCGAGACGCTACATCTATAGTGAAATGGTGTGCATCTATCATGGGAGAACAAGCAACAAGGAAACACCTAGTGTGAAGAATATTATAGGAGGTGACAAATGTGGACCGATCACAAACACATCGGATGAACACAGTGCATGGAACTCGACAGTTTCATTTAATTAGAAGCTCAGACAACTCGGCCCTACAAATTTGGACAAGATTGAAGGCTTGCTTTTGCAGTTCCTGTAGCATCGATGAATGGGATGATTGTGAGTACACATATACCATTTATACATGGGATCGTGTGACACTTGGCACCAATTTCAACGGGGTTAATGAAATAGACCATTTGGAAGATGATCAGACACATATTTCTACAGGCTATGATCACATATCGGATATCATACAAGCAAGTACACTAGTAGTACCTAAATTAGAAAATGCATTTATGTATTGTTTACTTGACCTATGTAGAATTTAATTTATGTAGAAATTAGAAATACAAGACCTTATTTAAAAAATGTATTGTTAACTTGACCTATTTCCTTTCATAGATTAGAAATATGAAGTGGTTTCCTGTTATAGTGGATTTCACCACTCTAGGTGAATCACACTTTGTATGGCCTTCCCCTGTCCCGCTGCAGACTCTTTAGACCCCATGGACCATATTTTATCCTTTGATGTTTCCTTGATCATCCCTAAAACTATATAAAAAATGATATACGCGGCTTTTTACCCGATAACCGCGTACATATGCGAGTTTGACTCCTATAACCACGTACATCGGGATGTGTGCATAGTCCAAATCCTTTTGGAGTTTTCCTTGACATGGATCCGACTCATTCAACTCCCGGCCTTCCATATGCCTTGAGATCACTCGGATTTGACCCTTCATTATCCCTTGTGAAGCTATATAAGGAACCCCTTGGTACATTGAAGGCATATAGAGAGATTGAAAGCAATGAAACTATAGTCCATTGTTGCCAGAATTTATGCTTGAGTCTGCATCCCTTTGTCCCTTTGGAGCATTGTTGTGTTCTTCCCAAGCTTGCCTTTTGCTAGTGAGCTTGCTATCGTGAGATGGAGGATTGAGGTGGTGGAGGCCCAAGTGGGGGATTTAGTTTCTCTGGTTCGTAGACATGCCATCAGAGGTTGTATCTATCTTGTAATCTCTGATTTATATTAATAAGAACTATCTTTTCCTGTCCAATGATGTGTATTTGATTGAATATTGTATCCATTGGAATATGTCAAATTCTTTTACATTATTGATTATATATGCTAGAATATATCTAACACCATGATATATAGTATGCTTGTATTGTTTACTTGTTGTTGAGGAAGTATTATATCAATTCAAGCTGAAGATTGGAAAGCTCAACAGGGATCTACTTCAACCGTCCGGAATGAGGTACGAGGTCTGATCCTTTAGTGTTAGACATTTTATTTCTATTGCATATTGGGAAAGATTGATTTATGGAGTCAAAGATGTCTATTGTGGTACCCTAAGACATAGGAATTTCTCTCCGTAACAGAATTGGCGAATCCACTGGGGATGTTCCTTGTTTTTATTTGGGGGTTTGCAGGCACAATGGGCTTGATATTATTGACTTGCTCTTGGTTTCTCCCTGTTTCTGTGTTGCATTTTATAGTATGTTTGTCCATTGACACTCCCCTTTATTGGTTTGTCCTTGACCTGCTTTTTACCACTGCCTTCTCTGTATACGTGGATTTTTGGTTAAAAGTCCCGTACATACACGGATTTTTGGCCAAAAGTCACGTACATACGCAGCTGTTCTTTATACAATCGCGTACATCCTCCCTTTTGGTGAGTTTGATTTTGTGGGAAGTTGCTGGGTGGGTTGTGAGTGTGGTTGGGTCTTCCTTGGGTCTGATGTTGTCTGTTGGATGCTTCTTTTGTGACCAGAGACCGCTTTTTCATTGATTTTCCTTTGAAAGTAGTTTTAGTCATTTTTCCTTTTTGTTTTGCCATTAGTGCATTACTCTTTTTGTGTTGGTGTCTTGCTGGGCTTGTCTTTTATACTTGTTGCAGAGACTGAGAGTTTTAGATGACTTTTATTTCATTTTTCATTGTTTTATATTGAAAAGTACAAAGTAGTTGCACTCTTAGTTGCATCTTAGATATGGATTTGAGGAGATACTTGCATTGGATTGCTTGGATGAGAGTTGTGTTTAGGATTTCATATAGGAAGGATTGCATTGAAATTCAGAAAGAAATATATATTTATGCATCTCATGTAGTGGCATACACTATTTTTCATTTGACAAAGATTGCACTTAGCATTGTTTGTTATGGTGTGCACTTTTATTTCACTTCTGAGTCTTCATATCACTAGTTGCACGGCCATTTCCCTTTGAGTAATTACAGCCAACTAAAATCAACGCTAATTAAAATGAATTACACTCTTTTCTTTTCTAGGGTGCACCAACAAGCTTAGGTTTAAGGATCTTGGAATAGTTCATTGTAAGTCAATTCTCCAAGATCACTAAACAACAACATCTAGGTGTCTGTCCAGGTGAGTGTGTGAAATACTTGATATAACCATTGTTCTTAGGATCCTCCTCTCAAACGGGAGTTAAGCACGAGGTAGTGTGAGTGGTTATTGATTGGGATGACCCCTAGTCATAACTGAGTAGCACCGGAGATATTTCCAGGATTGTATTCGTATTTGGGGGGCTCTTTCGAGAGTTTCGAGCTTTCCTACCCTGCCCATATGGTCAATCCCGCCTGCGACTGTCTACCTAAGCTTTGATTATATTGAGGTGACCTTAGTGACCTTACCTAGGATATCGAGGGGGTACTTGTAGAGGTTATTCTGCAGGTGTCCCGACTAGGTAGAGGTTAGACAGCACAGTCGCTTTATGCGTTGAAGCTAAGGGCCACTATAATTGGTTACGTACCTTCGCTTGGTTTGCTTATATTTTGGCTGTAGATTTTCTTAGGAGTGTGCTCTTTGTGCGCTAGTTGGCCTTTGGGATCATGGCTACTTGAGTATTTATGCTCTCTTGAGTTTGGGTCCTTTTATTTTTGGCATGCCTAGTATCCTATCACCAATCTTGGTCCTAGTACGGACTCTGGTGTCAGACTTGGGGGCATCACAGCCCCTTACCGTGCTCATAGATTTGGGAATGGTCATCTTCCATCCTCTACTCCATTTGTGGAGGATTTTTTCCCTTCGCTCGACATTTAAACCAGTGGTCACCCTCACTGGGGTGGTAGTGTATGCGTGAACATTGGATCTACACCTTAGTTTCCTTTTTATGTCTCATCGTTCATCGCATTGTTTCCTTTGGGTGCTGTTGTCATGATCATTCCTCCCTATATCCTATAGTGTGGATTCTTTATTGACTATTTTGGGTTGTTTTGGCCTAATATGGTTGTCATGTAGGATCCAGTTTTTGTACACTCTCTCCGAGGTTTCGACCCATTCGTGCCTATCTCAGGTATAACGTCTATACTGAAATATAGGTTAGGTTCACCACCGTTTGCATTTTGCATGACCTTATGACCATATCACTATGAACTTAGGTACAAACCCACTCTATTATGTCGCAGAACCTTCTTGCTTCTTTAGAAGTGGCATAATGTGAGTGGTAGAACTTCACCTTACATGGGTACCCTAGCTAGCGCCTGATTTGCATTTGGTGCCCATGCCGACGTTTTCTCCTTTAGGATGTGGGAGTCCATTGTATAGTACTGCCATGCCATTTCTCAAGAGCCTCATACTCCTCTTGATATTATGCTGGCCTTTTTTCCTCTGGACTCCCCTTATGTCAAGTTGTGAATGCATTATCATGAGCTTTGCCTTCCTTATTGAGCTTTATGCCGGCTCCCCTGACATTGCGTTTCAGCCATATAGCCCAATCTTGTCTCATGTCTAGCCATGCAGAGCCATTTTTTATATCCTTCGCAGCTTGATTCCCTTTTACGAGTGTTGTCTCCTCCTAGTTTGTAACTATAAAGCTAGTTTATTCTTTTTCCAAGCTTTTCAAATAACTGAAAAATTCCAAAAAAATCAAAAAACCAAAAAGATGGACAAGGAAAGATGTTATCTTTGGCAGCTGTCGAGTCATGTTGCCTTCGAACAGAGTACTGTATATCACATCTGTTGGTTGGTTTATAGTTTGACTTAGGAGCTGTACTCGTTTATCTGAGTTTATCTCCACCGACTGGTTAAGCTTCCAGTCCCTATGGAGCCTCTATCAATGCCTTATGTCACAGAGATGTCCCAGTTTGTATATCGAGTCTATGTTGCCTTCATTCAGTCACCATACGCCGTTATGCTCTTATTCAAAGGAAGTTGAAACCTATGTCGGCCATTCCTCAGTTATCTTGACTTTGCATGTCGGCCATTCCCGGTACAGTTACTGGTTCATGCACTTTATGATCGAGTCCTTCCACATTAGACAGCTTTGCTGAGTACCTCGTGTTGGATGATGGGGGATGCCTTAATTCCATCCTTCCAGTGGATTTCATCCCATTGACTTCAGATCATTTATTCTGGGATTGGAATCTAGAGTCCTTTTGAGTTCCTTGAGACTTGCAGTCATCAGTGGCAGGTTCT
>LPNX010620538.1:18202-98995 GCA_001517045.1 Pseudotsuga menziesii
TAGAGTTGTATCATTGTACTATGCTGATTGGGTGGCTGGTCTTCCATTTGGGATCCTTCATCACTCCACTTCTGAAATGGACTTATAATGTATTTCGGCCATCGTATGACCCCTCTGACCTCACACATTAGGGGGCATCTGTTATAGCGGATTTCACCACTCTAGGTGAATCCCACTTTGTATGGCCTTCCCCTGTCCCGCTGTAGACTCTTTAGACCCCATCGACCATATTTTATCCTTTGATGTTTCCTTGATCATCCCTAAAACTATATAAAAAATGATATACGCAGCTTTTTACCCAATAACCACATACATACGCGGGTTTGACTCCTATAACTGCGTACATCGGGATGTTTGCATAGTCCAAATCCTTTTGGAGTTTTCCTTTACATGGATCCGACTCATTCGACTCCTGGCCTTCCATATGCCTTGAGATCGCTCGGATTCGACCCTTCATTATCCCTTGTGAAGCTATATAAGGAACCCCTTGGTACATTGAAGGCATATAGAGAGATTGAAAGCAACGAAACTATAGTCCATTGTTGCCGGAATTTATGCTTGAGTCTGCATCCCTTTGTCCCTTTGGAGCACTGTTGTGTTCTTCCCAAGCTTGCCTTTTGCTAGTGAGATTGCTATCGTGAGATGGAGGATTGAGGTGGTGGAGGCCCAAGTGGGGGATTCAGTTTCTCCGGTTCGTAGATGTGTCGTCAGAGGTTGTATCTATCTTGTAATCTCTGATTTATATTAATAATAACTATCTTTTCCTGTCCAATGATGTGTATTTGATTGAATATTGTATCCATTGGAATATGTCAAATGCTTTTACATTATTGATTATATATGCTAGAATTGATCTAACACCATGATATATAGTATGCTTGTATTGTTTACTTGTTGTTGAGGAAGTATTATATCAATTCAAGCTGAAGATTGGAAAGCTCAATGGGGATCTACTTCAACCATCTGGAATGAGGTACGAGGTATGATCCTTTAGTGTTAGACATTTTATTTCTATTGCATATTGGGAAAGATTGATTTCTGGAGTCAAAGCTGTCTGTTGTGGTATCCCAAGCCATAGGAATTTCTCTTCGTAACATTTCCCAAAAAAATAATGAATGGGTTTCTAACTATTGGTTGGCACGTTCCTTAGAGGGGAAACAAACCATTCTCAAACCTGTTACAGAGGATGAAAATATTGAATTCCCAACTGGATTGATGGTTATAAAATGGGAGTACTTGACACTTGCAGCACAATAGAAAAGGAAGGGAGGGTATGTATATCAGGATTATAGACCAGGAGCTATTGTATACCACTTCACCAAACTAGTAGTTGGTATAAACATCAAGCTGCACACACATGGTCACAAAATAGGTCACATGTACAATAATTTCTAATTCATATAGAGCACGAAATATTGATGGACACCATCGGCACTAGAGATGATCCATATGGCCTAATTGTATGAGTACATTGTCAGGTGCATTATTTAAACACTATAAACACAATCGTACAACCTTGAGTGAGTTATCTATAAATCATGTTTGCACATTTTCATTGGGTTCTCTTTTTTCTCTTATGATGTTACTAATGTCTAGCCTTTCGTGTGCCTAGGATACAAACACCATCTACGACACATTGGAGGCACCAAGAACGGTGCCTTTAGACACCAACAAATAGAATTCGGAAAATAACATGCTCTCGAGTTGTTGAAATTTACATTTCTTGATGTTTTTAGTTTAATATACATTTAATTACATTGCCATGTACAAATTGGAAACCAAATAGGGTTTCATGAACACCACTTTGCATGCTATCACTAGGGTCGACAAGTTATGAGATGGAACTAAGGTTTAGTGAGCAATTTACAAGTTAATAGAGCGAACTAGAAGCACATGGACATGTACAAATTGGAAACCAACTAAGGTTTCATGAACACCACTTTGCATGGGTTGAAAAATAATGCGATGGAACTAGGGTTTAGTAAGCAACTTACAAGTTAAGAGAGGGAACTAGAAACACATGGCCATGTAGAAATTAGAAACTAACTAAGCTTTCATGAACACCAATTTGCATGCTATCACTAGGGTTGACAAATAATGAGATGGAACTAGGGTTTAGTCAGCTCTTTACAAGTTATGAGATGTAACTAGAAACACATGGACATGTACAAATTGGAAACCAACTAGGCTTACATGAACACCAATTTGCATGCACCAACTAGGGTTGACAAGGTATGAGATGGAACTAGGGTTTTGTGAGAAATTTACAAGTTAAGAGAGGGAACTAGAAACACATGGACATGTACAAATCGGAAACCAACTAGGATTTCATGCACACCAATTTGCATGCTATCACTAGGGTTGACAAATAATGAGATGGAACTAGGGTTTAGTAAGCAATTTACAAGTTAAGAAAGGGAACTAGAAACACATGGCCATGTACAAATCAGAAACCAACTTGGCTTTCATGAACACCAATTTGCATGCTCACTAGGGTGGACAAATAATGAGACAGAACTAGGGTTTAGTGAGCAATTTACAAGTTAAGAAAGAGAACTAGAAACACATGGACATGTACAAATCAGAAACAAACTAGGCTTTCATGAACACCAAATTGGATGCTATCACTAGGGTTGAAAAATAATGAGATGGAACTAGGGTTTAGTGATAAATTTACAAGTTAAGAGAGGGAACTAGAAACACATGGCCATGTACGAATTGGAAACCAACTAGGATTTCATGAACACCAATTTGCATGCTATCACTAGGGTTGACAAATATTGAGATGGAACTAGGGTTTAGTGAGCTCTTTACAAGTTATGAGATGGAACTAGAAACACATGGACATGTACAAATTGGAAACCAACTAGGCTATCATGAACACCAATTTGCATGCACCAACTAGGGTTGACAAGGTATGAGATGGAACTAGGGTTTAGTGAGCAATTTAGAAGTTAAGAGAGGGAACTAGAAACACATGGACATGTACAAATTGGAAACCAAATAGGTTTTCATGAACACCAATTTGCATGCTATCACTAGGGTTGACAAATAATGAGATGGAACTAGGGTTTAGTGAGAAATTTACAAGTTAAGAGAGGGAACTAGAAACACATGGACATGTACAAATTGGAAACCAACTAGGCTTTCATGAACACCAATTTGCATGCTATCACTAGGGTTGACAAATAATGAGAAGGAACTAGGGTTTAGTGAGCTCTTTACAAGTTATGAGATGGAACTAGAAACGCATGGCCATGTACAAATCATATACCAAATAGGCTTTCATGAACATCAGTTTGCATGCACCAACTAGGGATTTCAAGGTATGAGATGGAACTAGGGTTTAATGAGCAATTTACAAGTTAAAAGAGGGAACTAGAAACACATGGCCATGTACAAATCGGAAACCAACTAGGATTTCATGAACACCAATTTTCATGCTATCACTAGGGTTTAGTGAGCTCTTTAAAAGTTATGAGATGGAACTAGAAACACATGGCCATGTACAAATCAAAAACCAACTAGGCTTTCATGAACACCAATTTGCATGCACCAACTAGGGTTGACAAGGTATGAGATGGAACTAGTGTTGAGTGAGCAATTTACAAGTTAAGAGAGGGAACTAGAAGCACATGGACATGTACAAGTTGGAAACCAATTAGGCTTTCATGAACGCCAATTTGTGTGATATCACTGGGGTTAACAAATAATGAGATGGAATTAGGGTTTATTGAGCAATTCACAAGGTAAGAGAGGGAGCTAGAAATGCATGGACATATACAAATCGAAAACCAACTAGGCTTTCATGAACACCAATTTGCATGCTATCACTAGGGTTGACAAATAATGAGATGGAACTAGGGTTTAGTGAGCTCTTTACAAGTTATGAGACGAAACTAGAAACACATGGACATGTATAAATTGGAAACCTACTAGGATTTAATGAAAACCAATTTGCATGCACCAACTATGGTTGACAAGGTATGAGATGGAACTAGGGTTTAGTGAGAAATTTACAAGTTAAGAGAAGGAACTAGAAACACATGGACATGTACAAATGGGAAACCAACTAGGTTTTCATGAACACCAATTAGCATGCTATCACTAGGGTTGAAAAATAATGAGATGGAACTAAGGTTTAGTGAGCTCTACAGAAGTATGAGATGAAACTAGAAACACATGGACATGTACAAATTGGAAACCAACTAGGCTTTCATGAACACCAATTTTCATGCATCAACTAGGGTTGACAAGGTATGAGATGGAACTAGGGTTTAGTGAGCAATTTACAAGTTAAGAGATGGAACTAGAAACACATGGCCATGTACAAATCAAAAACCAACTAGGCTTTCATGAACACCAATTTGCATGCTATCACTAGGGTTGACAAATAATGAGATGGAACTAGGGTTTAGTGAGCTCTTTACAAGTTATGAGACGAAACTAGAAACACATGGCCATGTACAATTTGAAAACCAACTAGCCTTTCATGAACACCAATTTGCATGCTATCACAAGGGTTGAAAAATAATGATATGGAACTATGGTTTAGTGAGAAATTTACAAGTTAAGAGAGGGAAGTAGAAACACATGGACATGTACGAATTAGAAACCAACTAGGCTTTCATGAAGACCAATTTGCATGCTATCACTAGGGTTGACAAATAATGAGATGGAACTAGGGTTTAGTGAGCAATTTACAAGTTAAGAGAGGGAACTAAAAATTTGAAACCAACTAGGATTCATAGATAATGATATGGAACTAGGGTTTAGTGGGCAATTTACAAGTTAAGAGAGGGAACTAGAAACACCTGGACATGTACAAATTGGAAACCAGCTGGGGTTTCATGAACACCAGTTTGCATGCTATCACTAGGGTTGACAAGTTATGACATGGAACTATGGTTTAGTGGCTTCTTTACAAGTTATGAGATGGAACTAGAAACACATGGATGTATGTACATATTGAAAACCAACTAGGGTTTGTAGGGTATGATGTTAGGATTGTAGGGTATGGTATGGTATATTAAAATGGTATCGTATGTTAGTATGGTATGATGTTAGTATGTTATGTTATGGTATTTTAGTATGGTATGTTGTTAGTATCATAGGGTATTGTAGGGTATGATATGGCATATTACACATGCATGTATGACTTAGTGTTATGATGTTAGTGTATGGTATATTACAATGGTATGGTATGTTAATATTGTATGATGTTATTATGTTATGTTATGGTATGTTATTGTATGTTAGTATGGTATGATGTTAGTATCATGGGGTATTGTAGGGTATGATATGGTATATTACACATCCATGCATGACTTAATGTTATGATTTTAGTGTATGTAATTTAGTTAGTGTATGTTATGGTTATGATGTTAAAAAGTTGAGGATAGCCATAATGTTAAAAAGTTGATGAGCCATAAACTATTCCTTTAAGTGTTGGAAATTCATAAGTTAGCACACATGTGAATGACACATATCATTATATCACATAGGTGAACCACACATATCATGTTCCAAGATCAAGTCAACCATATATGTATAAATTTGAACCTTGCTTTATATTATATGTGTATAGAAATAATGTTACAAAATTTGGCATGCCACATGGCCACAATACAAAATAGTGGATCAAAAAGTACATATGTGTGTATATGAACAAAAAGTTACATCTATTTATCCCCCCTATACATTTATTCTAGTTATCCCCCATTTCGCTGCCACTACCGATGTCTTCAGATAAGTCTAGCTTTCTTTTCTGATTGCTCACTGGTGATCCGCATCGCTGAACAAGAGGGATAGGTCACATCAGTGGAGACTGTAGAAAAACCAAATTTTGTAAGTTAGTTTACCAACCTATAAAAATTCTATGTATGTTTGTTCAAATTCCAAAACCAAAATAACATTTTTACTTACTGTATGTGAGTAAGTAATGGTGGGTCATGGTGCCTCACTAAAAACGACCTTGATTAGGTGCTCTTCAAGAACCACTTGCTCACTATCAACCTGCATAAAAATATATATATATGCCAATGTCAACAAATATACATGTACATTGGGGGGGAAGAGGTGGGTCACCAATTTAGGTCTCTTCAAGAACCAAATAAAAAAAAGTGCTACACAAACCTACAAAGAAAGAGATACATAAATGTACATGTTGGATCGTTAGAGGTGGGTCATCGATTTGGTGCTCTTCAAGCACCAGTGCCTCAATAGAATCCTGCATAAAGTAACATATATGTCAATTTCAGATAATAAAAAGAATTAGAGACATAAATACTACATGGACGAAAAATTATGTTTCCAAAGAAAGAAAAACATACATGTACCTGGCTAGGCGGAAGAGGTGGGTCGACAACAACCTCGCTTTGGTTCTCTTCAAGCACCACTGTCTCAATAGATTCCTTTATAAAGTAACATATGTCAAAGCGATACATAAAGATACAAAAACATACAAAGAGAAAGCACCAAATCATGGAAATCCATACATAAATGTACAAAGAAATCAATACATAAACTTACCTACTGGATCGTCAGAGGTGGGTCGACAACAACCTTGTTTTGGTGCTCTTTAAGCACCGCTGTCTCAATAGATTCCTGCATAAAGTAACATATTTCAAAATGATACATAAACCTAAAAAAATGTACAAAGAGAAATCACCAAATTAGGGAAAGCCATACAAAAATGTACAACGAAAGAGATACATAAAATTACCTATTGGCTCGTCATAGGTGGTTCGATAACAACCTCGCTTTGGATCTCTTCAAGCACCACTGTCTCAATATATCTCCTACATAAAGTAACATATATGTCAATGTCAGATAATACAAAGAAAAAGAGACATATCAATGGGGCCAACAAGGAAAAATATACTTGCATGTACAAAAAGAAATATAAGCAAGAGTTGCAATGTATAAATATACCTGGGATCGATTAACCAGAAACAAGAGAAAAGGAATTCTACTTGTACTAGCGAACAAGCTCACTTTTTGGAAATATTCATCAAACTCACGTTCCTACATACAAAAGGATAAAGATACAATTAGACAATTTCAAAAAATTAAAAAAGTACATGTTGAATCATTAAAATCATAATTAAAAGAAAGCGATACATAAACGTACCTACTCCCTCGTCGTAGGTGGGTCATCAATCTGGTTCTCTTCAAGCACCGGTGCCTCAATAGAAGCCTGCATAAAATAACATATGTCAAATTCAGATAATAAAAATAATCATAGACATATATACTACATGGATGAAAAATGATGTTTTCAAAGACAGCGAAACATACATGTACCTCCTGGGGGGGAAGAGGTGGGTCGGAAAAAACCTTGCTTTGGTGCTCTTCAAGTAGAAATGGCTCAATGGATGCCTACATAATGTAACATATGTCAATTTCAGATAATACAAAGAAAATGATACATATACATGATGGATGAAAAATGATTTTTCCAAAGAAATCGAAACATAATTAAACGCATATTTAAAATAATACCTGTGTCTGGGAATCTACCTATGTATGAGAGGGACTAGGCTGAGATTCAATGTACTCATCCTATTCACCCTGCATAAAACATGTTGTATCAAAATTAGGATGTATTGAATGTTACAATCTCTACTACAAATATGTAAATAAAGTTGAAAAATTAACAAGTATAGTTCTTACCGCTAATGGTGAAGAAACAAACCCATATGCAATATTGACAGCTGCATCAATGTTCTCAACATTGATTAGTGGACTATGTGATTCTGGTGTGCCATGGGACACCAGCTGTATATTTGTTCACATAATTTGTTAGATAATTAAATAGAAATAAATTGCGAAACAATTGAAAATTGTGATATGAAACAAAATATAATATGAAAATAATGAGTTTTACTTACAAATCAAAGTAATCCATCATCCTAAAATTTTGAAGTAGGGCCATAGCATATGCCTCCACATGATGTGCAAGGGTGTGGAGTAACATGATGCTCTGAATGCTCTTCATCTCCTGTGTGATCTGTAGATGGGCCAACCTTAGAAGTGCTAACCCCTTGGCCTACATTGCCTTAGACATTAGTCCCATGTTGAAGCAATGTATCTACCAAGTCAAATAAGGCCTTTTGTGTATCCTCAATCATAGGACCCATGGGAGGATATAGCTAAGGGGGTTTTGGTGTGCTTGTAGGGTGTGGCACACAGTTAGGAGGATCTATCTTGGCCCCTTCCCTATCTTGGGGCATCCCATGAAAAACACCTTGGAAGCCTAAGATATTAAAATAGTTAACATGTTTCCATAGGATCAATTATGCATACAACTTCCTAAGGAAATAAAATGGGATGTCCCTATTCCCATGAAGGTCTTCATCAAAGACCATATACCAATGATCCATCCAATTGGCCTTTATATTTGGTTCCATGCAACAGTTTATGGAAATGTGTGCTCGACTAGTGGGTGGAACCAATCCAGTGCTAGGGTCCCGAAATAATGAAAATAATTGGTCTTTTGTAATCTGTAGGTCTTTGATGTCTTTATAACTCAATCCATTAGAGTAGTATTGCCTCCTAGATTCTTTGTACAAGCTAATGTTGTATAGAGCTCCTTGGGAATTGGAAATTGTGTTTGTTATTGTGTCCAATGCATTAGCAAAAGACTGTCTCAAATGATCCCCCTCTCTAATAGATGAGCTAAGGCACCTTAATGACGGTAAACACGCCAAGATCTATGAGTTTCGATCTTCTTCCCCCTCTGGGTTTGGGTTTGGGTTCATGTTTGGGGTAGGTTTTGTGTAATATCCCGAATCCTGATATTTTCTATTTCTATGCAAATATTATGATACAACAGGGCATGCAAACTGCCATGCAAAAATCCCTATTTTATAGAAAAAATTAGGGTTAGGGTTTGTGAGATAGAATGAACACTTTCCACTGATTAGCTGGCTAGACTGCTCCTGAGAGGGTATGGAAGCATCAAGAACTGAATCGAAGATGGATTGATATCTTTCGCTTCCAGTGAAACCCCAGCAGTAAGAACCCCCGATTAGATAAGGGTGACATTTTCAGTGAGGGAGGTGTCCGATGAAGCTATCGATTTGCTGGAATGATATCCTTCCCATGCCGGAGAGAATGCATGGTACATGTGGAGTTTCTGAGGTCTCTAGGAAGGCTAGAAAATTGATCCATAGAGGTAGCTGCTCATGCCCCCTTGATCCTAGAATCACTGATAACTACTCCAAAGGAGCACGGTCAGATCTGATAATCATCGGATGCCGGAGTAGGATGCTGATTATGAGAATGGTGCCTGAGTTTTGAAGAAAAACTGAGATCTGAAGACCCAACAACTGATTAGGGCTTTCTTGCTGAAAACCCCCCTTATGGCTGCACACGTGTCTCTGCAACAATCTATACCGTATACTGGATAACTTATGAATGAATGTAAGAGAAAATGGTGAACCTGTATGGCTTACCCTAAATGAGACTATGGCAGATGTTTCACTGCCGAAATCCCGCTAGCTGAAGACTCCGTCTCCAACCCCAACTACTGTGCGGCACGCTGTGCTACTATCCAAGAGCTCCCAAAATAATAATCATCAAAAGTGAAGTCTCCTTTCGCTTTAACCGTATTTTATGACTTTCAATTGCGAAAACCCTAATCTTTGACCTTATTAGGTCACTTTATCTTTTAATTTGCAGTTGACTTGCATGCATGTGGATGGAGACTTAATAAGTGCATGCATCATTAAATAATGCTTGGATGGCATGCACGGAGGTGGCCTTTGGCCCTGGTGGCCCTTCTTGACCTAATGATGATGCCCTAGATTTTATATGGATGGCATCGGTCCCTAGATGATTCCCTAGCTGTCAGTAACCGCTCGAACCGACAGGAATCACATAGATTAGCAGTTTTGGGCCTCAAATCCTAATCGGAAGAGGACATTACAGTCCTCCCCACTCAAGATTGCTTGTCCTCAAGCAACATCAAGCTGGGATGTTGCAATACTTGTTCACCTTCCCATGTGGCATCATCTGGTGGTAGTTCTTTCCATTGAACCAAGTACTCTCCGATTACCCTATTCCTGAGCTTCCTTTCTCTAGTCTGTATAATCCATTTAGGAACTAGTATCAGCAGTCCTTCATCATCTAAAGGAGGTAATTATGTATATGGAGGAATGTGTTACCCAAGGGTCTTCTTCAAGTTAGATACATGGAACACATTGTGAATTTTTCTTTCCTGTGGAAGTTCTAGTTCATATGCCACCTCTCCCACCTTCCTGATTATTTTGTATGGTCCATAGAAGTGAGGTTTTAAATTCTCTACTCCTTTCTTATTAAGTGAGGATTGTCTGTAAGGTTGGAGCCTTAAGTATACCAAATCCCCTACCTCAAAGCTCCGCTCAATCATGTGTTTGTCGGCATACAACTTCTGTTGATTCTGGGCTGTTTGTAAATTTTCTTTCAATATTTTCAAAATGTCTTGACTGTCCTGTATCCAATCCTTAGCCTTAGGAGCCATACTATCTCCAAATGCCAAATATGCATAGTCTAAGGCCTCATAACCGTATAATGCCTTAAAATGATTCATACTAATAGACATGTGATAGGTAGTATTGTAGCAATACTCCCCTAGGTGTAGCCATTTGATCCAGGTTCACTGTTGTCATGCTAGATAGTTCCTTAAATATCCTTCGATCCATTTGTTGACTATTTCTATTTTTTCATCACTCTGGGGATGATAACTTGTACTAGTAGCTAGTTCAGTCCCCACCAATATGAACAGTTCCTGCCAGAAGGCACTTGTGAATCTGCTATCCCGATCACTGACAATGGTCTTAGGTAACCTGTGTAACCTAAAGACCTCCCTGAAGAATAACTTAGCTACTTGAGCTGTCGAGTAGTTTGATGATATCAAAAATAAATGTGCAAACTTTGTCAGTCCGTCAACTACTACATATAAACAATATCGCCCTTGGACTTTGGGAAATCCTGAAATAAAGTCCATGGAGATGCTTTCCCACTTCTGTTCAGGAATTAGTAGTGGTTGGAGTAACCCTGCTGGATGGGTGTTATCAATCTTGTTCTGCTGACAGATGCCACATTCGCGTACATGCTACATAATTTCCCCCTTGAGGCCCTTCCATGAGAACCTCTCTCGGATCTTCCTGTAGGTCTTTAAGAAACCTTGATGCCCTGATAAAGGAGAATCACGGGCTTCCTGAATGATCCTTTTCCTCAATGTGGATTCTGGGATGAGGTATATTCTGTTTTTGTAATAGATGATGTCATCAACAATCCTATACCTGTCATCCTGAATTTTCCTGTCCAATAATTCGTAAGCAAATTTATTTTTGGAGTATTCTACTAAGAGAAATGCCCTGCAATCTATGGATATACTACAGAGAGATAATGAGGTCAGACACCTGGATAATGCATCATCTATTAAATTATTCTTACCTTTTACATACTCGATCTCGAAATCATAGGATTGTACTTTGCTGACCCATTTTTGCTGTCACTCATTCAGTTCCTTCTGCTCCAGGAAATACTTGAGGCTATAATGATCGGTTTTGATTTTGAACTTACTACCCACCAGGTATTGTATGAATTTTGTGAGAGCATGTAAGATGGCTAGCATCTCTTTGTCATATATGGAGTAATGGCACTCGTAGTTCTTCAGTTTACGGCTCTCAAATGCAATAGGGTGATGGTTTTGCATCAATACTGCTCCTAACCCTTCCCCTGAGGCATCACATTCTACTACAAAGGGTTGTGATAAGTATAGTAATGCTAAAACTAGACAAGAACTCATAATAACCTTCATCTCCTTGAAAGTTTTCTGTGCTAAGTCTATCCAAGTGAACGCTCCCTTCTTGGTGAGATTTGTGAGGGGTGATGCAAATTGGAAGAATCCGTTAATGTACCATCGATAATAAGTGCACAGACCTAAGAAACCTCTCAATTATATAACTTTATTTGGTGCGGGCCAATCTCTGATAGTTCGGATTTTCTCCATATCAACCTGTACTCCTTCTGCATTGATTATGTGTCCTAAGTACAGCATTTCCATTATGCCAAACTCACACTTGCACATTTTTGCTTAAAGCGAATGTTCTTATAAAATACTCAATACTTCATCCAAGAGTTTCAGATGCTATTCCCATGTTTTGCTGTAGATCAGGTTGTCATCAAAGAATACGAGCAAAAAATTACGTAGCTGTGCTCTGAAGGTGTGGTTCATGCCTGACTGAAAAGTGGTTGGAGCATTGGTAAGTCCAAAGGGCATGACCAAAAACTCATAGTGACCATAGTGACAGCGAAAAGATTTTTTGGATATGTCCTGGTCCCTTACTCTGATCTAATGGTATCCTGAGCGAAGATCAATCTTGGAGAAGTATTTAGCTCCCCGAAGCTCATCCATGAGTTCGTCAATTCTGGGAATGGGATACCTATTCTTAATGGTATTTTTGTTGAGTGCTTGATAATCGATGCACATTCTCAGTGTACCATATTTATTTTTTACCAGTACTACTGAAGATGTGAAGGGGCTAGAACTGGGCCGAATATATCCAAGCTCCATTAATTCTTTAATTGTTTTCTCAATCTCATCCTTGTATCTTTTGGGATTCCTGTAAGGAGTGGTGATGACTGATTGTGTCCCCTCCTCTAGCTCGATGATGTGTTCAAAACCTCGATCTGGTGGTCTACCTGATGGAAGGTCCTGAAAAACCTTGTCATGTTTTTGTAGCAAGGTTTGAATGTCACTTGGGTGTTGTGTGCTAGTCTTGGGGGTTTCCTGAAGGTGACTAAACATTCTACAGCCCATTCTATATCATCCTACCGTAGTACTGCCTCCATTCTCTATGACGAGACCAGTTTTGGGGGGTAAGTATTCATGCCCCTCAAAACTACCCGTTTGTCATCTGGCCCCTGGAATTCCATTTCCATTTCCCTGTAGTTTGTAGTGTATTCCCCTATAGAATAAAGCCACTGAACACCCAATACTACATGAGTATCTGATACATCCACGATGTAGAAGGAATCTGTCATCTGATAGTTACCTAAGGTGACATTCAATTTTGGGATCCAGTAGTTGCACTCCATGCTGGAGTTCCTGGCTACTACTACAGTGAATCCTTCAAACTCCTCGGTCTGGATACCTCTCTTGGCTACCAAAGCGAATTCAATGAAATTGTGGGTGGCTCCCCCATCAATCAATACTCCTACTCTGTGACCCTGTACTACTCCCCTGACCCTGAGAGTATGGAATCTTGGTACTCCAGATAATGTAGCAATGACTCCCTCTAGTGTATCACCCTGGTGTGAATCCTCCTCAACTGCTTGTAGTTCTTTTGTGGCTTCCTGCTCATAGTCGTCCTCATCATTGTCTGAATATACCTCAATGTAGTGAGCCTTCACCTTCCCTGCACACTTGTGTCCTGGTAACCATGGTTCCTAACAAGTGAAGCATAGTTTATTCCTTCTCAAATCTTTCCTAGTGTCCTCATCTAACCAGGTTTTCTTGGGAACATCCTGCTGGAAAGGTTTCCTATCCTTGTCCCTAACAGGAAAGTTGGTTTTCAGTGGGAAGTTGTTTTTGGGGATTGAATCCTAAAGATCTCTTGCTCTACTAATGGCATCCTGCAAAGTGAAGGGTTTGTAGGATTTCACCCATCTCCATAGTGGCTCTGTGAGGGCCTCGGTGAATAACATAGTCAATCTGCTCTCTCACACATCTGTTACCATGACTGCTATCCTCTGAAATTATGAAATGAAAGCTTCCGCACTACCGATATGTTTGAGTTGAGCCAAATCCCTGAAATGTATCTTTGGATCCTTCCTATCAAACCTCTATATGAGCTTATGAGTGAACTCACAGTAGGAGTGTATGGTGTTGTGACCCAATGTCACCAATCCGTGGTACCACCACTCGTGAGCTTCTCCTTCCAAGTGAAGTGTATCCAATTTAATGGCATCTTTCTCTGTCATGGGGTTGAGTTGGAAATAGGTATCCAACTTTTGAACCCATATCCTCTCTGATCCTCCACGAGTCCCATCAAATTTTGGGATGGTCAACCTGCCCAAGGTCTTCTGCAACTCATAGTTGTGATTGAAACCCTTGTTAAAATTCCTGGGCCTGTTCCTACTCTTCATGTTGTAGAAATATGAAAAAGACATGGCAGCATGAAACTCATCCCCTAAGTCTCTATACTCCTGTAAATAAGCCCCACAAGGCTCTCTAGGTTCTACCTGCATGACCGAGGCCCCTATTGTATCTGCTAAGAAGTGAGGCATGGTAGGCCTATTGGAAGTTTTGCTATATATGTGTGGAGTATTTTGAATATTAGTGTACGCAATCTTTCCACTTCTACTTGTAGATCCCCGATCTACCGGTGAGGGAGGTGTATTGTTGATACATGTTTCCAGTTTCGCCGATAATCTGTTGATTGCATTGAGTACATCTTTTTGTCC
This sequence comes from Pseudotsuga menziesii, assembly GCA_001517045.1. Classification (NCBI taxonomy): domain Eukaryota; kingdom Viridiplantae; phylum Streptophyta; class Pinopsida; order Pinales; family Pinaceae; genus Pseudotsuga; species Pseudotsuga menziesii. The sequence goes on from LPNX010620538.1 coordinate 32,660, forward strand.
TTTGGATAAGTCTTGCAATGCAGAGACCAAGCTGTGAAACTCCATTCGATCCTCTTCTTCTCCCGTTCCTTTTCCCCTTTCCAAGTGTATACCTATTTGTTCCATGTTTGAATTGGTATCTTCTAGTTGGATCTCCTCAAATTCCCCTTTGTATATACTCTTCCTCCTCCTATAGGTTACAAAAGGGTCTCCTTCTGTATTCATCTAAGTTTCATTTCTTAAGCCCACAGCTGGCCAAGAAGATAGCTCTGATACCACTGTGATATCCTGAATCCTGATATTTTCTTCTATGCAAATATTCTAATACAACAGGGCATGCAAAATGCCATGCAAAAATCCCTATTTTATAGCAAAAATTAGGGTTAGGGTTTGTGAGATAGAATGAACACTTACCACTGATAAGCTGGTTGGACTGCTCCTGAGAGGGTATGCAAACATCAAGAACTGAATCGAAGATGGACTAATATATTTCGCTTTCAGTGAAACCCCAACAGCAAGAACCCTCGATCAGATAAGGGTGACATTTTCAGTGAGGGAGGTGTCTGATGAAGCTGTTGATTTGTAGGAATGATAGCCTTCCTATGCCAGAGAGAATGCCTGGTACATGTGGAGTTTCTGAGGTCTCTAGGAAGGCTAGTGAATTGATCCAGAGAGGCAGCTGCTCACGCCCCCTTGATCCCATAATCACTGATAACTAATCCGGAGGAGCACAGTCGGATATGATAATCATTGAATGCTAGAGTAGGATGCTGATGATGAGAATGTTTCCTGAGTTTCGAAGCAAAACTGAGATCTGAAGAGCCAGCAACTGATTAGGCCTTTCTGGCTGAAAACCCCCCTTACGGCTACACACGTGTCTCTGCAACAATATATATCGTATACTGGATAACTTATGAATGAATGTAAAAGAAAATGGTGAACCTATATGGCTTACCCTGAATGAGACTAGGGAAGATGTTTCACTGCCGAAATTCCACTAGCTGAAGACTCTGTCTCCAACCCCAACTATTGTACGACACGCTGTGCTACTATCCAAGAGCTCCCAAAATAATAATCATCAAAAGTGAAGTCTCCTTTCTCTTTATCCCTCTTTTATAACTTTCAACTGTGAAAACCCTAATCTTTTACCTAATTAGGTGACTTTATCTTCTAATTTGCAGTTGACTTGCATGCATGCGGATGGAAACTTAATGAGTGCATGCATCATTAAATAATGATTGGATGGCATGCACGGAGGTGGCCTTTGGCCCTGGTGGACCTTCTTGACCTAATGATGATGCCCTAGATTCTCTATGGATGGCATCGGTCCCTACATGATTCCCTAGCTATCAGTAACCGCTCGAACCCACAGGAATCACATAGGTTAGCGGTTTTGGGCCTCAAATCCTAATCGGAAGAGGACATTTCATTTTGGGTTACTAGTGGGTTTTTTTTCCACATTATCTTGCTCATTTATGTTAATTTCTAAGATTTAAACAAAAGCATACAAATTGTTTTAATATATCATTCTTTGATTTAATTCAATTTTTTTTATTAAATTTGTTTTAAACAATTATAAAAACTATGAAATTAAGAAAAACAATAAAGAATTGAAAACAAATTGTAATGGATATGAGAATTTACCTGCCATTGGAGCCAACCCACCTCCAAGTTGACCTCCAAACGGTGAAACACAAATCGCCTGTGCAGTTTATTGCAAACGCGGTTTATCGCTCTCCCGATACTTCACTATGCAAATGAGAAATGAGGCCTGTGGCCTCTGTTTTGTTTTTTTTTAGTTTTCAATATCGCATATGTGATATATCGCACTTGCGATATATTGCACTTGTGATATATTGCACTTGTGATATATATCGCATATGCAATATTTAACTTTTACAAAACGCATATGGGATATATCACATATGCGATACTCCCTTACGAACCTTAGCCTTGTGTTTGGGCTCGGGTTATTTCAAAGGTACCATCAATAATGCATATGCATTCTTGATTTACACTTCGAAAGTGCGTTTCTGATTTCTTAAGTGGCACTAAAAAGTGGAACCAACTTCGTGCGAGCACCCATTTGTTTTTATTACAGTAATGTTTGAATGATTAATGTTTCACCACAATGTGCTAATCTCAAGTGATCTCAAGGAATGTTTTTGACATTTATGAGTCATTAACACTTTACTCTTTGCACGCTACTATGTGATCCTAAGATTTGTTAAGTATAGAAAATGTTGAATTACAAATTTGAGAAATGGATTTATTTCAATCCTTAGCAAAGGTAGTTAAAATGAATTGAAACAACTACGACTTAAAAGTGAAGGATGAGATACCAGAGACTAATCACATCCTTGAATTGTTTGAAAAGGCTAGTGTCAATAATGTTTAGGGAATTCAAACAACTCATGTATTTCCTATTCAATAAGAGAATCGAAAATCATCCAAATTAAATAATTACAGAAATATTTGATGAAGAAAGATGAGAACCTTGTGGTGAAAGAAATGAAAATCTGTGCTTAGCTTGGGAAGTTACTATTCAGCTGCCAAATATTGGAGATCTATTTGGTAAATGCATTTCATATCAGGAAAAGTATTTGGTTGTTCAGTCAGAGACATGAAGGCCATCACACTCAATAATTAAAAGGAAGTGCATTTAGTGACAGTGGCTTAGTCACTCACTTTAGCGTGAATCCAAGCTGGCTATAAAATTTTAAAGTGAGCACAACCATATTTTCTTACCCACCTACAAAAATAGTTTCCACTCTTCCCAAAAATATTTCTCATATAAGATAAATCTCACCCACAAAGGAAACAAGAAACAGTGTTAATCCAAATCCTTGATACTAGAAACAAGGCTGCCAAAGGATTTCCAAGTGAAAGTAGGAAATTTGTCGGCTTCTTTGATAGAAATCAAAGGTGGAGGTCATGCAAAAGTAGTTGAAACTGAGTTGAATGGACTCCAATGTGTGCTTAGGAACATGAATGTTGAAGTGAGCAACTATTTCTTCTAAATCTAGAAATTAAATTCTCTTACCATCTGTTTCTTTCCCTTAACCATCAATCAACATAATTTGTTGAAGTACTTCATAAATAGCCTTTGATTAGAAGATGGTGGAAAACTATTCGTAGGGTAAAGTTTTAGCTCTAGCTAAAGGCCCCTCTATTTGATATTATTCATAATATCTAAATATTTTGGGGAGCTAACTAGATCCATGGTTACATGTTGAAGGGCATATTTCAAAGAGTACAATTGACCTACAAAGAAAACTTTTTTGAAATTTTTTATTTTTATACAAAAAGAGATTTTTTACTACAAACTAACACAAATCATGTATCAAAATAAATAAACTTCTAATCGGATTCATTATAGTGGAACTATAACATTATTCTCAGCTTGACTGTACTTGTAAGCTAGTGCAAAATATGCTCAAATTAAAACCATATTAAATAAATAATTGACTAACCTTCCTGTTGATCAAATTTTTTTGATGTAGTGTATAAAAGCTTGTGTCATTGACTAACCTTTGAGGCTACAAGCCATGGAAATGTATAATATTTAGTATGTGATTTTACATCCTTTCCTACAGTCACCTGCAACATATCATGTCATTCCCTGCATGCATGATCATGATCAATGCAACAAGTATGGAATCCATTGCTAAGAGACTCATGTGGATTCTAGTCGCCCACCCATTTCTATTTGAGAACTTAACCAAATTACTTAAAAATCTAATTACCTCAGTCTTCCACTAGCACATGAAAATTCCAACCAATATGACTCAGTTTTTGCTTAGTTGCGAGGGCTGAAAAAGTTCAAGCTCAGCTCACAATAATTTTTTGGGATGAAACTTAACCATACAAGTAAAGGAACCTACATGACCATAACATTAGTTTAAATTGCCTGGTTTTATTTTAGTTATGTAATAAGATGTGGAATTCAAACAAACTTGGAGGATGCCCAGCGTTGGCGTGGAGATGACTATGAGTGTGACAGTAAACACGACCCCATATTTGCATGTGCATGTATATGTAGGAGAACAGTAAATCGAGTGGATTAACTAAATATTCTAGTTCAAGATACTTTTGAAAATGAATTTCCAAATTCAATTTCAAATGAAAAAAGCTATTAATTAAACAACAAGAGAATATCACCTTCTTTAGAGCTCATGCAAACTGACTAGCTTGAGTATCGTTATCTTCTGGCTTATTCTAGCTCTCATCAATTTGTGACAATACATGAAGATGGACCATTAATATCTTATTTGAATGAATTTCATCCATGTGCATCCTATAATCCTGAAATATTTCTTCAACAAAAGATGAGTTAATATCTAAGAAACATACATGCGACAAATCTTATCTTTCTGCAATTTAAAATGTTTTACATAATACTTTGTACTTTTCTATCATCCAATTATTACTAGAATAAAAATCTATTTGTCTTGACCTTCCATTGAGTGATTTCACATTGAAAAATAAGAAGATGAACTAATTAAATTTCTAACCAATCATACTCAAGACATTTATGTTGTGTTCTGAGATCTCTCTAAATATTATAAAAATTAATACTTGTTTAAATTGCCATAAGAATGGGTGGAAGCCTTGTAAACATCCTAATCATGCCCATCAACAATGTATGTTATGTTTAAATATAATACTAGGTAAATTAGTGAATTATATTTATGTTTCTGATTCTTCCCTCAAAATATTTCAATATTGTTATAGATTCAAAATTTGGCTAAGCCTCATATGTATGTACTAAGAGAATGTTCCGAATTTCAATAGCCAAACTATCTATTTTCTTTTGTTGTTAATATCATCTTATCATATATTGCAAAGTTAATAACTATACCAAAAAATAAAAACAACAATATTCTACATCTAGCAATGAAAATAAAGATGGTGCATATAAAAATGTTATTAGAAAATGCCAATTTTGACTTGTTTTTCACTAAAACTTGTCTGGTCTAGTTGTTTAAACTGGTTTTGAATTAGTTTTTGCTACAAGTGGCCAAGCCAGGCATGGACAAATCTTCCTGGCTATCTTGGGACAAAGTGGCTGATTTCAACATTGTTTAGTCCATACCCCATTCAACCCAAAAAAATAAAAGGAAAAAGAAGCTTCTAGAATGACACTAAACATTACAATCAGCCTACATATACATGCCCCCTCTATTTGCCTCACATACTTTTTAATGTTCGTAACCAAATCAGAGTATAAATTTTTCACTTCTTTGAGATTGGTTGAAGACTTGGTTAATGTGTGTGGGATACTAACAACATTGTGGATGATTAGAAATATGTCCTCAGTTATTTTCTAAGGATAGGCTTGTGTCAAGGTTCATATCAGTTTTGAGCCTTTAAAAAGGGATGCTCCATTCCGTACCTTTGACATAAAGAGATTGTACCTTGTGGAAGACATTTCTACTATTGTGTACCATTTTTTGGTCATGCCATTCATCCCAGTCATTATCAGTTTAAGAATATTTATCTTAACAGTAAGTGATTTTCATTTCAAATAAGTTACAAATTTGAAAATCCCCTTCAAAAATCAGTCCCTAGTATGCATTGTTGTAGTTTTGGATTGTCAATGAAGTCTACAGTTCTTTTTCTTATCATGTGTTGAATGTCTTGGTTTTCCATGTATATGAAATATTTACATACACATTGTTTGATAACAATATTGTGACACATGAAGCCCTAAACAATCATTCCATACTCTAAGACAAAGAATTATTCCCAAAAATTAGTTTAGACAGAGATACAACAAAGTGTTTGATAGAATATACCACCCAAGCCATGTGGCAATTAACATTAATATTCATATCCAGATTATTGGGTTTATACAATGACATCTAGATATGTGCATTTAAGTGTTTGATAACTTTCCCCAACCAAAAAGACATAACCAGATAGTTCCAACTTCCAAAACTTACCCAACTTTTAGCGGGGTCTTTACAATTTGGTTTAGTCATTACTTGGAGGACAGACTAGACCAGCTTATAGTAGATGACCTACTCCATCCTATTTTACAATGATTTATTCTATAGTTTGAGTTAGGGAGATAACTAGGACGATCCCAAAAAGGCCACACTCATGGCCTCTATTCAATATAGATGAAATACATTCTAGAGAGGCTACAAAGCCATACACAATAAGGATATATAGTTTGGCCATAACCATGGCATATCCAAGCATATCTAAAATATTCTGAAAATAGGCCTGCCCTCAAAAGGAAGTATCCTGCAACTTATCTCCTGTACCATAATTACAATAACAAACCCTCAACATGCATCTATTTTTTCTCCTTGCCTTGCCTCATAACTATCATAAAATGATAAATTCCCCAACATACTTGCACAGCATTTGAGTGGGGTTACGATATTGATTGCAGGTTCAGTTTTGGTAGTTGTAGAGACCCATGTTCAAGATATATATATATTTTTATGAACATCTTAGCAACTGATTTTCGCTTGTAGGGTATGTTGCTCCCTTGCATGACACCTTGTGTTTTTCTAAAGGGACAATGTTTTGGTTTGCTAGTGTTAGTTTTTGAGTCCAACCTTATTGCTCTGTAAAATAAATTTTTGCAACAGGTTGGCCACTTGATTTTGACTTCTTTGATAGTAGGAGTTTCAGTTTTTAGATAGGGGTTTACTGTTTTATCTGAGGGTTTCCCCTTGTGGTGGTGCTCTATCTGTTGAATTTTTCCTTTTGTAAAATAATCTATTTTCAATTTTTTTATAACTAAAAGGAGAAGAATCTTCCAAAAAATGTTATTAATATAATGAATAGGGAATTAGGGCCACTATAACAATCCCCAAATCTAAAAAAATGTCTACATTAGAGGAAATTTGGGGTCTAAAATGGGCCTTATAAAAAAACATGCCAACCATAAATTTTGTGAGTTGAAATTCAGGAACCAATAGAATTTCAATAAAATGAGTCAACCATAATGGTTGAACTGACATATTTTTCATAAAAGAAAACTACTTTTTTTGTTTGTATTTTCGACATATCCCCCTGTGTTTTTACTCAAATTCTAAGAGGGGGAGCTCATTGGATGCAGAATTTAATTCCACATCCAATGAGTACCCACACTGCATACTTTTGATGGACCTCACTACCCCAAAAATAAGAAATACCTAAAAAAAATGTGTTGATGATTGCATCATCGCATTTTTCAGGTATTTCTTATTTTTGGGGTATCAAGTTTCATCAAAAGTATGTAGCATGGGTACTCATTGGATGTGGAATTAAATTTTGCATCCAATGAGCTCTCTTGCTTGGAATTTGAGTAAAACCGCAAGGAGATATGTCGAAAATACAAACAAAAAAAAGTAGTTTTTTTCATTCTTCCTCCAAAATTAATAACTATAATTTTATTATTTTCCTTACGAGGCCCATTTTAGACTTCAAATTTCCTCTAATGCATCCAGTATGAAAGACATGCATCCCACAACACACATAAATGCTCTATGGAAGTTTCTAATAATCATATGGCTCATAAGTGGTAATTAAACCTTAAGCTCCTAGCAATGAACACAGTGCTCCTATCATGTCCTGCAGTCCTACTCTGATATAAATTCTATATAAAGTAAATTCTAATGGGACTCCTTTCATTGGCATGTAAATATTGCTACATTTAACAGTGTCTACTTTTACATATTCCATATTTGGTAGCATTCTCATAGTTGTTATCTTCATTTTAAGCCTCTCCAAAGTTTTCTACTTTTTCGGAGCTAGATTACTTTTTTGGACATGTCTATTTTTAGTAGTTTTAATGTGAAGTCAAGTTTCCAAGTATGCCATAGTCGAGTGATTTCTAGGATTCTTGTGGGTGAAGGATGATGAGTCAAGTGCATCAATGAGTAGGTGAATTGTTCTCTAAGTGTGACACATGGCAGTTGTTTGGAAGGTTTTATATTTATATGAAGTTCTAAAATTGCATTATGCTAAATCCCTAAATTGCTTTCCAAAACCCTAATTTGAATTTCTATGTTTAGTTCTCATTTTTTATTGGTTTTCCATGTACCCATGTTTGCTAAGTGTGCTAATTGTTCCCAAGCCAAGAGGGCCTTAGCAATATTGATAATTCTAACACGGCCAAGCAGAAAATCTAAGTGGGCTACCTTCATATTTAGGAATCTTCTTGATCCTATAAATATTTTAAATCCTAATCATCCTTTATCCAATCCTTCCATGCGATTCAATTTCCTTGGCTAAAACTTCCATGAAATATATTTTGGAGAAAGATTCCTCTTAAATGGAGATTCGTTGGAAAGTTTAGCTTAGGAATGATTTACCTTTTGCAGATATGCATGAAACTGTCAATTTCAGATTGAGTAAAGGACATATATGGTGAGTTTTTAGTAGTTTAGGCATCTATTGGGAGATTTATTATAGAATAAATGTTGGAATGATTCTTTTCTAAACATGTGGAGTACAATAACTGTTCTGTCATCTTCATGAATGAATTGTTGAAGAGTTTATCTCGTAGGTGTCATCTGGTTTAGTGTTTCTAGCAATTGTAATACATAAATTCAACATGGAGGTTAGTATGCTACACAAGTTGTCATTTATTCATGGAAAAAGAAGCAGCTACAAGATGAGACTAGCATATTAGAGCAATAGAAATCATTAAATGACATATTTATCTACAAGATATTGCTCAAAATTAGAGCCAAGATTGGTCATTCTAGAGGAAATTCAGAGTATTGATGTGAATGGGAATTTCTATTGGTAGTAGGTTACTCAAGTAGGTAAAGTCTGAAATCAAACTCTAAAGACATTTTAGATAAATCAAGTCTTTTGGAATTTGTATCCTCTATGAACCATGGCGCATAATGATTGCTTGAGGGCCATCTATTCCTAAAATGAATTTGAAAAGACATCCCATATAGAGAATAGTTGAATGAGCTATTTGTGAGGAGATGAAGGATGGTATGCCTAGTTAGGTGCAATATTTATTAGGCTGATCACATCTAAGATTTCCATGCTTATCCATGAAAGGTCTTCCATGCATGTTAGAAGTGTCCATTAAATCTCTTCCATGCATGTCAAAATTTTGAAAGTTATCTTATTTGAGGAATACTCTTTGTTGGCTTTATTTCCCATTGAAAGCATACATGCATGCGCCTTGATTTCCCTTGAGGATCCAAAGTATGAAAATGGTTATTTTGGTTGAGATTGATCTAGATAAAAAGTAGTGACTATATCATTTTTTATTTAAGGAATAATTACCTGCTTTTATAAGGCTAACATGGTTACATGAGTAAACAACAAGGAATGGGTTTTTAAAGATCTTAAAGTGAAACTCCTAAGATAGAATGGAAAGTTGTTGATGATAAGAATAGAATTTGTGGCTTCTTTGATGGTGTCAGTAAAGGGATAAACTTCTCTATGGTATTGGGGGGTCATATATTTCTCATACACTCTCTACATCTGCTTCAAAGCATGCTTGTATAAGGGAAAGAATTGATATGCAGAGTTAATGTCTTTTAGGACTTTTAGTTCAGTGGGCTATTGAGAATCAATTACATAAAAATTTACTTCAAGGTTATGCAAATTCTTCATTAGTAGTCAAATGAATGACCAGAGATCAACAAATTCACAATATAACACTTGATGCTTTGGCTACCCACCTCAGGGAGATTGCTTGAGTCTTCAATTCCTTTCAAATCTATCATTTCTATAGGAAATTAAATCAACAAATAGATTCACTCTCCAAATGTCTCTTACTACAGCCTAGGGTAATTCTGCTATAGGATTTTCAAGAGGTTCGCCATCACAAGACTAGAAGGCAAGTCTAAGAAAAAAATGAAAAATATTGAAGGAACACTATAATAATAAGTGTCTTTTTTTGGCATTTTTTTATATGGAGGTACTATAATATGTATTCCAGCTTTAAATACTCTTTTGGTAGAACATATATGTTTAATTATAAAACACCTTACTTAAATACAAAGGAAACTTGACATTTCCATGATCATATGTAGAGTCCTCAATGCACCTGCAGAAAGTGAATTTTTATTCCTTTTTTGAAAATGAAAATGGAACTTTTTTCTTGGGAAAAATGGTTTAAAGGAAACACTAAATGGTACATGAAGAAAACAAGAATACTATGGTTCAGTTTAAAAGAAAAAATCAATAGACTATGCATTAAAATCAACAATTATGAGCAATCTTAAAACATGCTACAGATTCATTAATAATCATATGATGCAACTTTTCTTAGAGAGAACTATCTCCTAGAATTGACATGACCATCTTTAATTTAGTGATGAAATTTAATTGTAAATTACAAATCATTTTACTTCAGGCAATGTTCCTTCTCAAATCTTGAACTAGTGCATCCCAACAACAAGAAAGACAAATAAAGAACAACTAGAAATGCATTGAGTGCAATATCAGAATTGATTTATTTGTTTTAATAATAATAGGAGCCAAGGAAGTGTGCACAACCTCTTTAACAGTTCCATCATGATGAAATGGGAGGCCAACAATAACCATCTTGTTGTAGGCCTATTAATGTGATGGCAGCATGCATGTCACCCGTTGGATCCCAAGCTGCTTGAGATCCAATGGGTGGCATGTCTGTTGTCGCCGCATTAAATGGCCTATAGTAGGCTGGTTATTGTTCACCAAAATGGGAGATACATGTTTTACTTTTACCCAAATATGTTCTTTTCATGACACTTCTCAAATGTGTACTTTCAGCAATGTTATCTTGTCATTTACGTTCCTTCTTAGAATACTCAATGCTATCTTGTCATTTACATACCTTCTTAGAATACTCAATAGTTAACTCGTTTAATCACTTGCCAATACATGCATGCATCAATCAAATAATACCGGAAAGAAACCAAAAAATATATTACAATTTTGTAAAGTTGTGCCTCCTTAAGAGCCACATTCTATAGCAGTAAATGGGTAGTTTGTAAAAATGGTGGATTCCCAAAGATGCTTATGTCCAAACACATTTATGAGGTATCAAAGGGTGATGCCCCACATGGGTACAAAATGTTAAGTCTGAAATTCTAAATGCTTGATTTGTAGCTAACTTGTTGGTAACATCAAATTTAAAACTAACTCTGATATTTCAAATGATCGATCCTGTGCATTGTCATATAAAATTACCATAGTATTCCTCCCATTGCAGCTGACTATCCCACTATATTACTACCAGCATCTAGATATGCATGATTGATAGAAATAGTCCAATGACTATTATGATGTAGTATTTTGAAAACTCAACTCGATTTTGACTTGTGAAGTCGAGGAAAAGCCACAATATTATCAGACATTCTTAATCATATTATAATCTAGACAGCTGATATGCCACAATATTAATCCAATTTTCTCTAAATATTATCCCACAAAATTCCAAGTGAAGGATCTGCCCACATTATTGTGAAGATCACTAACAATAAGCACAATGTAATATTGGGAAGTAATAAAAATGTTCGACCTTTACACGATCTAATATATATGCAGTTGGAGTGGGAAATAAAAGAGGACAAAACTTGAGTCTAGGATAAATAATGATGGAATTTCAAGGGTATCATGGCATGGCATCACTCATGTTCTTGCTGCACTGTAGATGTAACCTAGTATATGAGGAAACAAATGTCTCACATGTAAGGTCTTTGGGATAGTAGCAGTGCAGGTTGTATTATGTTTTTAATTGAGAATCACACAATTAAGATGGATGGATGGATGCTGGCCTTACCATAGGATCCAATAATTTTGCATAACTAATGGAATTAATGCTTCTTCTCAAATGTGACATAGAGAATAATGTAAAGTAGTTACAGGTCTATAGTGACTTAAGTCCGGTGATTAAGTAGATGCAAGGTACAATCCAAAATCTAAATATAAACCTTGGACCTCTAGGATATTCCCTCATTGTTGATGAGAATACACTTCAATCCAGGCATGGGACAAAGAAACTACAACCATTAAAAATGGGTATGCTAGCTACAGGAAGATATATTCCAGCACTGGTGTATTTCTATCATGATTGTCTATATTCTTCCTATAAGTCAAAGAAGTGCCCATAGCTCACATTCCTATAAGTTACTCCCATTTGCAAGAAAAGGCTTACACTTACTCCAAGGCCTGTTACTATTGATTATACAAGGTCTATTTATGGATGTTGTTAATTGCATAAATCTGAATATTGTAGTTTTATAAAAAATTTCCACTATGAGTAGACAAAGTCATATATATTTGTTGAATGTAACTCCATTTGATACCTTTAAACCAAACAAATCATCAACAATCACCTACAGGATAATTAAACCAGCACTCATACCATTAGCCACAGAGTGTTTGACAGAAGTAGTGAACCCAGATTCACTAGCATAGTCAACAATTCAGTAAGGGAGTTCTTTAGGGGTAACAACAGTGTTAAGAAAGTGTGCATCGAAGTTTCCATCACAAATACAAGTTGTCATCTATAAAAATTCTGAACTGAAGATGTTGCAAAGTGTTTGACGAAGTCTCTAAGCAAGAAAAATTGCTACAACCATCGAGCAGAGCTACATCCATGCCATAACTTCTTAGGTTTGAGAATTAATGTAAATTTGGGTTTTATCTTTCATTGTTTGCTTCTTTAAAATATGGCATTCTCTCTTAGCATTAAATATAGAATTCCATTTGAGAAGTGTATCAAATAATTGATCTCTATCCCAAATATGGTTATTAATGTGATGAGTAAAATCTGAAGCAAGAACATCAAACTCAAGTAACCCAGGTAGTCTATTGTGATATATTTGTCAAACCATAAGAAGCAGTAGGTAGTAGTTCTCACTCAGTCTGCTATGATATCAAACAGGATGGATGTGGAGATATATAAAAGTGCTTAGCTAATTCTGGGTGTGGTCTCTGATCACAACTATAGTTTAAAAAATTCTAGGTCTAGATGTAAACAACCTTGTTGAAAAATTAATTCAATGCTTTCAGTAAAAATATGTTTGTATCTACCTTTTTGAAAACGTTTGGAAAATAGTTCTTTTTACAAATAAGATCCAACAATGGGGGTGGGTGCCCGGTATAGTAAGAAAAAGGTAAGAAAAGGGTAAATCATAGTAATAGTTCCTTAAAAACTAAGCATTCTTCAAGCAAAAGTGCGACCATCTCCCTCCCCCCTTCCTGGTAATGTCTAAGCCTATCCATCCAACGTAACGATATTTTCTATCTGATAGACCACAATCACACCATCTAGCAGAGCAGTTAAATGATATTAGGTCAAGGTCAACCACCATCTTCTCTTAGCTATTTGACCCCATCCCATCCAGCAGTTCAACGACTTAAGAAATCAAATTTCTCCCATGGGGAGCAACACCAATGGAAAACCTTAGTTATTGAACATGCTCAATTTATTCTTCCTCTTTCAGAAAGCATTTTATTGAGTTCCTGCATTTTCTATGAACCTCCCCTATGATGAGGGTAGGCAGTATTTTCTTATTGGTGGGATAGTTCCGACCAACATGAAGAACAAAAAAATCCCAATAAAGTTTATTATTAGAGATAGGTAACCATATAATCTATATATTAGATATATTTATAGGTTATTAGCCCATTGAAAAAGAATACTTAAACTAATAACCCATACACACCAGTAGCAAGAGAATCACATCACAGAATTAAGCACAAACTATTTGACAAAATTAGTGACTCAAAAAACTTAGCAAACAAAACATCTAAGCACATCAAGGGTGCAACATTTCATCCTATGATCTGAGCATAAAGATTGCTGGTGGACGATTATGTGCCTATAGCATACCAAAACTAAATGACTGGTATGTTGAGCATTCAAAAGGGGCAATATCAATTTTCATCTTTTGAAAATCCAGGTATTATCATATTAATGTGAGAAAGAAAATTTTGGTTGTATGTTTTCCTTCTTATATTGATTAGAGATTGTGTCGAAATGGTATTGAACATGAATAGCATTTAAAGGGTTTATGTGCACCATTGACAAATTTTATTGATGCTGAATTAAGACAGATTTAATCTCTAAATAAATATAATGCAGAAGACACAAATATCTCTCTCATGAGTTTTAAAAACAAGAATAAGAAAACAAAAGTGTGTCAGGACAAAGGTATACCTCTCACCTACACCATAGGATTCCTTGCTTCTTCCTTTGCTTATATCAAAACTTTCTTCCCTGCTCCTTTTGTAACCCTGATAATTTGATCTAGTTGGCACTTGAATATTCGACCTGACCTTGAAAACTTCCAAGAATTGGGTCATACATACATGAGCCACAAACAATTTCAAAAATGGAAATTTGTGCAGAACTTCGATATCTTGATGCATGGGCCATTTTATGCCCCTTTCCCTTGCTCCTATACCTCCCAGGTTTCCATACTTATAATATGGGGCAAGAAACAAGAGAAACAATGATGCATAAATTATGCAAACAAAACCCCCCTCAGAGGTCACTCACTAACAACAATTGAATCCAAGGAATTACTATGAATCCCCTAAGAGTTGGATATGGTGGAACACTTGGCTATGGACAAGGGAAAAGCAAATACAAGTGTCACTCAACACATTGTTCTTAATCCTTTCAAATACTAATATGACATGAAAACTGGCCAGAGATTCACCGCATTTGGCAGAGGCAGGATTTTAAAAGACAATGTTTTGATTTAATTGATTTTTTAAAACATGTATTAAATTTGGTTTTATTAGAAAGGGAAATCAATGTATTAAATTTGGTTTTATCATAAAGGGAAACCAATTTTGGTAGGTTTAATATCTTCTTAACACATAAACATGGTTTTATATTCCTTCGGTTTGAATTTGGGTTGTTTATAATTCAACAATAAATAGAGGTTTTGAGAATTGTATACCTCATGGAGGCATGTAATGGGTTGAGTAAAATCAATTTTTAGAAGTACGAAGAGTTTATCAATCTCTTTTTCATGGGAAATTGTTTTCTCAATCTCTCATTTAATATCAATTACTACCCAAGTTTTACATAATGTTTTCATTTTGTAAGGATTGATATCCAATACCTAAAGCATTAATCTAGAAAGTTATCTTTATAAGGGAATCAATAGAATGAATTATATTTGCCTACACTAAAGAGTGTTAGATGGGGAGAAGATTCACGAGGAATTGTGAAGTAGGGATATGAGAAATATTCCTTGTGTTTTTGAAGGCATTTGAAGGGAATGTCATGTTTAATCGATGGTTGGAAGAGTTCCCTAGAATGATCTATAGTGAGCAAATTCATTAAAATTGAAACCAAATGGATTCCGTTGAGTATTTCCTGAGTTTGTAGCTTGATTTGTTCACCCTAATGACCTCATAACCCAATTTTTGGGTGGCATCCATCGAAGAATCCTATAGTCAAGTGAAAATTTTCTAATGCACAACTAGTTTCCTAAACAAACTCTATTTAAGAAATAATTAATATGTATCTACTTATAAAAATATAATCCAGTTGGGGTTTCTAATTGGAGAGTTCATCATGGATAGAAATTGAGGATATATGGGTGAAAATCAAATTAGGAATATGGGTATAGGGTTGAAAGGATTTTTAGGTGTCTTGCAAGTTTTGTTTCCTTGAGTTGAAATATATTTTAAAGAGGGCCATGAACCTAGTAGACTATGGGGAGGACAATGGTCCAATCCCTAACTCAATATTTTTCTTAAAGGAAGAACTCCTTGATATTTGTCATAGTTTAGGATATTTTCCAAGTAGATGTAATTGAAGATTGAGACAATCATGGTACTGTGGAAGGAAATGTGCGAAATAGATGGTGTAGAGAGGGACAAGGCTCCCATCAACGACTAATCCCCAAAAGTAATATAGAGAATGCAATAAAAGCTCATTTTTGTGATTTAGGTTCATTGGGTTTTCGAACTCTAAGTTTGTATGTGGAAGAGCATTCTCGAAAGATGAAAATGTAGTATGTTTTGCTAGAGATATCATTCTATAGAATCAAAACTTTCTAAGGAAAATCTATCTTCTTTAATGTTGCTCGAAGTCATAAGCATCGTCCTTTTAGGGTTTAATTTAATTATCATTGGTTTTTTGTGTGGGGGGGTCAAATTTTGTATCAACCAGTTCACGATTCATGCTTTCTTCTTTGGGCCATTTACTTTCCGATGTTTATAAATGGATAAGAAGAACCACTTTCAAGTTCAAACTTGTTTAGAAGCTTTTTTTCCCATGAGTAAAATTAATTGTTTCAACCAATTAGTAAGACTAAAAGAATAATAAAATGTTAAGTTTTCACATATATCAAATAAATCATTTTTTTAAAATGTGAATAGATACATGATTTTTTAACATGATTACCCACCTCTCTCTTGGAGTTTCACTTTCGGACTTGAAAACTCACTTGTCATCTAAAGGAAGGGCAGAAGGAAAGAAAAAGGAACTAAAAGGAAGTGGATGACCCCGTATTGGGACAACACTAGGATGATAACAGAAAGAAAGAAAAAATGGAATGAAATCAAAGCCATTTCCATTAAAGGAAAACTCACCCACCTACTCTTCAAAAAAATCGGAAAGTTTCGATATCCAATATTATTACATATATAATAACATGTCACCTACTCCATGACATTTATCTAATCATACACATATCTTAACAAACCTATTAATACAAATTAATGATGGTTTCAAAAAATAGTTAACCATCAAAAATATGTCCTTTAACAAAGTGTTTTCTCATTCTTTAAGACGACCTGTTAAAAATTTTAATAGTATTTTGATGGGTAAAATGCCTCATGGGCGCTTGCACGAAGTTGGTTCCAATTTTTAGTGCCACTTAATAAATCGAAAATGTACTTCCGAAGTGTAAATCGAGAATGCATATGCATTATTGATGGTGCATTCAAAATAACCCGGACCCAAACATAAGGCTAAGGTTCGTAAGGATGTATCACATATGCGATATATCGCATATGCATTTTGTAAAAGTTAAATATCACATATGCGATATATATCGCAAGTGCGACATACCGCATATGCGATATATATCACAAGTGCGATATATCACATATGTGAAATATCACATATGCGATATTGAAAACTAAAAAAAAACAAAACAGAGGCCGCGAGCCTCAATATCATTTGCACAGTGAAGCATCAGGAGAGCGATAAACCACATTGGCGAAAAAACATAGAGGCAATTTGTGTTTCACCTTTTGGAGGTTGAGTTGGAGGTTGATTGGTTCCAATGGCAGGTAAATTCTCTTATCCATTTCAATTAGTTTTCAATTCTTTATTGTTTTTCTTAATTTCATAGTTTTTATAATTGTTTAAAACAAATTTAATAAAAAAGATTGAATGAAATCAAAGAATGATAAATTAAAACAACTTGTATTTTTTTGTTTAAATCTTAACAGATAACATAAATGAGCAAGATAATTTGGAAAATGAACCCTCTAATATCCCAGAACCTAACCCAAACATGAACCCAAAGTGGGAACAAGATTGAAACTCACAGATTCTTCCGTGTTTGGTGTCATTGAGGGGCCTTAGCTCATCTATTAGAGGGGGGGGATCATTTGAGACAGTCTTTAGCTGATGCATTGGACACAATAACAAACATAATTGACAATTCCCAAGGATCTCTGTACAACATTAGCTCATATAGAGAATCTAGGAGGCAATAGTAATCCAATGGATTGAGTTATAAAGACATCAAAGACCTAAAGATTACAAAATACCAATTATTTTCATTAATCTGGGACCCTAGCACTAGATTGGTTCTACCCACCAGTCGAGCACACATTTCCATAGACTGGTGCATTGAACCAAATATAAAGGCCAATTGGATGGATTCTTGGTATATGGTCTTTGATGAAGACCCTCATGGGAATAAGGACATCCCATTTTATTTCCTTAGGAAGTTGTATGCAGAATTCATCCTAGGGAAACATGTTAACTATTTCAATATCTTAGGCTTCTAGGGTGTTGGTCATGGGATGCCCCAAGATAGGGAAGGGGCCAGGACGGATCCTAACCATGTGCCATGCCCTCCACGCACACAAAAACTCCCTCTTCTATATCCTCTTGCGGGTCCTGTGATTGAGGATACATAGGAGGCATTATTTGACTTAGAAGATACATTGCTTCAGCATGGGATTGATGTCCAAGGCAATGTAGGCCAAGGGGTTGGCACTTCTAAGGCTGGCCCATCTACAGATCACACAGGAGATGCAGAGTGTTCAGAGCATCGTGTTACTACACACCCTTGCACATCGTGTGGAGGCATATGCTATGGCCCTACTTCAGATTTCTGCGACGATGGATTACTTCATTTTGTAAGTAAAACTCATTATTTTCATATTATATTTTGTTTCATATCACAATTTTCAATTGTTTCGCAATTTATTTCTATTTAATTATTTAACAAATTATGTGAAAAAATATACAGCTGGTGTCCCATGGCACACCAAAGTCACATAGTCTACCGATTAATGTTGAGAACATTAATGCGGCTGTCAATATTGCATATGGGTTTGGTTCTTCACCATTAGCGGTAAGAACTATACTTGTTAATTTGTCAACTTTATTTACATATTTATAGTAGAGATTGTAACATTCAGTACATCCTAATTTTGATACAACATGTTTTATACAGGGTGATCAGGATGAGTACATTGAAACTCATCCTAGTCCCTCTCATGCAGAGGTAGATTCCCAAACACAGGCATTATTTTAAATATACTTTTAATTATGTTTCGCTTTCTTTGGAAAAATCATTTTTTGTCCATCATGTATATGTCTCAATTTCTTTGTATTATCTGGCATTGACATATGTTATGTTATGTAGGAAACCATTGAGCCATTGGTGCTTGAAGAGCACCAATGTGAGGTTATTTTTGACCCACCTCTTTCCCCCCGCTAGGTACATGTATGTTTCGCTTTCTTTGAAAGCATCATTTTTCATCCATGTAGTATATATGTCTATGATTCTTTTTATTATCTGAATTTGACATATGTTATTTTATGCAAGCTTCTATTGAGGCACCGATGCTTGAAGAGCATCAGATTGATGACCCACCTATCACAAGCTAGCAGGTACGTTTATGTATCGCTTTCTTTTAATTGTGATTTTAATGATTCAACATGTAATTTTTTAATTTTTTGAAATTTTCTAATTGTATCTTTATCCTTTTGTACGTAGGAACGTGAGTTTGATGAATATGTCAAAAAAGAGAGCTTCTTCGCTAGTACAAGTAGAAGTCCTTTTCTCTTGTTGCTAGTTAATCGATCCACTCATTACACACCTCCTCTGACAAGGCAGCAACGATGTTTATGTATTGCTTTCTTTGTACGTTTATGTATGGCCTTCCCTGATTTGGTGCTTTCTAATTGTACATTTTTTTAGGTTTATGTATCGCTTTGACATATGTTACTTTATGTAGGAATCTATTGAGACAGTGGTGCTTGAAGAGCACCAAAGTGAGGTTGTTTTCAACCCACCTCTTCCCCCTAGCTAGGTACATGTATGTTTTTCTTTCTTTGGAAACATCATTTTCCATCCATGTAGTACATATGTCTCTCATTCACTATTTTATCTGAAATTGACATATATGTTACTTTATACAGGATTCTAGTGAGGCACCAATGCATGAAGAGCACCAAATCGGTGACCCACCTTTGACGAGCCAGCAGGTACATTTATGTATCGCTTTCCTTGTATGTTTGTGTATCACTTTCTCTGATTTGGTGCTTAAAGAGACCCAAATTGGTGACCCACCTCTTCCCCCCCAATGTACATGTATATTTGTTGACATTGGCATATATATATATTTTATACAGCTTGATAGTGAGCAAGTGGTGCTTGAAGAGCACCCAATCAGGGTCACTGTTAGTAAGGCACCACGACCCACCATTACTTACTCATGTACAATAAGTAAAAATGTTATTTTGGTTTTGGAATTTGAACAAATGTACATAGAACTTTTAAAGGTTGGTAAACTAACTTACAAATTTTGGTTTTTCTGCAGTATCCACTGATGCAACCTATCCCTCTTGTTCAACGATGGGGATCACCAGTGAGTAGTTGGAAAAGAAATCTAAACTTCTCCAAAGACATTGGCAGTGGCAGTGAAAGGGGGGATAACTAGAATAAATGTATAGGGGGGATACATAGATGTAACTTTTTATTCATATACACATAGATGTACTTTTTGATCCACTATTTTGTATTATGGCCATGTGGCATGCCAATTTTTGTAACATTATTTCTATACATATATAATATAAAGCAAGGTTCAAATTTATACATATATGGTTGACTTGATCTTGGAACATGCTATGTGTGGTTCACCTATGTGATATAATGATATGTGTGGTTCACATGTGTGCTAACTTATGAATTTCCAATACTTAAAGGAAGAATTTATGACTCATCAACTTTTTAACATTATGGCTATCCTCAACTTTTTAACATCATAACCATACCATACACTACCTAAATTACATACACTAACAATCATAACACTAAGTCATGCATGGATGTGTAATATACCATATCATACCCTACAATACCCTATGAAACTAACATCATACCATTTTAACATACAATAACATACTCTACAATACCCTATGATACTAACATGATACCATACTAACATATAATAGAATACCCTACAATACCCGATGACACTAACATCATACCATACTAACATACCATACCATTGTAATATACCATACACTAACATCATAACACTAAGTCATGCATGCATGTGTAATATACCATATCATACCCTACAATACCCTATGATACTAACATCATACCATACTAGCATACATCATACCCTACAAACCCTAGTTGGTTTTCAATATGTACATACATCCATGTGTTTCTAGTTCCATCTCATAACTTGTAAACAGGTCACTAAACCATAGTTCCATGTCATAACTTGTCAACCCTAGTGATAGCATGCAAATTGGTGTTCATGAAGCCCTAGTTGGTTTCCAATTTGTACATGTCCATGTGTTTTCAGTTCCCTCTCTTAAATTGTAAATTGCTCACTAATCCCCAGTTCCATCTCATTATTTGTCAACATTAGTTGGTTTCCAATTTCTAGTTCCCTCTCTTAACTTGTAAATTGCTCACTAAACCCTAGTTCCATTTCATTATTTGTCAACCTTAGTGATAGCATGCAAATTGTTGTTCATTAAATCCTAGTTGGTTTCCGATTTGTACATGGCCATGTGTTTCTAGTTCCCTCTCTTAACTTGTAAATTGCTCACTAAACTATAGTTCCACCTCATTATTTGTCAACCCTAGTGATAGCATGCAAATTGGTGTTTTTGAAAGCCTAGTTAGTTTCTGATTTGTACATGGCCATGTCTTTCTAGTTCCATCTCATAACTTGTAAAGAGCTCACTAAGCCCTAGTTCCATATCACTATTTGTGAACCCTAGTGATATCATGCAAATTGGTGTTCATGAAAGCCTAGTTGGTTTCCCATTTGTACATGGCCATGTGTTTCTAGTTCCCTCTCTTAACTTGTAAATTGCTCACTAAACCCTAGTTCCATCTCATTATTTATCAACCCTATTAATATCATCCAAATTGGTGTTCATGAAAGCCTAGTTGGTTTCTGATTTGTACATGTCCATGTGTTTCTAGTTCCCTCTCTTAACTTGTAAATTTCTCATGAAACCCTAGTTCCATCTCATACCTTGTCAACCCTAGTTGGTGCATGCAAATTGGTGTTCATGAAAGCCTAGTTGGTGCATGCAAGTATTGTTGTTCATGTGTTTCTAGTTCCCTCTCTTAACTTGTAAAGAGCTCACTAAACCCTAGTTCCATATCATTATTTCTCAACCCTAGTGATAGCATGCAAATTGGTGTTTATGAAAGCCTAGTTGGTATTTGATTTGTACATGGCCATGTGTTTCTAGTTCCCTCTCTTAACTTCTAAATTGCTCACTAAACCCTAGTTCCACCTCATTATTTGTCATCCCTAGTGATAGCATGCAAATTGGTGTTCATGAAATCCTAGTTGGTTTTCGATTTGTACATGGCCATGTGTTTCTAGTTCCCTCTCTTAACTTGTAAATTTCTCACTAAACCCTAGCTCCATCGCATACCTTGTCAACCCTAGTGATAGCATGCAAATTGGTGTTCATGATAGCCTAGTTGGTTTCCAACTTGTACATGGCCATTTGTTTCTAGTTCCCTCTCTTAACTTCTAAATTGCTCACTAAACCCTAATTCCATCCCATTATTTGTCAACCCTAGTGATAGCATGCAAATTGGTGTTCATGAAAGCCTAGCTAGTTTCTGATTTGTACATATAAATGTGTTTCTAGTTCCCCGTCTTAACTTGTAAATTGCTCACTAAACCCTAGTTCCATCTCATTATTTGTCAACCCTAGTGATAGCATGCAAATTGTTGTTCATGAAAGCCTAGTTGGTTTCAGATGTGTACATGTCCATGTGTTTCTAGTTCCCTCTCTTAACTTGTAAATCTCTCACTAAACCTTAGTTCCATCTCATACCTGGTCAACTCTAGTTGGTGCATGCAAATTGGTTTTCACGAAAGCCTAGTTGGGGCATGCAAGTATTGGTGTTCATGTGTTTCTAGTTCCCTCTCTTAACTTGTAAAGAGCTCACTAAACCCTAGTTCCATCTCATTATTTGTCAACCCTAGTGATAGCATGCAAATTGGTGTTCATGAAAGCCTAGTTGTTTTCTGAAATGTACATGTCCATGTGTTTCTAGTTCTCTCTCTTAACTTATAAATTGCTCACTAAACCTTAGTTCCATCTCATAACTTGTCAACCCTTGTGATATCATGCAAAGTGGTGTTCATGAAAGCCTAGTTGGTTTCCAATTTGTACATGGAAATGTAATTAAATGTATATTAAACTAAAAACATCAAGAAATGTAAATTTCAACAACTTGAGAGCTTGTTATTTTCCGAACTCTATTTGTTGGTGTCTAAAGACACCATTCTTGGTGCCTCCAATGTGCCGTAGATGGTGTTTGTATCCTAGGCACATGAAAAGCTAGACATTAGTAACATCATAAGGAAAAAAATAGAACCAAATGAAAATGTGCAAACATTATTTATAGATAACTCACCTGAGGTTGTACGATTGTGTTTATAGTGCCCAATATCCTCTGAATAATATTATGTCTGTGAATGGTATCGGTCAATTAGAGGTTTATTACATTGGGAATAAATTAAGGCTAAATAATTGAAATTGTGCTTTATAATTCACTTTAAAGGTTAAATAACGTAGTTGACAATGCACTCATACAAGTAGGCCATCCGGATCATATTTGGTGCCGATGGTGTCCATCAATCTTTCGTGCTCTATATGAGATAGAAAGTATCGTACATGTGACTTATTTTTGTGACCAAGTGTACACATCTTGATATTTATACCAACTACTAGGTTGGTGAAGTGGTATACAATAGCTCTTGGTCTATAATCCCGATATACATAGCCACCCTTCCTTTTATGTTGTGCTGCAAGTGTCAAGTACTCCCCTTTTATAACCATTGAGCCAGTTGAGAATTCAATATTTTCATCATCTGTAACAGGTTCGACAATGGTTTGTTTCCCCTCTAAGCAATATTCCAACCAATAGTCAGAACCCCATTCATTATTTTTTGGGGCAACCACTACATATATCTAACCTGTGAAAGGAAATAGGTCGAATTAACAATACATTTTTTAAATAAGGTCTTGCATTTCTAATGTCTACATAAATTAAATTCTACATAGGTCGAGCAAACAATACATAAATGCATTTTCTAATTTAGGTACTAATCATGTACCTGCTTGTATGAGATCCTATATGTGATCATAGTCTGTAGAAATATGTGTCTGATCATCTTCCAAATGGTCTATTTCATTAACCACGTTGAAATTGGTGCCAATTGTCACTCGATCCCATGTATCAACGGTATCCATATAATCACAATCATCCTATTCACCGATGCTACAAGAACTACAAAATCAAGCCTTCAATCTTGTCCAAATTTGTAGGGATGAGTTGTCTGAGCTTCTAATTGAATGAAACTGTCAAGTTCCATGCACTATGTTCACCCGATGTGTTTGTGATCGGTCCAAATTTGTCACCTCCCAGAATATTCTTCGCACTAAGTTTTTCCTTGTTGCTTGTTCTCCCACGATAGATGCACACCATTCGACTATAGATGTAGCGTCTTGAAGGCGAGCACCTGTAAACTTCATCTCTTCCCTTCAAAGGGAATTTTTAATGCATGCACCAGCACCATCGTGCTCTCCTTTTCCATGACCAGTTTCAAAGTAGTTCCATACATGTGGCACCTTGTATTTTATGTGCAACAAACACAACCATTCAAATGCATGTGCATTCATGAATTGTCCAACACAAAGATATGACCAAATGAAATTACGATAAAATGGTATATCCATAGCTATCACATGATCATAGAATAATTTAAAGAAATTTTGCATGTAATTGATGTCATGGGTCCAGTCGTCACTTATGTAGAAGTGACTTTCTTTCAGTATCACACATTTCTCTTCATTGCTATCTGGCCCATGTCGATACGTGATATGCACCATTATGCTCACCTACTATGAGTGATAGTACTGAATTTGTATTTCATTTTGTGGCTGTAGGGTGTAATTTTATACAAAGTCAACCACTGATAGTATTGTTCTGAGAGGGAAGGTGTCCCGACATATTTTGAATTGCTCATCTTGCCACTGTGCCATATTGACATGTTGAATGTACTATTGGATCTTTCCATGAAACTCTAGAATAAAATCACATACTTGCACCTATTACATGTATATTAGTATGTCAATAAACCACATAAAAAAATGTGTACATGAATATTAATATGTCAATATTCAACAATTTACCTATGAAGTCACCAATTTAATCTTCCTGCTTTATTTCCCATCATGTAGTTGATATGTCTCATACTGATAGTTCTGCTTCTCGACAATTTCATTCCCGAATGCTTGATCTTCACTTTCATGGATGCAATCAGACCATAATGATATCCCACCACAATTGTTGCAAGAACCATCTACACATTGTTTTAAGTAACGTGTCTGCCCATCTTGCCTCAGACACATTATGCTATGGATGAAATCTCTGGATAACATTGGTGGTACTATAATTGAGCATTCCTGCACATGGTTAGGATGCAAAAAAAGACGTATTTGTACATGGCCATGTGTTTCTAGTTCCCTCTCTTAACTTGTAAATTGCTCACTAAACCCTAGTTCCATCGCATACCTTGTCAACCCTAGTGATAGCATGCAAATTGGTGTTCATGAAAGCCTAGTTGGTTTCCGATTTGTACATGGCCATGTATTTCTAGTTCCCTCTCTTAACTTGTAAATTGCTCACTAAACCCTAATTCCATCTCATTATTTGCCAGCCCTAGTGATAGCATGCAAATTGGTGTTCTTGAAAGCCTAGTTGGTTTCCGATTTGTACATGGCCATGTGTTTCTAGTTCCCTCTCTTAACTTGTAAATTGATCACTAAACCCTATTTCCATTGCATATCTTGTCAACCCTAGTGATAGCATGCAAATTGGTGTTCATGAAAGCCTAGTTGGTTTCTGATTTGTACATAGACATGTGTTTCTATTTCCCTGTCTTAACTTGTAAATTGCTCACTAAACCCTAGTTTCATCTCATTATTTGTCAATTCTAGTGATATCATGCAAATTGGTGTTCATGAAAGCCTAGTTGGTTTTAGATTTGTACATGTCCATGCGTTTCTAGTTCCCTCTCTTAACTTGTAAATCTCTCACTTAACCCTAGCTCCATCTCATACCTGGTCAACCCTAGTTGGTGCATGCAAATTGGTGTTCATGAAAGCCTAGTTGGTGCATGCAAGTATTGGTGTTCATGTGTTTCTAGTTCCCTCTCTTAACTTCTAAAGAGCTCACTAAACCTTAGTTCCATCTCATTATTTGTCAACCCTGGTGATAGCATGCAAATTGGTGTTCATGAAAGCCTAGTTGGTTTCTAATTTGTACCTGTCCATGTGTTTCTAATTCTCTTTCTTAACTTATAAATTGCTCACTAAACCCTAGTTCCATCTCATAACTTGTCAACCTTAGTGATAGCATGCAAAGTGGTGTTCGTGAAAGCCTAGTTGGTTTCCAATTTGTACATGGCAATGTAATTAAATGTATATTAAACTAAAAACATCAAGAAATGTAAATTTCAACAACTCGAGAGCTTGTTATTTTCAGAACTCTATTTGTTGGTGTCTAAAGGCACCATTCTTGGTGCCTCCAATGTGCCATAGATGATGTTTGTATCCTAGGCACACAAAAGGCTAGACATTAGTAACATCATAAGAAGAAAAAAAAGAACCCGATGAAAATGTGCAAACATGATTTATAGATAACTCACCCTAGGTTGTACGAACGTGTTTATAGTGTCCAGTATCCTCTGAATAATATTATGTCTGTGAATGGTATCGGTCAATCAGAGGTTTATTACATTGGGAATAAAGTAAGGCTAAATAATTGAAATTGTGCTTTAGAATTCACTTTAAATGTTAAATAACGTACCTAAAACTGCACTCATACAAGTAGGCCATCTGGATCATCTCTGGTGCCGATGGTGTCCATCAATATTTCGTGCTCTATATGAGGTAGCAAGTATCATACATGTGACCTATTTTTGTGACCAGGTGTACGTATCTTGATGTTTATACCAACTACTAGGTTGGTGAAGTGGTATACAATAGCTCCTGGTCTATAATCCTGATATACATATCCACCCTTCCTTTTCATTTGTGCTGCAAGTGTCAAGTACTCCCCTTTTTTAACCATCGAGCCGGTTGGGAATTCAATTTTTTCATCATCTGTAATAGGTTTGAGAATGGTTTGTTTCCCCTCTAAGCAACGTGCCAACCAATAGTCAGAACCCCATTCATTATTTTTAGGGGAAACCACTGCATATATCTGACCTGTGAAAGGAAATAGGTCGAATTAACAATACATTTTGTAAATAAGGTCTTGAATTTCTAATGTCTACATAAATTAAATTCTACATAGGTCGAGTAAACAATACATAAATGCATTTTTTAATTTAGGTACTACTCATGTAACTGCTTGTATGAGATCCTATATGTGATCATAGTCTGTAGAAATATGTGTCTGATTATCTTCCAAATGGTCTATTTCATTAACCCCATTGAAATTGGTGCCAAGTGTCACTCGATCCCATGTATCAATGGTATCCATATACTCACAATCATCCAATTCGCCGATGCTACAGGAACTACAAAATCAAGCCTTCAATCTTGTCCAAGTTTGTAGGGTCGAGTTGTGTGAGCTTCTAATTGAATGAAACTGTCAAGTTCCATGCACTGTGTTCACCCGATGTGTTTATGATCGATACACATTTGTCACCTCCCAGAATATTCTTCACACTAAGTGTTTCCTTGTTGCTTATTCTCCCATGATAGATGCACACCCTTCAACTATAGATGCAATGTCTCGAAGGTGAGCACCTGTAAATGTCATCTCTTCCCTTCGAAGATAAGTTTTAATGCATGCACCAACACCATAGTGCTCTCATTTTCCATGGCCAGTTTCAAAGTAGTTCCATACATGTGGCACTTTGTATTTTATGTGCAACAAACACAACCATTCAAATACATGTGCATTCTTGAACTGTCCAACACAACCATATGACCAAATGAAATGACAATAAAATGGTATATCCATAGCTATCACATGATCATAGAACAATTTAAAGCAATGTTGCACGTAATGGATGTCATGGGTCTATTTGTCACTTATGTAGAAGTGACTTTCTTTCAGTATCACACGTTTCTCTTCATTGCTATCTGGCCCATGTCAATACGTGATATGCACCATTATGCTCACCTGCTCTGAGTGATAGTACTGACTTTGTATTTCATTTTGTGGTTGTAGGGTGTAATTTTCTACAAAGTCAACCACTGATAGTATTGTTTTGAGAGGGAAGGTGTCCCGACATATTCTGAATTGCTCATCTTTCCACCGTTCCATATCGATATGTTGAATGTACTATTGGATATTTCCACGAAACTCTAGAATAAAATCACATACTCGCACCTGTTACATGAATATTAGTATGTCAATAAACCACATAAAAAATGTGTACATGAATATTAATATGTCAATATTCAACAATTTACCTGTGAAGTCACCAATTTAATCTTCCTGCTTTATTTTCCATCATGTAGCTAATATGTCTCATACTAATAGTTCTGCTTCTTGACAATTGCATTCTCGAATGCTTGATATTCACTTTCATGGATGCAATCAGACCATAATGGTCTCCCACCACAATTGTTGCAAGAACCTTCTACACATTGTTTTAAGTAATGTGTATGCCCATCTTTCCTCAACCACATTATGCTATGGATGAAATCTCTGGATAACATTGGTGGTACTGTACTTGAGCATTCCTGCACATGGTTAGGATGCAAAAAATGACATATATGTGCAAATGTATGGTAATATAGGTCAAACTCTATATGGTTTCTACAACAACAAGTGTTCCGGATGGTATTGATTCTAACATACCAACGCTTGCATTTTTCAAAAGATCTTTTCCCAAGCCTTAGCTCTATGTGGGAAACTTTAAACATCTTGAATAGTTGAGTTTGTGTCATGTCAAGCTAGTGTTTAGCATGAGGTTCATTGTTTCTAGAACCCCTACAATGTTTTAACACATCCTTTGTGTTAGAAGAAGGCCTAGTGTTATCATGCCAAAAAGTTTGCACTAGGCCCTTCACTGCTTCAACTAAATTCATGTCTTTGCAGGGAAACCTACTGCTAAATTCCCATAATGTTTCCATTTGTCCCTCTACATCAAAGTTGTCTCTTCTTACTGAATATTTTTTGAGTGTCTTTAGATGTAAAGGCACAATTTGTGATGTGCATTTAAGTAAACGGCGTTGTCTTGTGGATCTACATACAATTGATTCAGCCAATACATGATGAGCCACATTACAGTCTTGTGAACGAGTTCTTTTACCAATCGATGTGAATGTAGCAGCAAGAGATTTAACAATGTGATTACTTGATTCGATATTCTTCATTGTTCTTATGCCTAAATTTCTTCTAACAGTTGCCATATTTCTAGATTTAAGCAAAGCTAAAAACAATTGGCATTTACTGGATTCGGATTTGTTACCAAAATGTTGTTTCATTATTTGAGAACAATGATGAAGGATAGTGCGTTTAGCCACCTTACCTTCCATGGAAGTCAATTTGCTCTCATTCACTTGTATTCATTTAGGAGTTCTCCTTCGTTTTGATGCAAAATTTGTTGTTGTTTGAAATGCTGGAGTGACGTTTACATCCACTATAGGATGACAACTTCGATTAGGAGATTGAACCACCAACCATGGTTGTTGCTGAGTCACATTTGCATTGGGAGTAACATAATTATTGAACTCTTCACAAGATTGTCCGTTTACTAATGGATCAATAATATCAACTTATGTATAACTAGCTGCCTTTAATGTTGCATTATCTTCCTCAGCCTCTACGTCAGGTATCTGTTGAGGGGGAATGGGAACTATTTACTCATGTAATGAATGTTGATGATTTCTTGAATCTTCCCTCTTTTTTTCTTTTTTTCTTTTCTTCTTCTTCCAGTGTAACCACCTTCCTTGTTGACTATCGACCTCTATTACATACATTCCCCATTGAAATCCACCCAAACATGTACAAAACTATGGAATTATGTAAGTAATGATTAAATTGCACGTTGAACAGTTTTCTATGCGTGGGTTCATATGAATTATGTCTTTTTCTATAGTAAACCTGGCCCACAGCACGCAACCCAACATTTTTTATACAACACATATCGCATATGCGATATAATGCACCTCCGATATATCACATATGTGATATTGAGACAAAGTTTTTTAATTAATGGGCAGGATTTTTACATGATCTCCAAAACGCATATGCGATATAGTGCATATGGGATATATTTAGTGCTCATTGAATATGCAATTTAAATTTATCTATGCTTATCAAATATTAAAATATTAAATATCAAATGCATTTCAAACTTGGACTGAAATTTGTTAAACTTCTATAATGAATAGTATGACTATGACGACGATGATTATGAGGATGATGACTTTGATGATGAGGATGAGGATGAGGTTGGTGATGATGATGATGATGATGATGATGATGAGGATGAGGGTGGTGATGATGACGATGATGATGATGATGAACAATGATGGTGATGATGAGGAGGATGATCACTATGATGATGATGATGTCCATGAGAGTGATGATGATGATGGTGATGATGATGATGACCATGATGATGATGATGATGATGAGGATGAGGATGAGGATGATGGTAATGATGATGATGATGATGGTGATGGTGATGGTGATGGTGATGATGATGATGAGGATGGTGACGATGATGATGAACAATGATGGTGATGATGATGATGACGATGATGATCAATGATGGTGAGGATGATGATGAGGATGAGGATGATGATGGTGAGGATGATGATGATGATGACGATGATGATGAACAATGATGGTGATGATGACGACGAGGAGGATGATGACTATGATGATGATGATGAGGATGAGGGTGATGATGATGATGATGAGGAGGAGGATGAGGATGAGGGTGGTGGTGATGATGATGATGATGATGAACAATGATGGTGATGATGAGGAGGATGACGACTACGATGATGAGGATGAGGATGAGGGTGATGATGATGGTGATGGTGATGATGACGATGAGGATGAGGGTGATGATGATGACGATGATGATGAGGATGAGGATGATGATGGTGATGATGATGATGGTGATGATGAGGAGGAGGAAGAGGAGGAGGGTGATGGTGATGATGATGGTGATGAGGAGGAGGAGGATGATGACGAGGATGAGGGTGACGATGATGATGATGTTGATGATGATGACCATGATGATGATGAGGATGATAATGGTGATTATAATGATGATGATGATGATGACGACTATGATGATGAGGAGGAGGAGGATGATGACTATGATGATGGTGATGATGAGTATTAGGATGACGATGATGAGGAGGAGGAGGATGATGACTATGATGATGATGATGAGGATGATGATGATGATGATGACGATGATGATGATGAACAATGATGAGGAGGAGGAGGAGGAGGAGGATGACTATGATGACGATGATGAGAATGAGGGTGATGATGATGATGATGATGACAATGATGATGAGGATGAGGATGAGGGTGGCGATGATGATGATGATGATGATGAGGGTGGTGATGATGATGATGATTATGATGATGATGATGACCATGATGATGAGGATGATGATGAGGATGATAATGATGATGATGAGGATGGTGATGATGATGATGACGATGATGACGATGATGACGAATAATGATGATGATGATGATGATGATGACGATGAGGGTGATGATGATGATGATGATGATGACGACAATGAACAATGATGATGATGATGATGATGAGGATGAGGGTGATGATGATGATGATGAAGATGATGATGATGATGATGACGATGATGATTAGGACAAGGATGATGACTATGATGATGATGATGATGATGATGATGAACAATGATGATGATGATGATGAGGGGGAGGAGGATGACTATGATAATGATGATGAGGATGAGGGTGATGATGATGATGATGATGACAATGATGAGGATGATGAGGAGGAGGAGGACAGTGATAATGAGGAGAAGGAGGATGAGGGTGGTGGTGATGATGATGATGATGATGAGGTTGTTGATGATGATGATGATGATGATGACAATGACGATGATGATGAACAATGATCGTGATGAGGAGGAGGATGATGACTATGATGATGAGGATGAGGATGAGGGTGATGATGATGACGATGATGATGATGACCATGATGATGATGATGAGGATGAGGATGATGATGGTGATGATGATGATGAGGATGGTGATGATGACGATGATGATGATGACAATGGTGATGATGATGACGATAATGATGATGACGATGATGACGATGATGATGAACAATGATGATGATGATGATGATGATGAGGATGATGATGAACAATGATGGTGATGATGATGAGGATGAGGATGATGACTATGATGATGATGATGATGATGATGACTATGATGATGAGGATGATGACTTTGAAACTTTGGCTCTGTATATGGCAGATGATAAATATTGTTAAGATATATATGCCATTTGATTGAATTTTGTCCATCCATCCTTAATCAAAGATTAAAAGAACCGGACATCCTTAATCAAGGATTAAAATAACATGATGACGATTAAAAGAACACAATAACTATAACAATGTTGATTAAAGTCACCTATTGCATATCAACGAATCATCACTAGCAGTTTGCAGTGAGAGAATACGTTGATCCATCGGTACTTGTTATGGATTTTTTACATCTAAAAGAGCTACCAAACAAGAATTCTTGTGAATTTATAACGTCCTTTGAGGGCTGACATAAATCAATCTTCAATCTTTCTGTTAATGTTGTAAATTTTCCCTTGAAGCTGAATAGATAGAAATATGGGAGCAATTATTGTTTTCTTGGATGCAGAGCCCATGGCTTCGTTCATCGCCCTGTTTTCTTGGATGCCAAGCCCATGGCTTCGTTCACTATTTAAAAGAGGAATTATTTGTGTCCATCATAGTGTTGTCTAAATGGTATTATAATGGAATAAGGATGTCATTACTCTTTTTTACTCTCGTACCAAATTAGTTAAGCAAAAACGCATATAACGCATATGCGTTCTTTTAAAATTAAAAAAATCAGCAGGAATAAGGTTTGGCATTATGTTCGGAAATAGCTTCAGACTATCGAACTTATTGGCTAGGACAAATAAACTAGGGCTATTGCTTGTATTTTAGAACTCTATCAATATGCTTAGTTTAGATGGTGTGTTTTGCTATGATATACACAATATTTGTTTATGAAAATTTAGAATATTGTAGAGTACGATTTTACGATTCTGAATATGTAATTTTTTCCTTCAAAACTATGTTTTATTTATTTATAATTATTTTTCGAAATGACACACATCAGTTTTTGAAAATAGATACATCCATTGTTTTTTATATAACTTTTGATTTCCATCACCATTTCCCAAGAAAAGTATATGGTGCATTAGACAAGATCAATTTCTACGATCTTATATTTATAA
Organism: Pseudotsuga menziesii; assembly: GCA_001517045.1. NCBI lineage: Eukaryota > Viridiplantae > Streptophyta > Pinopsida > Pinales > Pinaceae > Pseudotsuga > Pseudotsuga menziesii. The sequence goes on from LPNX010620538.1 coordinate 65,855, forward strand.
ATCAAGGGTTTCATTAATTTTTGCCTCTAAAGTATTGCACCTGCACATAACATTTTAATTTCAAGCTTTTGTGACTTCAATAATTAATAATAATAAAAACTAATTCATGAAAAATTTTGAACAAATAGTGTTGCACTAGGCCCATATGTCATTTATATGTCTCCAATATTTTATCCCAAATTGACATCATTTACCTCATATATTGCTGCACCGACATAAACATATATGTTAAGGTGTGCTAAAATTTTGAAAACCCAATTTCACGGAAACTAATTTTATAATCATTTACACACATTTTGTCTGCATAAATGCTATATATTATGAAAACTGATTCAATTACCTATCTTTTCTCTTTTTACTTCATCTTCAAATAAGTTAGGGAAGTACCCCTAATTGTCACCTAAAGTCAGAGTTTCCCATTTTTTCCAATATTATGTGGCATGTAAAGTGTCTTTAAAGGAGTCCAAGATTGTGCATCAGCCCTCCTAACAGGCATATGCCCGTCAAATTCCAACCATACATGGGAGTTGATTGAGATGCTAATTAGCGTCCAAAATAATGCCAACTTTTAACAAGGGATGCTAATTGGGATGACAATTGGGATTCTAATAGGGATGCAAATTGGGACGTTAATTGGGATGCTAATTGGGATGCTACTCAACGTCCAAAACATTGTCATATTTTAAAGATGGACGCTGATTAGGATACTAATTGAGACGCTAATTGGGACGCAAATTGGGATGCAAATTGGGATGCTAATTAGCGTCCAAAATAGCACAAGATTTTAAAAATGGACACAAATAACAACATTAAAAGTGCCATCCCATGGAAAAGCGTCCACTTTGTCCAAAAAATGATGAAAAATACATTAAAAGTGATAATGGATGCTAAAAAGTAAGCTAAAAGAGACGCTAATCACATGGTTTTGTTGTAGTGTTAGCTATCCCCTCATCAAATTCTTTGTGTGCTTGACTTTTTTAGTTTGCAACAATCATAAAGTTCATTCTCTCAGAAAATCAGAATGAGTGGTGAGCCTCCTGCTCAATTTGATTGTTTATATAAGATTGCCTATGTTTTAGGGTTAGTTTGGAATTAATGAGCCACCTAGCTCAGTTCCCCCCTCTAAGGGAACATTACCATATTTTTAGGAATTATGCTCCTGCAACAGCTAGAAAGTGAATGCCGGTGCCGCCACTTGTCAATCGGTCCAAGCTGCTTCTTCCTCCTAGTGGCAGTGAACACTCATTTAACAATCTCCCCTGAATAAATGTCTCCTCTTATTAATTAATAAATTAAATAATTTTTCAATTACACTCATCTTAACTTACTTTATCATAAATCTTACAATAAAATTTAACATAATGTTTTGCTCAATAATATTATCCAATATGGCATGTATTATGAATAGATTGTATGGTTGAATGCCTATATGGCGATGTTCAACATTTGCATACAATAAATCGAATATGAGAAAACAAACGCTGATTATAGCATCAAGTGAGACGCCATATCTAATGGTAATAGGTGAACGACCATTAATATATAATTTCAAATTACACGATGGTGGAAATAATAACGTTTGGTTTTATTGTTAATTTTCTATTTACAAACAAATATCAATGAACATGTCTTGGATAATTCATAAGGCCTTGGATAATAAATCATACTGAATTTATTGAATGGTGGAACATGAAATGGATTCATTTACTTTATATCCCTACGTTAATATCAAAAAGTTGTTGGAATTTTTAAAACTGAACTTTTGAAGGTTTTCCTGTGCAATTATATGGAGTGATACCAATATTTGTCAAATGCACGATGTAATATATATATATATATATATATATATATATATATATATATATTATTTTACAAATAATTATTTATATTATATGAAATTTCTAGCCAATATGATTGTATTTATTGTACATATTTTATAATATAAATAGAATTATAGATTATTGCAAAAAATTATCATGATGTTATTTATTATTAAATATATAAATAAAAGATATATTGTAATTATATACTATTAAAATGTTCTTAAAAATATAACATAAATTTATTATCTTTTTATAATTTTCTATATTAAATAATTGATCTATAATAAATAAATTTATAATTATGTATTTCAATTATAATAGAATTTTTATTATATTTAATACTTATTTAATATCTATAAAATTAATTAATAAAAAATATAAAACAAATTTTAAAATAATAAACTTCAATAACATTAACATTAAATGTTTATATAACAATATTAAATAATAAATTAGATATTTTAAATGTTTATATATATAATATTAAATATTTATATAACAATATTAAATAATAAATTAGATATTGTAAATGTTTATATATATAACATTAAATATTTATATGACAATATTAAATCAGAAATTAGATATGTAAATGCTTATTTGAGTTTAATCATTTTAATAATATTTTTTAATTAAAATTTGTATAATAATTGTTTATATATATATATATGAAATTTTATTATTTTTAATAAGTATAGAATATCTATCATTTATAAAAGCTCAAATCTATTTATATTTTATATTAAACATTTTTTAAAATTAAAAATGGTATTATAGTACATTTAATTAGATGATTATTTTCTATATTTTAATGGTTAAATCACGATTAATCATAGGGAAAATGTCTTTTTATTTAAATTGAAATTTTAATAAAAAATACAAGAATGATAAGATTATATCATATTGTAAACTCTAATTTTCTTTAAATCATCTAAATAGTTTTTTTTTAACAATTTTCTATTAAAAAAAATATTATCTTAATAATATCAATAACATTAAATATTTCTATAAATTTTTTGAATAATAAATAATTATAATCTAAATATTTTTATGAGTTTTCAATTTATTTTAATTATTTTATAGGTACATAGTGTATATGTTTATTAACATGTGTATGTGTGCTTCTAAATTGATTGTATAAATTATTATTGATAAGTATGTTTATAACAATTAAGTATATGAAATATATTTTTCTTATTAAGAAATAAGTGTCATGGATAAATGTGGACAAAATATATTTGATTAAATAAAGTTTTAATATTAATTAAATTTTTTTTTTTCAAAATTTTACTTTATCTTTATAAATTTCTAGATTAAATATTATTTTTAAATTAAAACAAGTGTTTATTATATTTAATAACATTAGAGCACTCACTTTGAATCAAATAGAAAAATCTATTTACAATATATAATAGGATAACTACATAATCTATTTAATATTATAATAAGTGAACCACTAATAAGCATTTTCAAAAGTGTGCAAACCACTTTTAAAAAATCAAACTTTAATGAAAACTATAATAATATATCATTTCACAAACCCTAATTTTTGTGAAAAAAAACTTTTGGAAAAACTTTAATAATTACTACTTCAATAAATATATTAAGTAATAAATTATTATAATTTAAGCAATTTTATAGTTTTTAATAATGGTCAAAAAGTGGTTATAATAAATATGATTTATAATAATTTTATTAAAAATAGAAATAACAATAATATTTTATAAGAAAGGGTGAAAAAATACATCTTGTATTATATAAATAAATTAAATTATAAAAAATAAAACTTGAGCAAATGGAAATTTTAAATAGAATAAATTAATGAATATTATTTTCTACAATTTTTTTTCATATTAAAAATACGCATTATATTATATGTTAATTATGTAATAAAATATACAGCAAAATATTAAATCTAACAATAAATTTTGAAGCAAATAGATTTGGAATAAATTTAAAAGTGGAGGTTATTTATTCTAGACTTTAGGGATTTTTTAGAATACCGATTGATGCTTATAAATTATAGCATAAAACTATATCTTAGAATAAAATTTCTATATCATTTCTAAAATACATTTGATGAAAATGGTTTAGTTTATTCACTTTTTTAACTTACTTTTAAATAGAGTTAACTTACTTATTGGAAATCGTTGTTCTAGTCCCTCTTCTAGTTACCTAAGATAATTTTTAAAATTCCCCCTCTCATAAGGAATTTCTAGTTTCCAACTGTAGATTAAGAACGATCTCAACTAAGTAATCTAAAATTCCATGAGAAGGGATGAGTGTCCTAAATTTCTTTGTTTTAATTAAGTCTTTCTAGAAGCCTCCAATTGTTATCATTTTTTCTATGGAATCTCCAAAAGCACTAATTCAAATAGGCTTACTCAATTTAAAAGAATGGATTGATCATGTTTTCTAGTGGCATAACTTTTATAAAAAAAAAACCCTCAACGAACTCATTTTAATCCAAAGATAAGATCTTCCTTTCCTTCATAGAGGAAGTAGGTGGATATATTTTGTACTATCAAGTTTTGGAATATCTTTTTTGGAGTTAATTTCAAAATTGAATTTCTTTTGGCTTCACATAGAAATTTCTAAATTGTTTCTAATATTGTTTTTATGATTCTTTAAATTTTTAAAATTAAATATTTCAAAAATCATTTTCTTTCTTTAATAAAATATTGATATTTTTAATAATATTTTACACAAGATTAAAAAACTAACCACTTAAAAAAATCTAACCCACAACCATTTTATAATAATTCTTACCATATTTGAAAATTACTATAACTATGTATTTCACACACATAACCAACTATACATTTCACATATATATAAATACAAGCCAATTTTCAATTAGAATTATCAATTGACATTAATATTTTATTTCCATTTCCTTCAAAAATAAAAGTCTTATCAATTTCTTAAAATTACTATAATTATGTATTTCACAACCATGTGCATAATTATGTATTAAAAATTGTTAATGAAATTTTAATAAAAATACAACATTATATCAAATAGCAAACTCTAATACTCTTTGAATCATCTCAATAGATTTTTTTTAACAATTTTTAATTTAAAAAAAAATTATACTAATAAATGTCAATAACATTAAATATTTTTATAACAATTTTAAATAATAAATAATTATAATCTACATGTTTTTATGATTTTTCAGTTTATTTTAATTATTTTATAGGTACATAGTGTATATGTTTATGAACATGTGTATGTGTGCTCCTAAATTGATTGTATAAACTATTATTGATAAGTATTTTTATAACAATTAAGTATATAAAATATATTTTTCTTATTAAGAAAGAAGTGTGATGGATAAATGTGGATTTTGATTAAATAAAGTTTTAATATTGATTATTTATTTTTCTCTATTTTCATCAATTTACTTTATCTTTATAACTTTCTAAATTAAATAATTTTTCAAATTAAAATATTTGTTTATTATATTTAGTAACAATCTAGCATTCACTTTTAATCAAATAGTAAAATCCATTTACAATATAAAATCTTATAACTACATAATCTATCTTAATAATTATAATGAGTTAATCACTTAACAATAACTAATAAACATTTTTAAAAGTGTGCAAACCACTTTAAAAAATCAAAAATTTAATGAAAACAATAATAATAAATAATAATATATCATTTGTCAAACCCTAATCCTTATCCTTATGAAAAATAACTTTTTTAAGAGTCCTAAAAATAAAATATCATTACAAAAATTGACCAAAAAACTATAAGTGATAAATTATTATAATTTAAGTAATTTTAATTATATATATGTATTGGTAGTATTTAAAAATGAAAGTGATAAATATTTTTTATAATAATTATTAAAAACTGGTTATAATAAATATGATTCATAATAATTTTATCAAAAATAAAAAATAAAAAAATAATTTATAAAAAAAGACAAAAGAATACATTTTATATTATATAAATAAATTAAATTATAGAAAAAAAACTTGAGTAAATGTAAATTTTAAATAAAAATAATAATGAATATTATTTTTTTACCATCTTTTTCATATTCAAATAGGCATTATATTATATATTAATTATGTAATAAAATATAAATCAAAACATTAAATCTAAGAATAAATTTTGAAGCAAATAGATTTGGAATAAATTTAAAGGTGGAATTTATTTATTTATTTATTGTAGACTTTAGGGATTAGTTATAATATCTATTGATGTGTATAGTTACTATATAAATCTTATGGAACTATATTTTATAATAAAATTTCTATATAATTTCTAAAATAATTTTGATGAAAATGTTTTAATTTATTCATTTTTTAACTTAGTTTTAAATAGATTTAATTTACTCATTGGAAATTGTTGTTCTAGACCTTCTTCTTGTTTTCTAAGATTTTTTTTTAAATCCTCCTCTCTCATAAGGAATTTCTAGTTTCTTGCTAGAGATTAGGAAGGATCTCAACTAAGTAATCTAAAATTCCACGAGGGGATGAGTGTCCTAAATTTCTTTGTTGTAATTAAGTCTCTCTACAAGCCTTCAATTATTATCATTTTTTCTGTGAGGGGTATGAGGAATCTCCAAAAGCACTAATTCAAATAGGCTTATTCAATTTAAGAGAAAGGATTTGATCATATTTTTGAGTTGCATAAATTTTTATTAAAAGACCTCAAACAACTCATTTTATTCCAAAGATAAGATCTTTCTTTCCTTCATAGAAAAAGTAGGTGGATAGATTTTGTATAATCAAATCAAGGAATATCTTTTTTGGAGCCAATTCCAAAATTGAAATTTTTTTGGTTTCACATTGAACGTGTACATTTCTAAATTGTTTCTAAATTGTTTCGAATATTGCTTTTATGATTCTTTAATTTTTTTGAATTAAATTTTTCAAAAAAAAAAAAAAAACTAAGGATTTAAAAGAATATCAAACCAATAACCATTTTATAATAATTCTTACCATTTTTTTAAAATTATTATAACTATGTATTTCACACACATATCCAAATCTACTATACATTTCACATCCATAAATAAAAGCCAATTTTCAATTAAAATTATTAGTTAACATTAAATTTTATTTCCATTTCCTATAAAAAAAAATAAAAAAATAAAATAAAATCTAAATCTTACCAATTTCTTAAAATTATTCTAATTATGTATTTCACAACCATATGCAAATCTACAATACATTTCACATATATAAATACAAACCCATTTTCAATTAATTAAAATTATCAACTAAGATTGATATCTTATTTCCATTTCATGCAAGGTCTATTCTTAAATTATTGCAAGATTCCATTATACATTGTGAAAGGAGTACTTTTCTTGTCATTTAGTCATATGTGACTTATATTTGTCATGGAGTTATATGTAGGTTAATATAAAACAAACCAAATTTCAAAAACTTTTCAACCCTTATTTCCATTTGCCCAAAGTGTCTCTCCATAAATTATTGCGGTCGAGGGCAAGGGGTACCATGTTTGTCATGTAGTTACATGTGGCTTATGCGGGTCATCAACAACATCATAAATTTATAAAGTGGTACTACGCTTTATGTTGGTCATCAACAACATCATAAATTGTTAAAGTGATACTATGCTTGTCATGTAGTTATTTGTGGCTTTGAAGGATTTAGGGATGTCATTTTGTATACTTACACTACCCCAACAAAACAAAACAAAAATAATTTAAGTCCATTAAACATAGAGACTTTTCACATCCAATGAAGTTTGCCGACATATTTTAACAGGTTGAAGATGAAAAGTGTCAACGTGTGGTGGGGGTAAGACGATGTTTTGATCTTCAAAAGCGCAATCCTGAGGTTTCAGTATATCCTTATCCATCCTCGTAGACTATACACAGCCTACAAGGATTGACCTAAGCGACTAATCAATTACCTCCAAAAAGTTATACCTTGGACCTTTCAATATAAATAAAGGGTGACCTTCAATGTGGATGAAGAAGACGATTATAAATTAGGTATAAACCAAATTACGTATTTGGCACTTCCCATGGTGGTGGGGCCATTGAAGCAAGCTTGTTAGTGGGCTCTCATATCAAACTTTGACTTCAAAAAGTATAACAATTATTATGGATCGAAGAATCAAAGCACAATGAATCTGCATTCTAGAATTTTCTACCAAGATCTCGCTGCATCAAACAACGCCAATCGCGTGCTTAACATGTGCGTGTGATTCGCCTTATATCCCTCTCACCGTCTATATATATCACGCTGCTTTATCTGTTTTATTCATTCAAAGGTTACGCAAAGCATTTATATTTGCATTGCACTGTATGGCTTCCGGAAAGAGAATTCAGTATTGGTTGTTATTATTAGTCTTGCTGTGTGTTGCGGGATGCATGGAGGCAAAGAGAAAGGCTCCCCGCTCAGCTTTATTATTTGGTATGCCCTAACAGAGTGAAAACTACACCAAAAAAAAAAAAAAACAAGTTACAAATTGTGTTGTTCACCCTATATTATTTCTTGACTTGACTTACTGGTTGTTACAGATCCTCTCCCCGAGGATGCGAATGGAAAAGGAACATCCATTCCAGGTGTTGTTGGCGTTCCCGAATCACCGTCAGTACCACTGGAGGTGCACAGGCTTATCTGCTCCATAACTTTATACTAGAATATTACTATATTGTTTTAGATTTTTATGAAATTTTAGTGGGGAAATTCCACGACGTTTTTCAACATTAGTGTAAGATATTTCTAATAAACTGGTTTGCCAAGTCTGTTAAACAGATTTGAACAAGATACTTGTCGACATAGAATTAGTTAATTACTTAAATCAATTAAAGGTTTAACTTAGTATTTTTTTAAGGTTTAATAAACCAAAGTTACTTTTTATTATTTTTTTTGGTCTTAATGGAAAAAGTTAATCATCTTATTGATTTGGTTAGTTACTTCAATAAAATAAATATATATATATTGTATCTGTAATGCAGGAGGCTGAGTTGGTAGAGGAGAGGAGAATACTACTGGGCAATGGTACGCTGAGCAGCACAATGGACTACTGGCCCCCGGGTTCGAATCACGACCATGACAAAGGCGGCCACCATGGCTAGGAAAACTGAAAAGCAATAATGAAAATGAATGACAAACTTTATAATTATTATATTAAATGGTCATGTGTAAATCTCTTAGGAAATAACTGCGTATATTACGTTGTTATTTGTTAGCTTCAACTTCTAGCCAGTCTTCTCAGTTACAGCCCTATGAACCATAATTGTATACCTGCTTTACTGGAACTTGTTTTTTATGTTAACCTTGTATATACCTGCTTTGCTGGAAATTGTTTTTTGTCAACCTTGAAATTGTTCATCGCTGTGATATCGTGTTTAGAAAATTTGTGTGGAACTCTATTGGTAGATCATGCACTCTGCTGATTTAAATAAGAAAAATTGCATATGAGTGATTGCAAGTTAACTTCTCATCTAGTAAAAAAAACAACAAGAAGAAGAAAAAGTTGCTAAGTCTAATGGTCGAAACATGTTGTAAGAAATACACGAAAAATCTAGAAAAAGGTTGGTCGAATGGTCTACACATGTTATAAACTAAATTTTTACTCGGTCACATCATAAAAATCTGCCAATATATGACCTAAAAGTATAAAAAAATTGCATTATATGACCTGCAATGTATTATGGTTAATGATGACTATGATTAGTCTCTTGGCCTTGGATTTACTTTAATATGAAACCATTTTTTTATTTATATATATCATTAAATCGGTTTAACCTTTTTAAAAAGGGTAATTATAAAAAGTATATTGATTTTTTTAATATAAATAAATAAAAGGTTTGTTTTTAAAATATTATTTTTTAATATATTTATTTTTATAATATTATTTTTTCTTTAAAAGTCATTAAAATAATATTAATTTTTATTGTAATAAAACTTTATAATTTTTCATCCTCTCTTTTTTTAAATTTTTTTTTTTTAAAAAAGAATCTTAACAACTTGAAGATCAAAGACCATTCTCACAGTTATTAATAAATGTACTTTCAAGTTAATATAAACATATGCTTTTAGGCTTGAGTCAAATTGCATAAATAAAACATATAAAAATAAATGGAAGAAAAAGACACCAATTTATATGGTTAACAAGGAGCTACTATTATTGTACAACCAACCAAAAAAGTGTACAATCTACAACACATTTGCGGCAATTTATTTTATACTTTTCAAAAAAATTCTTACAAAGAACATCTTCAAAATACTATACAACCTTATAGCAATGCCTCTCTTCCTAAACATTTAATTAATAAATTCAAAAATTTTTCACCTTAGTTACTTTAAATAAAGTTTGAAAGAGCTAATGCATGACAGATAGTCTATAGTCACCAGACTTGCTTCTTTAAGGAGGACGTTCCATTGTAAGTTGCACCAAGCTCTGCGCCTTAACTTTTCTTAATTCAGAATTATGTTGGTTACAATTAATTTTTCCGGTAAGAAGCAGAGGTCCTGTAACGAGGTTACCCCTAAGGGACAATTTATGTTCTAAATCTATAAAATCAAGGCTCACATGTGCTGCAGCCAAGAGCTTGGGCTTGTGATGTTTTTCCACTCTAAATTAAATATACAAACTAATTTTTCAAATCCTTATGTAATATGAAAAAAAACAGGTCCTCTGCAGTTTTCATGAAGAGACACAAATCCTATTGTTTCAAAGATGGGCTAGGTTCCATTCTTGAACATATCTAGAGATTATTTGTATAAAACCATAGCAAAGAATCTATCGATCTTGAATCTTTAATAAACAACAATTTACTAGTAGGATATATAGCTATCATCTATAATTGATGAATTATATGGAAATTGACATTATAAAAACAATTTCAACAAAAGTTGAGAGTCTCCTTTTTTTAAAACTGACATTACTTCACAATAAAACTCTGCTAATTTATAAAACCTTTACTTGTTCAGTAACAAGTCTGGCAGTTACACAAAATAAACTACAAGAGGAAGGTATTTGATCCTCCACCGAGGTCATTTAACCTTTGTGTAACGCAATCAAGCAATAAAAGAATTCATAGGATTAGGTTCCACTAAGAGCGCTCCTTTTAACATAACTTTAATGCACAATATATAGTCTAAGGAGAAGTTAATAAAGAATAGTATTGGGCCCTCTTGACAAAGGGAATTTTTTTTTATCAATTAAACAATAAAAGGGATATAAAGAAGAGAGCCATCAGCTCTTCCATATTTGTAAACGCATACGAAATCAAGCACTCGTGATTAATTCTACGGTACATGCAGTAAAATAATTAATAAATAATTTGGTTCTTTTACCTCAAATAAAAAATTATCTTTTCAACTCCTGAACAGAAAACAATATGTAAAATTTAATTAAACAATTCTCAAAGAAGAGATAAAATAGAAGAAATAAAGGGGTATCAATTCCTCCTTCGCATAGTGTAGAAGCAAACAGATAAGTCGTAAAGCATACCTTTCATAAAGAGATAATTAGAACATTCTTTCAAAACTGAACCACCGTCTCCAGAAGTGAGAAAAACACTGAGCAATACTTAGTTTTTCCTTTTCCAGTTGGTTTCGTTCTCTTCCTCCAAACTATTTATCACGTCAGAGAAACAGAGCTCCCTTTCCTTTCTGCTAGTAGTCGTTAACATCTCATTTCTCTTTCTTTTTTAAAGAAAAGAAAGAGGTTTTGTTTCTTCCACGAATGGAATCCTAACTGAAAGAAGAGTTAGCTCAAACCCTAACTGTCTTGGTTATTTTTCAAATATTTTCTTTTAATTCCATAAGAATTCATGTATGACAATTATGTCAATTAATTTCATAATAACTTATTTATATTTTGTATTTTTATATATTTTACATTTGCATGTATTTATAATATTTATATGTTTAGTCAACTCTGTGTTATCTGTATGTACATTTCCCACATTTACATGTTTGTACTTTCTGTTACATAAAAATTTGGTGTAAGCTAAATTTTAGACCATTTGCAGTTAAATCCAGCTGAAATTGTTTAAATGGTAGTTTTAGTGATTGGAATTGCATAATCTAGGTAGCCCATGGTAATGGAGGGTACTGAATCAGCTTCTAAAAACAACAATTTCAACACTTCAAATTTCATTTTCAACAACAAATAGTGTTACCTCATTTCGACAAAACTTACCCAAAAAAATGCAAATAGTCTAAAGTTTAGCCAACTCCTAAAAATATGAATAGGAAAAAATATATATATGTATGTTTCTTTTTAAAATATTAATTTTTAATAAAAAAATTTTTTTTAACAATTTGTTTATTTTTTATAAACATTAACTTTTTAAAATTATTAAAATAATATTAATTTTAAATAATGTATTATAATAAAACTCTATAATTTTTTATCCATCCCCTTTTGTATTTTGTTTTGAAAATCTTATTATATTATGATAATAAATTTGGATGTCATTATATATATATATATATATATTGACATCCAAATTTATTATCATAATATAATAAGATTTTCAAAACATATATATATATATATATATATTAAATTATATTGTATTGATGGCAACGATATGTTCAAATATAAATTATAAGAACACTTTAATGCTAATTCTAATATAAAAATGCTTATATATTTTTTCCAAGTATGAATAATTCACCACATATATAGAGTCATTAGAGAAAAGTTAAGAAGAAAGAGAAGTTAAACTACAAATAGAGTTAGAATCCATGCTGGAAATTAAATTTACATCTTTTGAAGACAAGATCCAAAAACAAATAAAAAATAAAACAAAACAATTGGAGAATAAAATAAAGACAATGGAGATTAGATTACATGTAATAGAAAAACAAAGCAAACATCCCAACAAGGAGATGCAAAAAACTTAGAAAGTCTTAAAATGAATGACATGATCAAAGAACTAGAAGCAAAAGTGGATAACAATCTCACCGTAAATAATGTGGTAGGTAAATTAAACATCAAACCCATTAAAGAGGAAATGAAAAAATTGATAGAATTAGACCATGAGCCTAACAAAAGGGCCTTGAACCTTATAATATTCAGTTTGAAAGAGGAGGTAGATGAGGATACATGAGCCTTAGCTGAGACAAAATTACATAATAGATTACAAATTGATACAACATGTCTCACAGAAGCAACAAGGTTGGGGAAATTAACCAAGAACAAAGGAAGGTTGATACGGATAAAGGTGAGCTCTCATGACCATAAGCATGACATACTTAGTAAAACCTCAAGTCTAAAAGGCACAAGAATATTTATAAATGAAGATATCATTCCATAAGATCAAGAAGAATTAAGAAAGGATGTTCAAATGGTAAAAGAAGCTAGGAAGGAAGGAAAATGGGCAATAATCAGAAATAGAGAAGCTGTTATTAGAGATAGAAACCAAAAAGATAGTAATAAATAACAATTCAACATGCTCCAGATTCTTTCTTGGAACTGTCACGGATTCCCATGGAACAAAGGCCCTAAGCTAAGTTGGATCCCAAATGAAATTGATATTATATTGTTAGTTGAAACTTAGGAGCACCAAGAATCTAAGGTCCCTAAAATAGATGGCTTTATTCTTTGGTCAATATGGAACAAACGATCATATCGTAGAGGCATTGGGGGTATAGCTTGTTTCATTAGAAAGAACATCTTCCCCCATGCTAGGATTTAAAAAAATGACCCTTACAACCAATATATTTGGATAGTGATTACTGACATAAATGAGAAAAAAAACTACATAGCAATCTGTTATTTTGCCCCTATTAATTCTAACTTCTATAAGAAAAACAACTTAGATAAAAATTGTCCTTAGCATGGTTTAGAGAATGATATTTATAGACTAAGGGATGAAGGTAAATAATTTTAATGGGTGACTTTAATGCTCATACTTCAAGCAAACAAGCAATTATTCCAACCCTAATCTTCTTTGGTTAGACGAAGATCCTACTCTAGCTAGTAGGTACAACAAAAGCTCTAAAGATATAGGAGAAAATTTGTTTGGGTTTGAGCTAGTCAAGCTTTGTAGTGCTCAAGATCTCATAATTTGCAATGGTCTAAAGAAGTGGTAGAATTCTATCCAGATGACCTGTATCCATGGGCTTGGTAGTAGCATGGTAGACTATGTTTTTTCTGATATCCCTTTATACAATGAAATAATAAATTTTTACATCTTAAAGGACCATGATCCTCACTCAGATCATAGACCCTTAATTGTAAATATCAATTTTCTCATGCATAGAAATCCCATAGAAGATAATTCTTATAGCTAGAAGAACTTGATCTTTGATAGAAATAAAAATGATCTTTTTCTAAATGATTTAAAAATGATTTTTCTTCCTTTATCAAGTATATACAACATATAATAACTCTATTATAATTTTACTACAACCCTCTCACATTCTATTAAAAAGTTCTCAATTGAAGTCTCAAGTAATAAAAGAAATAGAAAAACCAACCCTTGGTATGATAAAGATTATAAAAGTACCAGAAAAGAAATTAAGGAAGCTCTTGACGAGTCTCTTAAAATTGACAAGATAAAAATATACAAATCCCTAACTAAAAGGATAAAATTACAATATATTCATAAAAGACAAGAAAATATCTTATGCCTCTCTAAGGTGTATCCTAAGAAATTCTGGAGGGAGATTCTATTAGAAAAACTAAAGATGATAATAGAATTGCTTTACAGATTGGAATTCCTATCTTAAAAAGATTTATGAATCCCTGAATGCCATAGACAAATTTGAAACCTTGCTCACAACGGTATCTAAGTTTTCTCATTAGAAGATAGATTTTGAGGTTAAGTGTCTCGAAAATGGAAAAGCTAAGGACATTGAAGGTTATCAGGCATACATTTTAAAAATTGGAAATCGTGTCCTCATCTCTCACATCCACAAGCTATTCAATCAAGCAAGGGTTCCCTATACATTGGACTAGGAGTCTCATTATCCCTATTTTTAAAAGTGGGGATAAAAATAACCCCTCTAATTATCGGACAATTATGATTAGCCCCCTCTTAGCCAAGTTATATGGTTTTATTTTGGAAAATAAGATCAGCAGATGGCTTGAAAGTGAAGGTAAGCGGGATAAAGGCCAATTAGGTTTTATAAGACAGCACTCAACAATGGACCACCTCATTATGCTTAGGATCATTATGGAGGAGTGTCGTAATGATAAATACAATCTCTTTTTTTGCTTTGTGGACTTTAGAAAGGATTTTGATATAGTACCTAGAAATAACCTTTGGGATAGATTAGAAGAGCTAAAGGTCCCTTTTGAGTTGCGAGCTTCCGCAATAAGGTTATACGAGAATGTAATCGCCAAGTTTAATAGCAACAAGGGGTGGTCGATAGGTATTAAGTGTAATATCAGAGTTAAACAAGGTTTCCCCCTCTCCCCTACCCTATTTTGCATTTACATCGATAAGATAGAAGGTTGTTTAGAAGAAGCAGGCTGTGTTGGCCCGTTCTTAGCGAGAATTGTCATCATCCTTGTTCTCTATGCTGGCGATATTGTTCTTCTCTCAAGGTGTCCGTATGATCTTGATAAGAAACTACGACTTCTTAAGGATTTCTGCTCTACCATGGGTATTACTATTAACACTGACAAAACAAAAGTTATGATTATCAAATACAAGAATGACACTTACGCTAACTTTGTGTATGACAATAGCAACTTGGAAGAAGTGTCTTCTTACAAATACCTAGGAATTGATATTCATCACAAGCTCAACTGGAACTATAGCATTGAGAAAAGGATTAATGGAGGGGGGAAAGCTTGCTTTGGTCTTGAAAATAATTGTAAAGAAGCAAACCTTGTGATGTGGGATAAAAAGAAGTTTCTTTTTGAAACTTTAGTCACTCCTGTTATCTTGTATGGATGTGAGGTTTGGGGTTGCAACATCTCTAGAGAATATTGGAGGAAGATTGAGCAAATCCGGAAGTGTTTTATAACGTATAACCTCAAAATTAAAATAAATACACCATATCCTATTCTCCTTATAGAAGTGGGTCTTTCCCCTATCGAGAACCTAGCTATGACTAGGATCCTATTGTACAAGCACAAAATCAATAACATGGGAGACCATAGACTTCCTAAGCTAGATTTTAATTCCAACGAAAACTAGCTAAGGCTCAAGCAAGGTTGGCATAAAGATACCAGGGCCTCATTAAACCACTAGGAGATCGATGAAAAAATTGCATTGCAAAATATTAATAATATTAAAAATATTGTTACTTCTAAGTTTAAAGAGAAACCGTGGTGTGAGAAAGATTTAGAGGTTAAAAGAAAATTAAGATATTATAAGGAGGTCATCAACCCTCCTCTAGAAGATCAAAATTATCTTTTGGTTTTAACGAGTTCAAAGAAAAAACTAATATAGCCAAGATACGAACAAACTCTCATGAGCTCCATAATGAAACAGGTCATTGGACAGTTCCTAAAACACCATGGGTGGAAAGGATCTTCCATTTCTGTGAGAATATGAATATTGAAGATGAAAATCAATTCCTCTTAAAGTGCCCTATGTACACCCACATTAGATCTCAGTTTCATAATCTTTGTTGTAATGTTGACATTCCTACCCTTTTAGCTTGTCAAAATTATAGTGAGCTTGAAATTCTTCTCACCAAGCTCTTTAACATAGGAATACAATTTTAAAAACAAAGTAATTAATTGGTTGCTTTAGGTCCAATAGACAAAAGTTTGGTCTCAGTGGACTAATTATTGAATACAATTAAATTAGAAATTACCAAAATCATTATTTCTCTTAATAATATTAAGAAAATAAAATATGATATGATTTATAAAATTATTATTTTATTGAATATAAATTGGAAATATGAAAATCATTGTCTCTTAATAATTTTAAGGAAATAAAATATGATATGATTTATAAAATTATTATTTTATTGAATATTTAAATTAGAAATATGAAAATCATTATGTTTTTTTTGGAAGTTTTTAAGGGTAATTAGATTATGAAATTGATATAATCATATTTTATATAAGTTCTTCATTTTTAATCTTTTTTAATACAAATTTTGATATTTATTGATTCCAAAATATTTTTGACTGATTTCAACTACCACAATATGGTTTTTGTGAGTATTTGTCATAATTTTGACTATATCTCTTTTATTTTTTAAATTTATAAACTTGAAAAAAAATAATTTTAACCAGATTTAAAATTTATAAAGTATTTACAATATTTTTAATTTTTTCTTTACAATAATTATTTTATTATTCCATTTTTTTTAAATTTATTAATATTTAAAATTTATTTTTAAAAATATAATTGACATTATTAATTTTATTATTATTATTTTAATAATCAAACTTATAAATAATTAATTCAATATGTTTTAAATATATAATAGCCATTATAATAAAATGCAATAATATAGGATCCCTCTTAAGTATCATCATGGATTTAGATCTACTAAAGCATCTAAAATTTAAACAATAATAACATATTAAAGCATCACTAATTTACATAACAAAAATAACCATATTACATTGTATTTAAATTTAAAGAACTTACAAATTATAAAGTGTTTATTTTCTTTTTATAACGAATAGAAGTTTAAATGATATTTAAAATCATTTTTCTTTTTAAACAAAAAAGAATAACTCAAATATATCTATGGCAATGTTTTATATATTTTAGAAATAGATTGATTGGGAGGACAACTAAAATAAAGTTAAAAATAAAATTAGAAAATTTATATAAAATAAAACATATTTAAAAATTAATAAACATTAAAAAAATTGCATTTCAATTCAAAATTTAACTCACTTAAACTCTAAACAATGACTTAAAAACCACCTATTTTATTTTATTTATGTAAATGTGTATGCATTTATAGACTACCATTCCTCCATTTAGGTCTTCTACTTCTCATATATTGCTTCGTTGACTTATAGATTGTATGTAGTTATCAATAGTTCTCTTCATTTTAATTTTTCGTTTCTTGTATATTATTTTTTTGGATTATAGATTTTATTTAGTTATACATGGTTTGTATGGAGACCATTTGTTTAATTTCAATCATTTATAGTCATGATATTTTGCATTTATGAAACATGGGCATGCTAAGTCATTGTAACTTACCTAAGTTCCTCATTACTAAAATAAGAAATGGGATATAAAGATTTTTTTAATCATAGTCCAACTTATAATTATGTTAGATCTTACTTAAGACTAATTCAGTATAATCACATACAAACTAGACTAATAGTCAACATACACACCATCCAATTTGTACTTAAGTAAATGTAAACCAAATATCTAATACTGAGTTAATTATATAAAAGTCACTTTCAATCATTTAAGTTGCTAATCATTTTAAGGTAACTATGTTACAAGTTCAACATGAATATTTTCCAATAGTCATCCATCCTCATAGTACTTTTAACTGTGTCCAACCAACCAATAAGTTAGCTTCAGTAGTTACCGAATCTAAGTACAATACCTCAATTACATTCTTTTATATGTAATTGAGGTATTGTACTTAGATTCCGCAACTACTGCGACTAACTTATTGGTTGGTTGGACAAAGTTAAAAGTACTATGACTATGGATGACTATTGTAAAATATTCATATTGAACTTATATATATATATATGAAACATACAATTTAAATCAAGTAATTGAAATCATACATATAAACTAATAAATGTAATTGGATGAACATTAAATTCATTTAACTTTCAATTCACTTAAGACGAGCAATCGGTATAGAGTTTGTTAATTAATTATGCTTACCCAACATTTACCACTATATTATTCATTGTAAATTAGATATAGTCTTTCTATGAGGGAAGAATCATCTACTTGCAAAATGTAATATTGGATTTCTATTTTAACTTTATACTATTTAAAGAAAAAAATCCTCCAAATATCAACAAATTCTCTTATTTGTACTTAACTCTTTTATTTAAAAATGAATTATCTTTTATATAGTAAACATTTGGTTGATAAGACATGAAGGAGCATAAGTTTATAAACCAATACAAGGAAACAAAACACATAAACTTATATACAAAAGATTTAGATACAACGCAGGCACCCATATACATGGTTCACCCAAAATTGGGTTAAGTCCATAAAGAATTTGTTAAATTTTTTATTAATTTATCCAATAAATGGAAAAATACAATCTACAACATATTCATTGTGATTTCTTTGTAATGAAATTTGAAATCAAATTCACAACTTGATTCTCCTCATGAATGTAAAAAGCTCCACTTGAAAACTAACTAACTCATCCTCCATGTATTACAAATATCTATATTCTCAAGTTTAAAGCTAATTATCAAACCTCATTACTCCCTCTTAATTATTATATAATGGATTCACTGAAATTGTTATATAATACATTCACTTTCAGAAAAACACTTTCCTTTTAATAAGTATATCATAAATTCACTTTCAATAAAGCACTTTCCTCACAATAAATATATAATAAGTATGATAACTAAATGTTAAATAACAAGGTTGAACCTGCCAAGCTAAATCATAGAGCTCTTGACTCTTTTCTAAGTAATTAAAAAAAAACTCTAAATCCTTAAGTTTCTAAATTATAATGTCCTCTAGAATAATGTAAAACAAAAGGCAACTTGACCTTTAGACACTATAGTTAGGCTTTCCAAAAGTTACTTCATATAGTTTGCTCTTAAAGAAAATGCATTAAAGCTTGACTTTGACATACTCAGGCTGATCTATATACAACAAAAGATTACTAAAGGTTACTTGGCAAGAGACCCTTTGGCTCTTTAGATTATTTAGATAAGAGCCATGACCCTTTTAATTAATAGTGTTTGGCTTTTTGTATGAGATATTAAAATCAGTTTTTCAACCATTGAACTTATAAATCTCCATTCTTAATAAATAAATGAACTAGTGTATTCTTAATTGTTCATTAAATTTTGTTGGTGCTCTCCAACATTAATAAATAAGGGTTCAATTGTAACACCCAACAAGGGTGTTTACTCAATAACAAATACTTTCATAAATATTAATATTCCATTGCTAATTCACAAAGCATGAATATCACGAAATCATGTAATCACAACAATATTAACATCATACAAACATTTTGTAACAAAATATGTACCAAATTATAGAATAAAATATAACAAATTTGCAACAAATTTATAAGTAATTTAAAATAAAAAGAGAAATACCTCATTATAAAAATGGTGAAGAAGTACAAATTGAAGAAAGATTTCATCTTCTCCTTAAGTTTCTCCCATATTCATTGCCCAAAGCAGGACCACAGTTTTACCTTCCAGCCAACTAGGGGTCTAGCCGACTCCTTAGCCCCAAGAGCCATCCACCTAGCCTCTTGGCCCTCTGTGCTCGAGACCCCCATAGAACATAACAATGATGCACGAGTAAGCTATGTATATTCTTCCAAGAGTTCTCAAACTCTTCCAACACTTCCAACTTCTCATCCTCACAATATCCTAAAATTCCCCAATCCCTTCCAAACCTCTCACAAAATATCTTCAAGAAAAGAAACCCCCTTCTTCCAACATGCAGCCTCCTATTTATAACCCAAAAGTCCTTATCCTCCTCCTTATCCATCAATAAATTCCAATATAATAATATTCACACTCAATAAGTTTATTTTCTCAAATAAATAACACTTTGATTTAAATAAATAAAATATTAATAAACATGGTTACAAAGTCTCATTTGTCATGCTACTATCTTAAATGAAACTATGACAACTCCTTTCTAAAATTTATGCAACTATATCTATTCATTAATTTGCATTATCCTCTCATACATAAGTCAAATAAAGTATTATTTCCATGTACTATATTATATTATGATATATGTCATATTATATGTATATAATGGAGTCGGCTTTCTAACCGACCATTTGCACCGATCGGACGACCGTGTGAGCGTGAGCGGTCACGTCCGACGACCGCGGTCGTCCGATCGGTGCAAATCGTCGGTTAGAAAGGGTATACCGTATATAATTATGTATATTATTCAATAATCCAATTAGTTTATTTAAATCTAAACCTTAATAAACAAGTCAATAAATTCATCAATCAAGATGACATTGTTAATAAACCTTAATAATTGTTAAAATGACATAACATATTTATCAACATCAATAAAACAAAATGATAATTTCCATTTGCTGTACACATATCTAGGGAATTCATATGGTCTTCCATATGTTCATAAAATAATGGTCTTAATGAATGTAAATGAGTTTAACAGATAATAAGCAATAAAAATGTTGAGTTAATTCATATTAGAGTTTAAATACCAAATGGCAAAATATGGGGAATTACATCGGCTCTTGTCAACCCATCACACTCTCATTGTAAAGCTCTCAAGGGACTTATAGAAAATATAAAATCCAACGAAACGATACTAACCCAACTCATTTTGACATCTATATGCAGATTTTAGAGAAATATATTTGGTTTAAAGGTACTTAACTCACAAGATAAGAGAGAACTTGGGTTATGCGAAATACAACACATGGACAAGAATGAAGAACATGGAGACAAATCTCTATGAAGAGACCACTGTTTTAATGACTCTTCAAATACACTTCGAAAAACAAAATAAGGGTAGAGTGTTTTATTCGAGTCCAAAATAAAATTTACGAACATTAACTGGAGACATTGATAAAGGAATTTGGTTCATCATTGAAACCTCTTAACCAAGACTATATGTAGAATACACCAAAATTCAAGTTGGAAGAAAAAAAACTTGTAGAAAAAGACACTTCCCTCTTCATTGGGAATCCATGAGATGAGAGAAAGTACTATACAAGCTTCACTCTCTTTGCTTGACCAAGATAAAAATGTAATCACCGCACTTCATTCTAATAGAAACAAATTTGAAACAGGGCCACGGTACTAGACTCTCTTGATAGAAAGGTCATCTTCTTTCTTTTGTACAGAGTAACTGAAAAAATATGCCGAACAAAAAACAATAGGTGACTCTTCAAGAATTCCCAAAAAAACTCTATTTCTTCCCCCTTTCAATCTACCCAAATCTACTTTATTTATTTTTTTTATATCCAATTGTGATGTTCAGTTATTCGTTTATCTAAAACATAACCATCTCTTCCTAAACAAATCCTTATAGTTACGCGCTAGTTAGCTTTCATTACATGTAAAGAGGGTGTATGGTGTTACTAATCACATCAAGATACAATTTCGACTCTTTGATATATTAAGTTGACTTAATGAACATTCTATAAATGCATACTAACACTTTTGTAATTCAAAGTATAGCATTTGCAATATAATAAATCATGTACAGTCTTCTTTTTGTTCTACTTATATAGATGCTAAGCATAACCATGAGAATAATCGAGGAATGTATAGCATGTTAATGTTTTTTTTAAATAAATAATAATAATTTCACGTATAATTTCATAAAAAATAATAATCGAATCTCCATTCTCTCTATCAGACTATTAAACCAATTCAGATCCATAGGGTTTCAAACTTATCAAATGGAATTCTAAATATATAGCATAACTATAAATAATATATATGGTATTTTTGCAAATATATGATAAAGACAACCCAATATTTTATGACAATACGCAAATATATCATAATATCTTATTCTCTTAGACTTGTGTGGTTATGATGTTTATAATAATAATTATTAAATAATTTAGTTAGTAAACATATATTATTATATTTGCATCTACGTAACTAATACCCATTTGTTAGTATATTCTATAAAATGTGATATTTTCTTTAGGTGCTTGCGCCACCAAGATGAACTTGTCATCAAGCGCTTGGATTTTCTGCCATTTACTCCTCATGCTAGTATATTCATTTCCCGAATCATTCAATTAAGTCAAACCCTCAACCTCTTAAGTCTACCAAAGAAATTCATAACTTAGGAACATAAATAAGATTACTTACGGTTCTTTTACTGGGGATGTTACATAATCCCCCCCTTAAAGGTAAATGGCCCACGGTGTTGGTATCTTTCAAGATTTTATATTCAACGTGTCTTTACTTTTACTGACATTTCTTTTGATATATTCAAAGTTTATAGTCTTTCTCAATTTCTTCTTTTCACAAAAAATAGCAAGCTAGTTTCGACATTGATCTCAAACATATGCATAGATATGACCCTTTGTTAAATCGTGAGAAGCATAAGTATGACTCTCTAGATGCACTTGCAACACTGTTTTAATCCCAAAAAGTATTGATCTAAATAGAATCATCCATGCATTTGTTTCATGACACATAACTTGCAATAATCAACCCTATGTCCATACCTATGGTATAGTGATGTTTCTTTTTAAGTGCCTTACATCGTATCAAACTCATGTATGGTATTGTTGTTCCACATTTTTCTTGGCTGAAATATTCTTTCATAAATTTTGGTGCACGTATATACATGACGTTCATCTCCTCATGGAACCTCTAGTTCACGCACAAACCTCCTCAACCTGTATATATATATATTTTTCTAATACAAGGATGATACCTTTTTTTTTACGTCTCTTAGGTGCATATCTTGCATAGAGTCTAGAAGCTATCAGGTCCTGGAAGCACACATATCTCTTATCCTAAAATATTAACATCACAAAAGATATCTCTACAGAACCTAACACCTCACATAGGTGCTCTATGGAAGTTTTGCTTAAGAGTCTAGCACCTACTCTCGTGCTCACTGGTATCTCTTTTCCTAGGACTTCAATATAATTGAGCACACAATAGAACCTAACACCTCACAAGAGTGCTCACTGTAAACTCTGTGCTAACTTATCAAAAATTGCAAATCCTAAACATCTTAGGTGATTCAAAACAAAAAGGCTCAACACCAAACTTGGTTTCTCTTGCTTAATCACATAGTTTAAATATCTAATATTTTTCATCTTCATAAATTGGTTAATCATGGATACTTGTCTTAAAAATATTTGTTTAGTGTAGAAAATTTTTCTTAGAAGTTAGAGCCTTATCACCCAGGGCATCCCCCATGATAAGATCATTGTTTTTTGTAAACCTTTATCTAATTACTCTTTAGTTGTACTATGTTCAGTCTTCTTATTGCAAGTTTTATATATATTCATATTCATTTTTTCAATTATTCCCTTTTTTCCCTATCATAGTTAGTTACGTGCAATAATCTCAAAGCACTGTCAGTTACAACAACATATTTAACAGGGTGAAAACGCGAAGTTGGGTAACACTTCCGTGAGAATCGAGTGCCCAAACAACATAGCGGATGTTATTCAACCGAATAACTATATTTATTCAGCTAAATAATGAAGTTATTCAATCGAATAATTATAGTTATTCTATCGAATAATGAATCCTTTATTCGATCGAATAACATTTAACGGTGAACTGTTTAATTTGATGGAACGCATTATTGGCCGGTAATTTTTACCGACATTTCAATACGTATTTGGATGAATAATTATTCGGGTGAACAATTATTTGGCCGAACAACTATTCAGACAAATAATTTTTTGGTCGAATAATTGTTCGGCCGAATACTTTTTCCATATAAAAGACTAGCTACAGCCTCATTTTCATTGTTTTCGCCTACAATGATTTGTCCTCGTCCTCATCCTCCTGCCACTAGTCTTGCCACCCCATCTTGCCACCCGATTGGTTGGTTGTTGCTTGTCATCCCCCTCCATGTCACCCATCCACCTGACGTGTACATCCACCATCCTAGCACCCCTCTACCTGTCTGGTTTCCTCTCGGCATGGAGGTCTGTTCGTGGAGGTCTATTCAGTGTGGAGGTCAGTTTAGTGTGGAGGTCGGTTCGGAGTGGAGGTCTATTTGTGGAGGTGCTCGTGGTATTTTCGTGGTGTGGTCTTGCTGTGCTACCCCTTGTCAAGTAAATATGTGTGTTCATTGTAATTAAAGAAAAATCTATGTGTTCATAGTAAATGATTGTTATGTCTATTGTTTTGAATTTTGGTTATATAAATGCATAGATCAGAAATAAACTCCATTAAATGTTCATGCTATTAAAATGATAACTTATGTTTTGCTATAGCTGATAGCAATGTTGCGGTTAATATACTTCACTGTCCCTTTGTAGATGATTTAATTAGAATGTTATCTTTTGCGTGGAAGAATAGTATAATCTTTTAGAATTTATTGGACTGCTTTAGTTGGGAATTAATTACACGAGATTGTATAGGCAGTTTATTCCTTTATCAACAACAACGAGCTCGCTGCTTATTCCTTTATTAATTAGAAAATTTTGATTTATTGTTGTTAGATCGACTTGAACTGTCACTGAATTGATCTCACGGTTTTTTTTGGCATTGATAGAGCTGTAAAGTGTTGTATGAGTATTAGTTGAATGAGATAACTGTTAAAGAGCGGCATTGATACTCTGGCATTTAATAAGAGTACAAGACCATCTTACTTTTTCTTGCCACTGACAGCTTTGTCATAGTTTCATTCATAATTTGGGAACAAATAGTCTTAGTTCCATTTGCAATCTAGTAGACATTGAAGTGTTGTGGCTCCATATATGGAAAAGAGAGAGTACAAAGTATTTCCACAACTTGGCATTGACCTTGAAATGACAAACAAGTAACCTAAGGAAATGGACATAGTTGTTGAACTCTATTCATTTGTATAGAGTTGTTGAACTCTATCCATTTGGGCAGAGTTGATCAGCTCTATCGATTTGGACAGAGTTGTTGAACTCTATCCAAATGGACAAAGTTGAACTTTGTCCATTTGGACAGAGTTGAACAACTCTGTCCATTTGGACAAATTTGATCAACTTTGTCCATTTGGATACAGTTCATCAGCTCTGTCCAAATGGATAGAGCTGATCAAATCCCTAAGTAAACAACTTATTTCTTCATTTTTTTTCATTGGTAGGGGACAAGATTTCAAAACCTTTTCATTTCACGTCTTGCATGAGTCACAACTTCAACTGTAGTGTAATAACTATGTAGTTTTGTCCATAAGCTCTAATGCTTTCTTTAGTCCATACAACTACTAGTCGAAGTATAAGTCCCATGGCACTTTATGACTATCTTAGTCCATGATGCATTGCATTAATTTCCATTTCCATTTCATGCTTTTCTGAAACATAGACATAAAAGGTTAGACAGAGAAAGGAAAGTTTAAAGAAAGAATTTCTTTATCTTCTTATGGGGATGGAGACCAAAACAACCAGAAGTGTAACGTAAAACCATAGGGATAGGCTGGACTAATGGGGGGGAATCCATAGGCCTATGTAGTCAGTACCTAGTCTCTCACCTTAGTTCAAGTTGAAATCTATACGTCCTAGACATCTGATGTGATAAATCCATGAAATCACAATAGTTGATTGATATCAATCATTATTGAAACTGAACATGAGTGGAGAAGAAGAAATAGAAGCTCTATCTATATTTAATAGTGATGCTCTCTCTGACAACTCTATAACGACTAGGTAGCTAGTAGCTAGGAGTAGTATCTGTCTGTAGAGTAGGTAAGTACTTGCACTTTCCTTAGACTACTTTTTTATACTTAGAAAAATGTAGTTCATGCAGAGTTCATCAACTCTTTTCCTAACAACTTTACTTAGCAAAACATATTTTAGTACGTTTTATATAAATCATAAACCAAAAAACATTATTACACATAAAACATCAAATTTTCTGATTACCGATCTATTTGATCTTATGTGTTTTTAATCTAAATCATAAAAGAAACATATAACTTGTATAATGCTTATTAGTTTTCAGTTTATATTTACTATTGTATTAGGATATTATGCATTTTTTTTAACTTTAATCTTAGTTCATAGGTATTATAAGGAAGATATTTGTTCATCAACTCTGTCCATGGACAGACTTCATGAATGAATACTCTATCCATGGATAGAGTTGATGAACTCTGTCCACATGGAGTGATGAACATAACTCTATCCATGTGGATAGAGTTGAGAAACTCTGTCCATGCAGAGTTTATCAACTCTGTCCATGCAGAGTTCATCAACTCTGACTTTGATCAGTTTACTTAGCATAAGGGTTTTTTTTTTGTAGTTGACATAAAGAAATGTAGCTTTAATTTCATATTTGATGATATAGTTTCCATTAATTTTAAAAATCTAAAATACATAAAAAAACACAGAGATTGCTACGTTAATTTCTCATACATCCTACAATAGTGTAGCTATTTTCATTTTAAGAACTATTAGATAATATTAGGGACATCTAGGTCTTTATTAAAAACGTAGTTTTAAAAGTCTAAAACACATCAAAACACAGAGAATGCTACATTAATTTCTCATACATCCAACAATAGTGTAGCTATTTTCATTTTAAGAACTATTAGATAATATGAGGGACATCTAGGTAATAAAAACTTAGTTTTTATAGTAGCTAGTTCTCTAAAGTTGAGGAATTAACATGCAAAATTTGAATATGTTATGAGTTGATATATGAGATAATATTAAGGACATATAGGTCTTTATTAAAAACTTAGTTTTTTAGTGGATAGGTCTTTGAAGATGAGGAATTAACATGTAGAATTTGAATATGATATGAGTTTATTTGTGTAATCTTGTAGATATAATATCAAATGCAAACAAATAAAAAATTAGCTTTAATCATTTAAAGAACTATTAGATAATATTAGGGATATCTAGGTCCTTATTGAAATCTTAGTTTTTATAGTAGCTAGGTCTTTGAAGTTGATTAATTAACATGTAGGAATTGATATTTTTGTAAACTTGTAGATATCATATCCAATTGAAAGAGAGACTCCTTTGAGACAGAAGCATAGGAGGTCATCACATTCTTCAGGAGTTGGTGTCCAAAATGAAAATTGAAGATTATCGACTTCACCTCAGGATTCAAGCTAATTGTATAGCTCACATTCATGTGATCATCGACATGGAAATAGTGGTAGAGATGATTCGCCCTCATCATCTATGGGTGAACGTGGATCTCGACCTTCTGTATGGGAGACAAGTGTGGAAGTAGAGCAAGGTTCGCAAGAGACTCGTCATCCTACACAGGGTGGAAAAGGTCAAGCAAGGACGGAATATGTCCAGGGAGCTGAGGGTTGTACACCCATTACAACCTATCCATCAAATTTACCGAAGGAGATTCCATGGGAAAGTGGTCTTCAAAAAACGACCCGTTAAAGTTGTAGGGCTCACTATGACAAGTGGCAAAACAATATTTCTAGTTTGGATATTGCTCTAGAGAACAAACAAAGTATAGAGATGGTTTTGCAATAATTACAAAAATTCATTGAGGTATATGAGGATCTTGGACCAACAACAGATGGTTTTGTTTCCTTGATGCAAAGAATAAAAGCACAAGTGATGGGTCCAAACAAGTGGGCTATTGTGAAGGAGAGAGTGACTAGAGAACAGGGCAACTCAATGTTCAACTTCAAAGAGGGCGTAAAGAAGAAAGCATTGAAAGTGTAATATTTTGAGCACCCTGAACTTGCACATTTTTTATATGATCTGTTCCTTGCATCCTATGGTCGGTTGCCATGGAACGATGAGGTTCCTAATTATTTTGCTAGGTTTTTTTATGCTGAATGTTTTTTAGGAATGAAGCGAGACTATACTGATATTCATTCCGAGTTTTATGGAGTTGGAAAGGGGATGATATGCAATCTAAAAGGTGCCCTTAGAGATCCCAATACTCTTTGACCTCCACCTCTGAAATCTCATCCACCTAGGTTTGTGACTTACAAATCGGAGACAGAGCCCACATCACAACTTGGGACAACTACAAGTCATAATGTTGCTGAAGGTTTGACTTCGGCATTTGTAGGAGTTGATATTGGATTTAGTCGAGAGAGGGATCAAGCCACTATTCGGCAAGATTTTGTTTACAAAATAAATGATGAGTTAGATTGTATGAGCATTGAAGATCTAAAGGCCTATGCCAAGCTTTGTCATAATATAGCTTCAGATAGAATATCTAATGACATGTCAAGTATAGGAGAGGTTTGTGTACTTTCAATCTATTTATTTTGAATTAAACTTTTTGTTACATTATATCTATGTGTGATAAATTATTTTTTGATGTATAGTAATAAATACGTTACGTAAATGTTTATTGTTTTTAGTTTTCTCGATTGTTAAATGAACATAATTTTAGAGTCTCCACTAGTCAAAATGTTGGAAATGCAGAAGAGAATTTTGGAGAGGTATATTTAAAATTTACACATTTATATTTATGTTTGAAAGATATTTTTTTTAGTTTTTAACTTTAACTATGTATCTTATTGTTAATTTGACTTATCTTTGTAGGTTTCATTAGATTCTAACTTTTTAGATGATTTTCCATCTATTGTGAGCTAATGTTTTATTTTTTTGTTTCGGTTTTAGGTCACCAAAACTACATTTCAAGCATATATATGCATGTCTACTACATCGACATTGTTAACAATGTATAACTCAGAAATCTAACACTATACAATTTTCATGACATGTTAGGTCTATTGCCAATAAATAACATATAGGTACCAGTTTACCTGTACTACACATATCTTTTCTTGGCATTATTCTTTCCTCTGGATTTCCTCCATCCTAGCACTCCAAGTGCTAACAGTACTCCATGTACTGATACAAGCCACCCAACACATGGACGATACCCTATACCCTTCTTTAGGTGTATCTCCTTCTTGTGCTATTCAGGGCAATTTGCCATTATTTATTTCTCTGGATGTCCTCTATCCCAGCACATCAAGTGCTAACAGTACTCCAGGTACCAATTCAAGCCACCCAACACAAGGACGATACCCTTCCTTAGGCGTATCTCCTTTTGTGCTCTTCAGGGTGCTTCACCAAGCTGAGGCACTCCATTCTCGCACACCCAGATAGTGCCTAGAGGTTATTCTCTTCACAGAGTCCCCCCACTCTTGTGACAGTCCTCTCAATGTGTGCGAAACGATTCTTAACCAAAATGACTTACATCTGGGCATCCCCAGAATGCATAGTGGTCCCTTGCTGGCCCGGGGGAAAAACAAGGTATCTTTCATCCACTACCTCCATCACCACTTCCTCGTGGTGACAACTTTTTCACATGAGATACTTTTCATATCTTCTTAACTCATCACAGTCCTGGAACTTTAGCCTTCCTCATGGCCACAATTTTCCATGCCTGCAATCACTCTATAGGTGGTTAGCTCATCATATCATTGATTCAAGGAACATGAAACTTTTTATCATAAGTCATGTCTTACTTCATCAGATAAGAGTCTTTATACTAGTGCACTCTTTTTCACTAAGGCATTCTATTGATTTCTTAAGCACAATGTATTATATTACTTACCTCGGCTGCACTGTAGCCCAAGTTCATAAGTAAATCTACTTTCATGTCTTTTGAGATATTTGTTGTCGTACCTTGTGAGCACATATGATATATCCATAGTCTCTATGTTGCACAGCCTGATTTCCTAGGCTTCACTTGCACACTTGATATTACATTACATCTATCCACAACCCTTTTTCATTCCGATTTTGCATTCACTTATCATTCATTTAGTAGCCAATGAAGTCTAATTAAAACTTATTATAAGCAAATCACATTCTACTTTATAACAGCTCACAAGACAGCATCATTCATCACTATTTCCAAAGCAAAATGATAGCAATTTCTATGATAAACTTTACCTTTAGTTTATGTCCATTTAGGACGCAAGGTCATATGCTATTGCTCTGCACACCTATAGGGGAATCACCAAGGGTTTGTTCTTGTTGTTTCTTTATGGACCCAAAACTTGAGAACCAGTATTTCCTATGAATTCTATTTTCCCCAACCAGAGACAATTGTTCTTAGTTAACAACAACTTGTTCATAAAAGGTGTTAGCATTTATACAATTGTGCCTTACTACTAACATTCATTTGGTATATTTTCGTATACTTGCATAATCCTAACAATACATGTTTCTAATATAGTCATCCGTTCAGCATCACTTATGTTCTCATTTAGATCTTGTACAATGAATTTAGCTACACTTTCTAGGATTTTTAAATGATTAATTTATCAAAATCCATTAATAGCTACCTTGTCATCTTACTTCCTCATTTTCTAAAATGGTGTAAGATCGGTTTTTTTACTTATTTTTTTCATGACATGATGGGACTCCTAAATAGAGTGGAAACATATCCTTATGAGTCACTTTACAATTTTATTCATTGCTAAATAGCAAACAAAAAGGTACAAAACTTTAAATTCCTATTTGATTTTCACGAGTTCCTTAACAATACATATCAGATCATTAGCGGCTAGTCCAAACTATGAATGTAGCCCTAAAGGTCACTTCTCAAATTCCTCATTTCTATTTCATCTGTCTTGTGTTCATTTTATGCATACTTCCATACCTTTACCGAAATTTTTGTGCAAATCAAAAGGAGAGGATACAATTGTGTTAGTTGTGGATAAAACATCTTCAAAACCAACAAAATGTCAACATAGGTATGTACTTACCTCGTTGGGTCTCACATTGAAGTGGAGAAGTTGTTTTTGCATAACTACAAGGTCAACCAATACATATAACTAATTGAAGTTGCTACACCTTACGGTACTTTGTGTTGTAGATCAACGTGAGCTTGTTGATTCATGTTATCTAAGGAAAACTTGATCGTCAATTTACAAAAACAAAATAGGTAGAATCATTTCTGAGCCCAAATAGGCCCAAGTGTTTCGACCTTTGCTCTGATACCATATGTAGTGTCCCTCTTATACCTGGGTGCCAATATGTGTGGAGAAAAGGTTTTTTTTACACTATTACTACAGAAGAGTCCAATCTATTAGCAGCAACCTTTATAAGAAAATTTCATATCAAATATGTCAAAACCCTGCGCATTGTAAAACAATCATTTGAGAATTCTCTTTAACGTAATTCACAACATGTTATCATCATAGTTCCCTAAAAATGACTTACTATGCATACCATAACTAGTAAGAGATCAGTAACATTTTATTAATTATCTTTTTACAGTATTACCTGCCTGTACAAAATAGAAAATATGGCTTTTCTCCCATGTTAGACTATCTATCGTCTTTATAAGGATTAAGGAGCAATATTCCCTAAACAGTCCTTAGATTCAATTCATACATAAGAAGACTTTCTACAACATTCTATCCATGAGAACAATTAAAAAATTGATATACCAAAATCCCCTAAGATAACAACATCAAGGAAACTCAAATTGTGACATCCCAAATGAATTGGAATTGATTATTAGAAGGGATACGAAACTGTTTTTCTCTATATCAAGAAGACTTAGTTATACCAATTGGATTAAGCTCATTTTTTTACGTTGCTTGACCATAAAACATCCTTAAAGAATACCAAAAGATAACATACATATTCTTTATTTTCCCATGCGATTCTTATGCTACTTTGCAAACCTCTTAAACCAATTAAGTGATAAGGACATTTCATACTACAAGCAAGGCCTACCCAGGGTTATTTCTATTACACCCACATGCCATTTCTTTTACAATCAAATATACATAGAAACATAATCAGGACACCTAGCTGCTATGTTTATTTATATTTACCTTGAGTTTCATATGCATGTTCTCACCCTTCTCTTGTAGGAGGATTCAAGTATTTTCATGCACACTTCAATAATTCTATCCCCACAACAAATTAGGAGATTCTTCACCCGACAATAAACATGAATCACATAGGTATGGGAGATATGATGCATTGACCACATATTGGAACAAAACAACACTAAAGCATAGTGTTCATTGACTATGCTCAATATAATCCATACAACCATCTAAAATGCAAAATAGCTTTTCAGAAATTGAGGTGCATATTAGGATATTTATGTAATATACATGATATCCCCATTTTTTACCATGTACAGCCTACTTTCGATTGTCCTTGCAACAAATTCCCTGCACTGACAAATTAGCTTTAACTAGGTAAGCTCATTAATAACTGCATCCTGGAATATTCATCTATTAAAAAGGAAAACACATTAACCATAGATCATGCCATAATATGTACTTATTCAAATAATACTTTCCTACATTTTAAGACTAACTGACTGAAAGCTTGACTTCGACTTTCCTCCCAACCAATTGACTCTATTTAGCGTGTGTTGTTCCACCCAGCGTCACCCCCGCGCTGGGTAACGAACCCACTAAGGTAAAGCATAAAGTTAAAACCTTCCAAGGTTCCCTCGACATGATTTATGTTCAACCACTCAGCAATGAAACATTAGGCTAACTTTCATTTAACGCAGCACATAAGAAGATAGCATCTACTGCAAATGCTAGTACTTATTGGACCAACCACCCACTCTATACTCAGTGCCTATTTTCGTAGGTCATACCAGCAGTATATATATATATATA
>LPNX010620538.1:99231-122478 GCA_001517045.1 Pseudotsuga menziesii
GCCCATATTGAGGCAAGGTGTCAAAGTTGAAGGACCCTATCCACTGCAATATGAATAAATAAAACCAAACAATTATACTGGGGAAATCACCAAGTATGGATCTGAATTACGATTTCTATACACGCAAGATGGACATTCTGGAGCAACAAATTTCATTTTCGGTAAATACAATAATAAAAAATGATGGGAACTTCATTTTCGGCTAATACAATAATAAAAAATGATGGGCACTTAATTTTTGGCAAATACAATAATAAACAATGATGGGCACTCTCAATCTACGATTCCCACATTTAGTGTACTCAATAAACAACTTCAAGATGGGCATCCTGTATATGAAGATTTCTCCTTCAGAATGTAAAACCCAAAACGTCATACATCGAGCCTTATAAACCTATGCAATAAACACATACAAAGATGACACATTTTAAATGGTGAGTTCCACATTCAACAAACACACTCAATAGACCACATGCAGAGATGGACACTCCCAGCTTGCGATCTCATATTCAGCATCCAGTTACACATGCACTAAACCATATGCAGAAATGGGCATTCTCACCCTGCAATATCATATTTAATTACACATGCAATCCACCATGGGCATTCTGGATATAACAACTCCTTATAGAACATATGTAATAAAAACAGCATAGCGATTTTTCACTCGGCTTAAATAAAAAAAATATCACACACAGAAGTTTTCTGGACCCGTGTTTTCTCCTTCAGCATGAACTTTTATGCAAGGATCAGCACATAGGGGTGGCTACCTCCTTTACAATTCCACACTATGAAGAGTAGGCCCAAAAGTATTATGATTTTCAGCCTCAGCCAATAAAACAATAAAAGACAGCATGCAGGAATGGCATAGCTAATTTTCACCCAGTTAATTAAGATATCACATACAGAAGTTTTCTGGACCCACAATTTCACCTTCGGCATAAAATTTTATGCAACGTTCAGCGCATAGGGGTCGCTACTTTTTACAACTTCACACTAGGCAGATCAGGCCCGAAAGCATTCTGATTTCAGCCTCAGCCTATAAAACAATAAAAAACAACATGCAGAGATGGCATAGTGATTTTTCATCCGGCTAATTAAAAATATCGCACACAAAAGTTTTCTGGACCCATGATTTCACCTTCGGCATAAAATTTTATGCAAGGTTCAGCGCGTAGGGGTCGCTACCTTTACAATTTCACACTAGGCAGATCAGGCCCGAAAGCATTCCAATTTCAGCCTCATCCTATAAAACAATAAAAAAAAAACATGCAGAGATGGCATAGCGATTTTTTTCATCCGGCTAATTAAAAATATCACACACAAAAGTTTTCTGGACCTGCGATTTCTCCTTCAGCAAAATTTTTAATGCAAGGATCAGCGCATAGGGGTGGCTACCTCCTTTACAACTCCACACTATGTAGAGCAGGCTCGAAAGCATTACGATTTCAGCCTCATCTTATAAAGCAATAGAAAACAACATGCATAGATGGCATAGCGATTTTTCATCCAGCTAATAAAAAATTATCAGCCTCGGCATATGAAACAATAAAAAACAACATGCAAAGATGGCATAGCAATTTTTCATCCAGCTAATAAAAAATATCAGCCTCAACATATAAAACAATAAAAAACAACATGCATAGAAGGCATAGCGATTTTTCACCCAGCTAATTAAAATTCACTTAGCTAATTAAAAAATATCACACAACATACGGTGGACATTTCACTGGCCGCTCCAAACTGGAAAATGGTACCCTTCTCCAGGATTGGATTTGGCTTTACCACTCGCGATTCCTTTTGCAAGCCTCCCCAATTTCCAAGAGCGTGCCTTCCTCTTACATTTCACTTCTTTTAAAGGGTTGAAGTGTTCTCGTTTTTCCTCTCTCCCATGCATGTGGGATTAAAATATTATATCTTTCTTTTTTTATGTTTAACATACAATTCCTTTAATCTTACTTTATGCCTAACTTCTATTCACGTAAGATAGCATTTCTTTTAACTTATTTGTCTTTTTTCTTATTATAAATTATAAAGCTTTTTTTTGAGCTATTTGTCCTCTTTCCTTTTGTTAAGCTAGATATCTCTTTGCCTTTATTATAAAGCATTCCCTTTTTAAATTTATTCTATCATTTTAATTATATTAACCTTTTCCTTTAATTTAAAGGTATTGGAAGTGTATCAAAAGGTTTAATATAAAAGGTATTATACCTTCTAAATATTAACTTGTTCCTCTATACTAAGGCATTAGGACTGTATCAAAATTCTTAGAGGCTTCTCTCGCCTTCTAAAACTTTCTCCTATTCTCTTTTTTCTTTTTAGCACCCACAAGTATGCTGGTGACACATAGTGATCATTCATCGAGTCTTTAGGTTCTAGTTTTCTTGAATGCCCCTTCCCCCTAGTGGATTCGTCGCCAAATGTTGTTTTAGTCGATCAAAGCTTTCAGTTTTTAACCCTATCAATTATGACTAGAACTTGACAGAGGTTCATAGTCGATACTTACAGTGAGGTTTACTTACACTGTGATTTCTAGGTCGAGGTGGTGAGGGATGTTACATCCTCTCTCCCTTGAATTAACACTGTCCTCGGTGTTACCCATTTTCCCAGCCTTGTCTCCTTTTCTTCTTCAATTCTTAATGCTTGCTTTTATATTTCTTAATCCCTCTTTACAGGTGGAAATTAGATCACCAAACCTGCATTTCAAGCATATATATGCATGTCTACTACATCCACATTGTTAACAATGTATAACTCAGGAATCTAACACTATACAATTTTCATGGCATGTTAGTTCTATTGCCAATAAATAACATATAGGTACCAGTTTACCTATACTGCACATACCTTTTCTTGGCATTATTCTTTCCTCTGGATGTCCTCCATCCTAGCACTCCAAGTGCTAACAATACTCCATGTACTGATACAAGCCACCCAACACATGGACGATACCCTATACCCTTCTTTAGGCGTATCTCCTTCTTGTGCTATTCATGGCACTTTGCCATTATTTCTTTCTCTGGATGTCCTCTATCCTAGCACATCAAGTGCTAACAGTACTCCAGGTACCAATTCAAGCCACCCAACACAAGGATGATACCCTTCCTTAGGCGTATCTCCTTTTTTGCTCTTCAGGGTGCTTCACCAAGCTGAGGCACTCCATTCTCACACACCCCCACAGTGCCTAGAGGTTATTCTTTTCACAGAGTCCCCCCACTCTTGTGACAGTCCTCCAAATGTGTGCGAAACGAGTCTTAACCAAAATTCCTGACATCTGGGCATCCCCAGAACACATAGTGGTCCCTTGCTGGCCCGGGGGAAAAACAACGTAGCTTTCATCCACTACCTCCATCACCACTTCCTCGTGGTGAAAACTTTTTCACATGAGATCCTTTTCATATCCTCTTAACTCATCACAGTCCTGGAACTTTAGCCTTCCTCATGGCCACAATTTTCCATGCCTACAATCACTCTATAGGTGGTTAGCTCATCATATCATTGATTCAAGGAACATGAAACTTTTTATCATAAGTCATGTCTTACTTCATCATATAAGAGTCTTTATACTAGTGCACCCTTTTTCACTAAGGCATTCTATTGATTTCTTAAGCACAACGTATTATATTACTTACCTTAGCTACACTATAGCCCAAGTTCATAAGTAAATCTACTTTCATGTCTTTTGAGCAATTTGTTGTCGTACCTTGCGAGCACATATGAAAGATCCATAGTCTCTATGTTGCGCAGCCTGATTTCCTAGGCTTCACTTGCACACCTGATATTACATTGCATCTATCCACAACCCTTTTTCATTCCGGTTCTGCATTCACTTATCATTCATTTAGTAGCTAATGAAGTCTAATTAAAACTTCTTATAAGCAAATCACATTCTACTTTATAACAGTTCACAAGACAACATCATTCACCACTATTTCCAAAGCAAAATGATAGCAATTTCTATGATAAACTTTACCTCCAGTTTATGTCCATTTAGGACACAAGGTCATATGCTATTGCTATGCACACCTATACGGGAATCACCAAGGGTCTGTTCTTGTTGTTTCTTTATGGACCCAAAAATTGAGAACCAATAGTTCCTATGAATTCTATTTTCCCCAACCAGAGACAATTGTTCTTAGTTAACAACAACTTGTTCATAAAAGGTGTTAGCATTTATACAGTTGTGCCTTACTACTAACATTCATTTGGTATATTTTCGTATACCTGCATAATCCTAACAATACGTGTTTCTAATATAGTCATCCGTTCAGCATCACTTATCTTCTCAGTTAGATCTTGGACAATGAATTTAGCTACACTTGCTAGGATTTTTAAATGATTAATTTATCAAAATCCATTAATAGCTACCTTGTTATCTTACTTCCTCATTTCCTAAAATGGTGTAAGATCAGTTTTTTTACTTATTTTTTTCATGACATGATGGGACCTCTAAATAGAGTGGAAACATATCCTTATGAGTCACTTTACAATTTTATTCATTGCTAAATAGAAAACAAAAAGGTACAAAACTTTAAATTCCTATTTGATTTTCACTAGTTCCTTAACAATATATATCAGATCATTAGCAGCTAGCCCAAACTATGAATGTAGCCCTAAAGGTCACTTCTCAAATTCCTCATTTCTATTTCATTTGTCTTTTGTTCATTTTATGCAGACTTCCATATCTTTACTGAAATTTTTGTGCAACTCAAAAGGAGAGGATACAATTGTGTTAGTTGTGGATAAAACATCTTCAAAACCAATAGAATGTCAACATAGGTATGTACTTACCTCGTTGGGTCTCACATTGAAGTGGAGAAGTTGTTTTTGCATAACTGCAAGGTCAACCAATACATATAACTAATTGAAGTTGCTACACCTTACGGTACTTTGTGTTGTAGATCAATGTGAGCTTGTTGATTCCTGTTATCTAAGGCAAACTTGATCGTCAATTTACAAAAACAAAACAGGTAGAATCATTTTTGAGCCCAGATAGGTCCGAGTGTTTTGACTTTTGCTCTGATACCATATGTAGTGTCCCTCTTATTCCTGGGTGCCAATATGTGTGGAGAAAAGGTTTTTTTTACACTATTACTACAGAGGAGTCCAATCTGTTACCAGCAACCTTTATAAGAAAATTTCATATCAAATATATCAAAACCCTGGGCATTGTAAAACAATCATTTGAGAATTCTCTTTAATGTAATTCACAACATGTTATCATCATAGTGCCTTGAAAACGACTTACTATGCATACCATAACTAGTAAGAGATCAGTAACATTTTCTTAATTATCTTTCTACAGTATTACCTGCCTGTACAAAATAGAAAATATGGCTTTTCTCCCATGTTAGACTATATATCGTCTTTATAAGGATTAAGGAGCAATCTTTCCTAAACAGTCCTTAGATTCAATTCATACATAAGAATAATTTCTACAACATTCTAACCATGAGAACAAATAAGAAGGTGATATACCAATATCACCTAAGATAACAACATCAAGGACACTCAAATTCTGACATCCCAAATGAATTGGAATTGATTCTTAGAAGGAATGTGAAACTGTTTTTCTCTATATCAAGAAGACTTAGTTATACCAATTGGATTAAGCTCATTTTATTACGTTGCTTGACCATAAAAAATCCTTAAAGAATACCAAAAGATAACATACATATTCTTTATTTTCCCATGCGATCCTTATGCTACTTTGCAAACCTCTTAAACCAATTAAGTGATAAGGACATTTCATACTACAAGCAAGGCCTACTCAGGGTTATTTCTATTACACCCACGTGCCATTTCTTTTA
This sequence comes from Pseudotsuga menziesii, assembly GCA_001517045.1. Taxonomy (NCBI): domain Eukaryota; kingdom Viridiplantae; phylum Streptophyta; class Pinopsida; order Pinales; family Pinaceae; genus Pseudotsuga; species Pseudotsuga menziesii. The sequence goes on from LPNX010620538.1 coordinate 105,042, forward strand.
CAATCAAATATACATAGAGACATAATCAGGATACCTAGCTGCTATGTTTATTTATATTTACCTTGAGTTTCATATGCATGTTCTCACCCTTCTCTTGTAGGAGGATTCAAGTATTTTCATTCACACTTCAATAATTCTATCCCCACAACAAATTAGGAGATTCTTCACCCAACAATAAACATGAATCACATAGGTATGGGAGATATGATGCATTGACCAAATATTGGAACAAAACAACACTAAAGCATAGTGTTCATTGATTATGCTCAATACAATCCATACAACCATCTAAAATGCAAAACTATCTTTTCAGAAATTGAGGTGCATATTAGGATATTTATGTAAGCTGCACGATATCCCCTTTTTTTACCATGTACAGCCTACTTTCGATTGCCCTTGAAACACATTCCCTGCACTGACAGCTTAGCTTTAACCAGGTAAGCTCATTAATAACTACATCCTGGAATATTCATCTATTAAAAAGTAAAACACATTAACCACAGATCATGCCATAATATGTACTTATTCAAATAATACTTTCCTACATTTTAAGACTAACCGACTGAATGCTTGACTTCGACTTTCCTCCCAACCAATTGACTCTATTCGGCACGTGTTGTCTCGCCCAACGTCACCCCCGAGCTGGGCGATGAACCCACTAAGGTAAAGCATAAAGTTAAAACCTTCCAAGGTTCGCTCGACATGATTTATTTTCGACCACTCAGCAATGAAACATCAGGCTAACTTGCATTTAACGCAACACATAAGAAAATAGCATCTGCTGCAAATGCTAGTACTTATTGGATCAACCACCCACTCTATACTTAGTGCCTATTTTTGTAGGTCATATCAGCAGTATATATATATATATATATATATATATATATATATATATATATAAGAGACATTTATAAAGTGTTCANATTAAATTTCTGACTCCATTATGTAAGAGGCTCTATTGGTTCCACATTTTGGCCCATATTGAGGCGAGGTGTCAAAGTTGAAGGAGCCTATCCACTACAATATCAATAAATAAAACCAAACAATTATACTGGGGAAATCACCGAGTGCAGATCTGAATTGCGATTTGTATACACGCAAGATGGACATTCTAGAGCAACAAATTTTATTTTCGGCAAATACAATAATAAACAATGATGGGAACTTCATTTTTGGCTAATACAATAATAAACAATGATGGGCACTTAATTTTCGGCAAATACAAAAATAAACAACGATGGGCACTATGAATCTGTGATTCCCACATTTAGTGTACTCAATAAACAACTTCAAGATGGGCATCCTGTATATGAAGATTTCTCCTTCAGAATGTAAAACCCAAAACATCATACATCTAGCCTTATAACCCTATGCAATAAACACATACAGAGATGACACATTGTAAATGGCAAGTTCCACATTCAACAAACACATGCAATAGACCACATGCAGAGATGGACACTCCCAGCATGCGATCTCATATTCAGCATCCAGTTACACATGCACTAAACCATATGCAGAAATGGTCATTTTCACCCTACGATCTCATATTTAATTACACATACAATCCACCATGGGCATTCTGGATATAACAACTCCTTATAGAACATATGTAATAAAAATAGCATAGCGATTTTTCACTCGGCTTAAATAAAAAAAATATCACACACAGAAGTTTTATGGACCCGTTTTTCTCCTTCAGCATGAACTTTTATGCAAGGATTAGCACATACGGCACTTAATTTTTGGCAAATACAAAAATAAACAACGATGGGCATTCTCAATATGCGATTCCCACATTTAGTGTACTCAATAAACAACTTCAAGATGGGCATCCTGTATATGAAGATTTCTCCTTCAGAATGTAAAACCCAAAACATCATACATCTAGACTTATAACCCTATGCAATAAACACATACAAAGATGACACATTGTAAATGGCGAGTTCCACATTCAACAAACACATGCAATAGACCACATGCAGAGATGGACACTCCCAACGTGCGATCTCATATTCAGCATCCAGTTACACATGCACTAAAACATATGCAGAAATGGTCATTCTCACCCTACGATCTCATATTTAATTACACATGCAATCCACCATGGGCATTCTGGATATAACAACTCCTTATAGAACATATGTAATAAAAATAGCATAGCAATTTTTCACTCGGCTTAAATAAAAAAAATATCACACACAGAAGTTTTATGGACCCGCTTTTTCTCCTTCAGCATGAACTTTTATGCAAGGATCAGCACATAGGGCACTTAATTTTCGGCAAATACAAAAATAAACAACGATGGGCACTCTCAATCTGCGATTCCCACATTTAGTGTACTCAATAAACAACTTCAAGATGGGCATCCTGTATATGAAGATTTCTCCTTCAGAATGTAAAACCCAAAACATCATACATCTAGCCTTATAACCCTATGCAATAAACACATACAGAGATGACACATTGTAAATGGCGAGTTCCACATTCAACAAACACATGCAATAGACCACATGCAGAGATGGACACTCCCAGCGTGCGATCTCATATTCAACATCCAGTTACACATGCACTAAACCATATGCAGAAATGGGCATTCTCACCCTACAATCTCATATTTAATTACACATGCAATCCACCATGGGCATTCTGGATATAACAACTCCTTATAGAACATATGTAATAAAAATAGCATAGCGATTTTTCACTCGGCTTAAATAAAAAAAATATCACACACAGAAGTTTTATGGACCCGCTTTTTCTCCTTCAGCATGAACTTTTATGCAAGGATCAGCACATAGGGGTGGCTACCTCCTTTACAACTCCACACTATGCAGAGTAGGCCCAAAAGAATTATGATTTTCAGCCTTAGCCAATAAAACAATAAAATACAACACGCAGGAACGGCATAGTGAATTTTCACCCAGTTAATTAAGATATCACATACAGAAGTTTTCTCGACCCACAATTTCACCTTCTGCATAGAATTTTATGCAACGTTCAGCGCATAGGGGTGGCTACTTTTTACAACTTCACACTAGGCAGATCAGGCCCGAAAGCATTCCGATTTTAGCCTTAGCCTATAAAACAATAAAAAAAAACATGCAGAGATGGCATAGTGATTTTTCATCCGACTAATTAAAAATATCACACACAGAAGTTTTCTGGACCCACGATTTCACCTTCGGCATAAACTTTTATGTAAGGTTCAGCGCATAGGGGTGGCTACCTTTACAACTTCACACTAGGTAGATCAGGCCCGAAAGCATTCCGATTTCAGCCTCAGCCCATAAAACAATAAAAAAACAACATGCAGAGATGGCATAGCGATTTTTTTCATCCGGCTAATTAAAAATATCACACACAGAAGTTTTCTTGACCTGCGATTTCTCCTTCAGCATAAACTTTTATGCAAGGATCAGCGCATAGGGGTGGCTACATCCTTTACAACTTCACACTATGCAGATCAGGCCCGAAAGAATTACGATTTCAGCCTCATCTTATAAAACAATAAAAAACAACATGCAGAGATGGCATAGCAATTTTTCATCCAGCTAATAAAAAATATAAGCCTTGTCATATGAAACAATAAAAAACAACATGCAGAGATGGCATAGCGATTTTTCATCCAGCTAATAAAAAATATCAGCCTCAGCATATAAAACAATAAAAAACAAGATGCAGAGATGGCATAGCGATTTTTCACCCAGCTAATTAAAATTCACCAAGCTAATTAAAAAAAATCACACAGGATACGGTGGACATTTCACTGACGGCTCCAAACTGGAAAATGGTACCCTTCTCTAGAATTGGATTTGGCTTTGCCACTCACGATTCCTTTTGCAAGCCTCCCCAATTTCCAAGAGCGTGCCTTCCTCTTGCATTTCACTTCTTTTAAAGGGTTGAAGTGTTCTCGTTTTTCCTCTCTCCCTTGCATGTGGGATTCAAATATTATATCTTTTCTTTTTTTTTATGTTTAACATACAATTCCTTTAATCTTACTTTATGCCTAACTTTTATTCACGTAAGATGGAATTTCTTTTAACTTATTTGTCTTTTTCCTTATTATAAATTATAAAGCTTTTTTTTGAGCTATTTGTCCTTTCCCTTTTGTTAAGCTAGATATCTCTTTGCCTTTATTATAAAGCATTCCCTTTTTAAATTTATTCTAGCATTTTAATTATATTAACCTTTTCCTTTAATCTAAAGGTATTGGAAGTGTATCAAAAGTTTTAATATAAAAGTTATTATACCTTCTGAATATTAACTTTTTCCTCTATACTAAGGCATTAGGACTGTATCAAAAGTCTTAGAGGATTCTCTCGCCTTCTAAAACTTTCTCCTATTTTCTTTTTTTCTTTTTAGCACCCACAAGTATGCTGGTGACACATAGTGATCATTCATCGAGTCCCTAGGTTCTACTTTTCTCGAATGCCCCTTCCCCCTAGTGGATTCGTTGCCAAATGTCGTTTTAGTCATTCAAAGCTTTCAGTCATTAACCCTATCAATTATGACCACAACTTGACAAAGGTTCATAGTCGATACTTACAGTGAGGTTTACTTACACTGTGAGTTCTAGGTCAAAGTGGTGAGGGATGTTACATGGAATAGTAACTCATAAGCATGTTGCAGGAAGCTTTTACTGTGTATGACATAGCCGGAAATATCCCTATAGTTAATGTTTCTTTGGAATATCGGTAGGCGGACCATCAATCCACCATGTTGGAAGTAGAAGGTAAAGTTTTGAACATACATGTTTCTATATTTATTGATTTAGAATCTAGTTTAAGTTACATTGCACCAAAAGTAGTTGAAAAGTGTAAAATTAGTAAGGAAAAACAAAAAAATGCATGGTTGGTATAGCTAGCAACAAAGGTAAAAAATAAAGTTATGGAGATAATTAAAGATTTGTTATTAGGTTTTAATGACTTGGATACCTCAGTTAATCTAAATATACTTCCCCTAGGATCCTATGACATTTTGATAGGTATGGATTGGCTAGAATCTCATAAAGTTGTTATCGACTATTTGTAAAAAAAAATTAGTAGTGTGGATGAGGAGGATAAGTATCATACAATGAAGGAAATTTATAGACCTTTATCTACACGACAAATTTAAGCACTACAACGTAAAAAGTGTATTAGGAAAGGGTGTCAACTTTATGGCATCAAAATTAAAGAATTTGAGCCCGAAAAATAAAAAATGGAATTGGAACAATTTCCTATTTTAAAGGAATTTGAAGTTGTATTTTGTGATAAGATATCAGTATTACAACCTAAATGATATTTAGATTTTACCATAGATCTAGTGTCGTTTTCAACACGAGTATCACGAGCTCCATATCATATGAGTATCCCAGAATTAAAGAAATAAAGAATAGAATTACAGGAGTTACTAGACAAAGGATATATTCAGCCTAGTGTATCTCCTTGAATAACACCTAATTTTTTGTGGGTGTGCTAGTAATATGATAAATTGTAATGTATTATTATTGTTTACTATTGAGGTTGATTTTATGGAAATCGTTTAAAATTCAAAATAATCTATTATAAAAAAAGGAAAGAATATAAAAAATAGCTCATAATGATGCATGGATAAATTATAGTTCATAAATAGATAACCAACCATTGATGGCAGATAACTAGAAGAACATGAGCTAAAAAAAAATTCAGCTGGTGAAATTTTTTTCTGGCCGTCAATTTTTTTTGTGTGTTTGCGTTATAAATAACAGTTTCGTAACGGAAAAAAATTGTTTGGACGAATAATTGTTTAGCCAAATAACCTCCGAGACCTAAAACCTGCACAATTTTCAGGTTTCTCCATTTTTGGAAGGTAAAATGGATGCCTTACACTACAAATCGACTGTCGGACTTGATACCATTAGTTTTTTCATTAAATCTAGTTTTTGTAGGTATATATTTTTTGTGTATAGGCAAGATCCGATATTTTTAATTTTTTTTGTTTCTTAACATGTGTCAAGTTTCGTTTCATCTCTTTCAACATGCGGTGAAATGAAATATATATAACTTTAAAAATACACCACCTAAAAATTGAAACAAATATGGTGTGGTTAATTGGAGTGTATTTCAAAAGGGTATTCGTAGATTTTTAATTTTTATAGTCAATTGAGAGAAAAGTGGTGCAACCAAACACATGTTGAAAATCGACAAGGCTTCCCCATTGATTGAATTCAAAAAAATATTATAATTAGTATATAAGTCTCTTGGTTACAAACTTATAGTCATTGCAATAGTATATTGTGTATAGATTGTCATAACATATTTTGTTTTTCCAAAACACAAGTTTAACAATGATTTTAGGGGCGCAACCAAACATGTTTATTTTTTAGACCTTTCATTTTATAAGGACATAGTGTCAAATATTTTCCAAAATGACATATCAAATATCAATTAAAAAAATGGAAAAAATTATGAATAAAAATCTAACATAATTCTCTAAAAGTTTTGTTTTTACTTAAAAGTGAAATTGTAAATGAAAATATCACTTTCGTTTGCCCAAAGTTGAAAAACATGAAAAAATGAAATTTATTTTCTCATAAGACCCCCAAAAATAGACACCCATATTCATGGATTCACCCAACAACAATTTATCACTTGCATAGCTTGATACTCTAGTATTTGTGCATGTATATATCATCTCAAATATTCTATAAATCAATTGTTTGATCGCATATATGTCATATACACAACCGATCACTCTCAAAATGATAAAGTTACCATACTCAAGTATTTCAATAGAAATTTTCAAAACTTCTTACAAAGATTATTCTTAGCATATCAAATTATCCAAACTATGTTTTCCCAAAATAAATTTGATTAATGTAGATGTTACATTTTTCCATTGATGATTTCATCTTTTTCCCTCGATTATCTACCAATTCTCATGTGGTAATGCTTCTTGTAACCATGCACACCTACATTATCTTCTTGCAGTTTCTTGCCAAAAATAATTTGCATCATAATCTCATAAAGAAAACTATATAGTATCAAGTTACTATTTGAATTGTAATTTCCCATTTTGACCTAACCATCTAATTTACCATTTCATGTTTGAAATTTATTATTACTATTATGGAGCTTTGACAATTTGATGACACTATGGAATTAGGGTTTGTTGTTTTGTGAAATTTATATATATGTGTGTGTGTGATGATAATATTATGAATCATGCCTTGTTTTGATTATGTATCTAGCATGTAAATTTAATAAATGATGGTATGTGGACACCGATTTAAATTATGTGTCGAATAAATTATTAAGCTGTGAGATGCATGGATGATTATATTGTTTTTAGTGTTAATGAAATGTGTCTACACATCGATGATTGCACAATATTGAAAAACATTTTGTTAGGAGGATAACTGACAGGTTTAGAAAAGATAAGGAATAGTCGAGCCCTACAAAATGAAAGTACATCAAAGATATGAATTTCAAAAGATAAATGGTATGAGAATGAATTGTTATTGTTATGTATGATTATTATTATTACTCTGATGTGTGGGGTTTTAGGAAACTCAACCACCCAAATTGGTTATTCGATGACAAAACCCGAGTACACAGTCACAACGCAATCACTATGTCGATGTAGACATAGTCCCTTGTTCCATTAGGGTGGGGGGGAGGGGGGGGTGGGGGGCGTGCAAGAGATACCCACCATTTATTCCCTGAACCCAAAGTCATGGGAGGCATGTGCAATGGCACGCTCCCTAAGGTGTGTGATGATGACTAGTGGGTTCCTGTTGGGGAAGCTTGGTTGATGTAGTTGACAGTTCCACATAGGGGTTCTAACTGGAGTTAGATCATGTAGTTGATGCTCTAGGGTAGTCTAGCAGAGGAAGGATAGGATGTGGAAGTTAGTTATGAATTAGATACAAATAAGTAGGTACATGGGAGTACCATCAAAGTTATGAAGAGAAATTTAATTAATTATGGATGTGTTTAAAACCTTGTCGAACTACTAAATGGAAACTAAGAACATGTGTTGTTTTCATAAGTCACTATGATTTAAGTTAATAAGTTGTTAGGCATTGCAAATTTGTGTTTAAATATGTGTCGGCAAATAATAACTTGTGTGATTATGTGTGATGTGTGCTTGAGTAATATTGGTATACCTACAAGAGGTATTTAATCATTAGCTACGCTTACAGAGATATTCTACATATGTTGTATAAAGTATCTATCACACTATAAAATATATGACTTCGATTCATATGGTTGTGAATGACCAAATTATGAATATTATTACCCATCTTAGTTATGAAATGATATTGTTACATCAATATTATAAATTAATGGTTAATTATTAATTATGGTCGATAATGTTAATGATGATTAATGATGATAATAAGAAAGGTAGTTAACATAATTTTCGATTGAAGTAATGGATCACTAAATAATAAATAAGTATTAATTGTCTTAATTGGTTCTAGATCCTAGTTTATCAATAATAATGGTGTAATGATATTGAGATTATTATTAATTGATATATTAAAATTAACTCTCTATTAATAAGGTTAATTAGTGTTAATAAGATGACAATTAATTTGATTAACAAATATTAAACAAGTGTTAGTGATAATGATTAGCATTAATAATATTTATTTTAACTTGGTTAATGCATAGTAATTAGGCCTTAATTGTAACTATTGTTGATTGTTGAATAAACCACTAGTTAAATAAAATTATAAATTTTGCTTGATAGAGATCTAGTTCAATAATAAATGATAATTAATGGATTATTAATTACAATTAATTATTTTATACTGAAATATGCTAAATAAATAATAATAATGAATCAACTATGATGTATGAAGCGTCTTTGAAGTAACTTATTATGGCCGACTTAGTGGTGAAGTAATTTGTCATGTCATAATTTATGTTGACATTTATTATTAAAATAAAAAAACTTTATATTCTTGAAATGATGATGAAATTGAATGGAAGATCCTTGTTTAGTAAAAAGTAATAAATGTTTCATTAAAATATAATGTTTTTATTAATGATTGAAGGAGACTCGGCCCATGTGGGAGTGGGGAAAATTAAATGGAAAATGGAAAGGGAATTGAGGCATTAATGAAGGGATAAGGGTAGTAATGAAGGGAGGTAGATGGTGGAAAAAGGGGGGATAAAGGAAGGAAAGATGGAGAGGATGGAAAGGTAGGAGGATTTTTTTGGAAAACAACGGAGGAGGTATGTTTTTCTCGTTCTAATGATTTTGGGGAAAATTTGACAGCACTGGTTGGGCTAGTGGTACTCAATTTTTGGGCTCTGGGGTTCAAGAACATAGTTGTTGGAGCTAGGAAGTCGATGAGACTTTCCTATTTGGAAAAGTGGAAAACTGATTTGGTCAGTTGAGTATACTTGTGGGATCTTGTAGGGACAAAGGGACAAGGGAAAAGTAACAGGGACACACTACAAAGGAAAATACAAGCATGCAGGTACCTTCTCTACAATTTACAAGTTTTCTTATATGAGTTGCATGAGAAGAAAGAGGTACTACTATATGTTGTAAAGTTTATCTTTGCTTTAAATTGATGAGTGTGGACATAAATAGTTTGCTATTAAAACCCACATAAATGCATAGTGAACATGAACTTTGACCTTCAAAGCAAATAAAATGAACACACGCAGATAAATGAGAGAAGAAAAAAAAACCTTTGAAACAAGTTAGAATTTATTATCAATTTAAGGACCATGACTCATCCTTACATGAATTCTCATAAACTCTTGATGCAACAAGATATACTTTTGTATAATTTCAATGCTTTACTTTCTCGACAATTTAGTAGTAATTACTTCACATTGGCTTGCACTTGAAGCATAATTTGAACCTTGCTTTTTATAAGCTTGCATTTACATTCAAATTTTAGTGTTATGGATAAATTTAATTCCCCATTTCTTCCATTCAACATCCTTTTTCTTAATGTATTAATACCATGCACTTAACCTTACTAGTAAAATTTTAAATAGAAGTACATAGGCTTGCACTTAATTTAATCATTAGCATGCATGTAAAATAACATAAGTTGTCTTGTATAGGTAACAAATTTAAAATAATGTTAGCATGGTAATGTATTCATGTCCTCATTCACAAATCTTTACAATCTAAAGAAATCAAACATATCACCTTGTCCATATTTAGACAACACTCACTCTTCATGCATATAATTTGCATTTCGGTTTATGCAACCAACTTCATACATTGAACATAACTCTAAGCGAGATACTTCATGTACTCTCATGAACATAACATTAAAAAAATAATATTTATATAGCATGCATGACATTAAGTAAACATAAATTGTCAAAACCCCAAATTTTCACAAAAATTTAAAATTTTGAAATAACATAAAATGCTGAAACTGCGGTTTACTAATAGCTAAAGGTTAGCAATAAAAGAAACAGTTAATAGATTAGTATTACATAATCTCAATTATGTTAACTCAGTAGTTTCCTTTTTGAAACAAGATTAAGTTTAACTTGCGCATTATTTCTACTTTCAGTTTACTGATGAGTTCTATTTATGACAAGTAGGTGGAATCTAACTTTGAAATACGGGGCTTACATAGAATTTATGCTAACGCAAAAAGATTACTTGTTCTTACAGGTTTACAGGTATGAATGATCAAGTAACGTTTTTAATTTCATAAAGTATCCAGCAGTGTTTCTATTTGCAAGTAATAAGCTTAGTAAATAAGTTGTTATATTTCAAACAACTTCCGCAAGGTAAAACAATTTGTTTTCTTCAGTTGTCCATGTAAGCGAAGTTCGGATGATTGAGTTTCTTTCTTTATTGTATGTAATGACAGTAAAATACTTTCTGTAGCTCTGTTATAGCAGATTTCATCACACTAGGTGAATCACACATTGTGTGGCCTTCCCCTGTCCCGCTGCAGACTCATTAGCCCCTATGGACCACTTTTTGTCTTTTGATGTGTCCTTGATCATCCCTAAAAACATAAGAAGAGTGATATACATGGATTTTTCCCTGATAACCGCGTACATACACGGATATTCCCCCTATAGTCACATACATCGGGATGTATGAATAATCCAAATCCTTTTGGAGCGTTCCTTGACTTGGATCCGACTCATATGACTCCTGGCCTTCCATATGCCTTGAGATCGCACGGATTCGACCTTTCAGTATCCCTTTGAAGAGCTATTTAAGGAACCCCTTGAGACATTGAAAGAATAAGAGATAATTGAGAGTAACGAAACTATAGTCCATTGTTGCCAGAACTTATGCTTGAGTCTGCATCCCTTTGTCCCTTGGAGCACTGTTGTGTTCTTCCCAAGCTTGCCTTTTGCTAGTGAGATTGCTATCAAAGTGATGGAGGATTGAGCTGGTGGACGCCGAAGTGGGGGATTCAGTTTCTCCGGTTCGTAGACGTGCTGTCAAAGGTTGTCACTTGTAATCTCTGATTCATATTAATAGAAATATCTTTTCCTGTCTAGTAATGTGTATTTTAATGAATATTGTATCCATTGGAATATGTCAAATGCTTTTACATTATTGATTATATATGCTAGAATAGATCTAACACCATGAAATATAGTATGCTTGTATTGTTTACTTATTGTTGAGGAAGTATTATATCAATTCAAGCCAAAGATTGGAAAGCTCAACGGGGATCTACTTCAACCGTCCGGAATAAGGTACGAGATTTGATCCTTTAGTGTTAGACATTTTATTTCTATTGCATATTGGGAAAGATTGATTTCTAGAGTCTAGCTGTCTGTTGTGGTACCCCAAGCCATAGGAATTTCTCTCCGTAACAGAAATGGCGACTCCGCTGGGGATGTCCCTTGTTTTTATTTGGGGTTTATGGGCACAATGGGCTTGATATTATTGACTTGCTCTCTGTTTCTCTTTGTTTCTAGGTTGCATTTTATATCATGTTCATCCATTGACACTCCCCTTTATTGGTTTGATCCTTGGCCTGATTTTTACCACTGCCTTCTCTATATACGCAGGTTTTTGGCCAAAAGTCGCGTACATACGCGGATTTTTGGCCAAAAGTCATGTATACACGTAGATTTTAGACTAAAGTCCTTTTTTCCACGCAGGTTTTTGGACAAAAGTTGCGTATATGGGCCTTCCCATGCGGGTTTTTGGCCAAAAGTCGCGTACATGTGCCTTCCCATGCGGGTTTTTGGGCTAAAGTCACGTACATACGCGACTGTTCTTTATACAGTCGTGTACATCCTCCCTTTTGGTGAGTTTGATGTTGGGGGAAGTTGCTGGGTGGGTTGTGAGTGTGGTTGGGTCTTCCTTGGGTCTGATGTTGTCTGTTGGATGCTTCTTTTGTGACCAGAGACCGCTTTTTCATTGATTTTTCTTTGAAAGTAGTTTTAGTCATTCTTTCTTTTTGTTTTTCCATTAGTGCATTACTCTTTTTGTCTTGGTGTCTTGCTAGGCTTGTCTTTTATACTTGCTGCTGAGACTGAGAGTTTTAGATGACTTTTATTGCATTTTTCATTCTTTTATATTGAAAAATACAAAGTAGTTGCATCTTAGATATGGATTTGAGGAGGTACTTCAATTGGATTGCTTGGATGAGAGTTGTGTTTAGGCTTTCATATAGGAAGGATTGCATTGGCATTCGGAAAGAAATATATATTTATGCATCTCATGTAGTGGCATACCCTATTTTTCATTTGACAAAGATTGCACCTAGCATTGTTTGTTATGGTGTGCATATTTATTTCACTACCGAGTCATAATGTCACTAGTTGCATGGCCATTTACCTTTGAATAATTACAGCCAACTAAAATCAACGCTAATTAAAATGAATTACACTCTTTTCTTTTCTAGGGTGCACCAACAAGCTTAGGTTTTAGGATCTTGGAATAGTTCATTGAAAGTTAATTCTCCAAGATCACTAAATGACAACAACTAGGTGTCTTTCCAGGGAGTGTGTGAAATCCTTGGTATAACCATCGTTCTCAGAATCCTCCTCTCAAAAGGGAGTTAAGCACAAGGCAATGTGAGCGGTTATTGATTGGGATGACCCCTAGTCATAACTGAGTAGCACCAGCGATATTTCCAGGATTGTATTCGTATTTGGGGGCTCTTTCGAGAGTTTTGGGCTTTGCTACACTACCCATACGGTCAATCCCGCCTGCGACTGTCCGCCTGAGCTTTGATTATATTGAGTTTACCTTAGTGACCTTACCTAGGATATCGAGGGGGTACTTTGCAGGGGTTATTCTGCAGGTGTCCCGACCAGGTAGAGGTCGAATAGCGCAGTCGCTTTATGCGTTGAAGCTGAGGGCCACTATAATTGGTTACGTACCTCCACTTGTAGTGTATGGGAGTTTCGAGCCTCTCCCAGGTGAGACATGCCTGCTGCATTCGGGAGCTCACATATCCTCCCTGTGGTTTGCTTGTATTTTGGCTGTAGATTTTCTTAGGAGTGTGCTCTTTGTGCGCTAGTTGGCCTTTGGGATCGTGGTTACTTGAGTATATTTATGCTCTCTTGAGTTTGGGTCCTTTTATTTTTGGCATGCCTGATATCCTATCACTCGTCCTTGGTCCCAGTACAAACACTGGTGTTAGACTTGGGGGCATCACAACCCCTTACCGTGCTCGTTGATTTGGGAATGGTCATATTCCATCCTCTACTTCATTTGTGGAGGCCTTTTATTCCCTTTGCTCAGTCTTTACACCAGTGGTCACCCTCATGGGGGGTGGTAGTGGATGCATGAACGTTGGATCTACACCTTGCTTTCCTTTTTATGTCCCATCATTCACCACATTGTTTCCTTTGGGTGCTATTGTCAGGATCATTCCTCCCTATATCCTTTATTTTGGATTCTATACTGACTATTTTGGGATGTTTTGGACTAATATGGTTGTCATGTAGGATCCAATTTTTGTACACTCTCTCCGAGGTTTCGACCCATTCGTTCCTATCTCAGGTATAACGCCCACACTAGCATATAGGTTAGGTCCACCACCGTTTGCATTTTGTATGACCTTATGTCCATGTCACTATATCCTTAGGTATGAACCCACTCTATTATGTCACGGAACCTTCTTGCTGCTCTATAAGTGGCATGATATGAGTGGTAGAGACTCACCTTACATGGGTACCCTAGTTAGCGCCCTATTTTCATTTGGTGCCCATGCTGATGTTTCTCCCTTTAGGGTGTGGGAGTCCGTTGTATAGTATTGCCATGACATTTTGCAAGAGCCTCATACTCCTCTTGATCTTATGCTGGCCATGATCCCCCGGACTCCCCTATATTAAGTTGTGGATGCATTATCATGAGCTTTGCCTGTCTTATTGAGCTTTATGCCATCTCCCCTGACATTGCATTTCAGCCGTATAGCCCGAGCTTGTCTCATGTCTAGCCATGCAGAGCCTTTCTTTATATCCTTCGCAGCTTGATTCCCTTTTTATCGAGAGGGGATTTTCCCCCGAGTGTCGATATCCTACAAATGTATCCTTGCATTGAGCATAGGTATGTCCCACTGCTTGGAACTAGTTTGTTTTCCCTAATGACACTCGTCTCCTCCTAGTTTGTAACTATAAAGCTAGTTTATTCTTTTTTCAAGCTTTTCAAATAACTGAAAAAGACCAAAAAAATCAAAAAACCAAAAAGCTGGACAAGAAAAGATGTTATCTTTGGCAGCTGTCAAGTCATGTCACCTTCGAACAGGGCATTGTATATCACATCCATTAGTTGGGTTATAGTTTGACTTAGGAGCTGTACTCGTTATCTGAGTTTATCTCCACCAACTGGTTAAGCTTCCAGTCCCTATGGAGCCTCTGTTGATGCCTCCTATTTCATAGAGATGTCCCAGTTTGTATATCGAGTCTATGTTGCCTTCATTCAATCACCATACGCCGTTATGCTCTTGTTCGAAGGAAGTTGAAACCCGAGTCGGCCATTCCTCAGTTATCTTGAATTTGCATGTCGGCCATTCTCGGTACAGTTCTGGTTCGTGCACCTTATGATCGAGTCCTTCCACATTATACAGCCTTACTGAGTACCTCGTGTTGGATGATGGGGGATGCCCTAATGCCCTCCTTCCAGCAGATTTCATCCCATCGAATTCAGATCATTTATTCTAGGATTGGAGTCTTGAGTCATTTTGAGTGCCTTGAGACTTGCAGTCATCAGTGGCAGGTTCTCTCGCCATCGACAGTTTTGGGAATACATCAATGTCCCCTGATCGATGGATTCTCTCAAGTGTTCGACCTCAACTCATTTATTCACACTTGTTAGTTTGCACTCTAGTACCTTGATTCCCATTTTCATTATTGGTGGGTGATCTCGCGTCTGTTAATGGTATACATCAATGACCGGTAATCAGATGATGGACTACTATGTTCGACCTCGACACCCCTATTCGCATAGTAGGACATGTACTCGTAGCGGTGTGTGTAGAAGACCTTCCAGATTGGTGGCATCCATTATATGCTACCTCCTTGATCGTGCCAGTGTTCATGAGATTTCAGCTCTCGTGACTTGTTCCAGTATATGTCAGACATTTCCAGCCACTATGGAGATCTTGATCTATTGTATATCTTCAGCATTTGTGGAGATCATGGTCCTTTGTATATCTTCATCGTGGAGATTCTGATCTATGTATATTGTACGTGGTGAAGACCACATATGGGTTATCATGTTTCATGCCTATTCATGGCCATTGTACTCTTATGTATCCGAGACTGCTATATGTATTTGCAGTTATATGCAGAGTTGTATTATGGTATTATGCTGATTGGGTGGCTAGTCTTCCATTTGGGTACCTTCATCACTTCACTTTTGGGATGGACTTATAATGTATTTCGGCCATCGTATAACCCCTCTGATCTCATACATTAGGGGCCATCTGTTATAGCGGATTTCACCACACTAGGTGAATCACACATTGTATGGCCTTCCCCTGTCCTACTGCAGACTCATTAGCCCCTATGGACCACTTTTTGTCTTTTGATGTGTCCTTGATCATCCCTAAAAACATAAGAAAAGTGATATACACGGATTTTTCCCCGATAACAGCATACATACACGGATATTCCCCCTATAGTCACGTACATCGGGATGTATGAATAATCCAAATCCTTTTGGAGAGTTCCTTGACTTGGATCCAACTCATATGACTCTTGGCCTTCCATATGCCTTGAGATCGCACGGATTCGACCTTTCAGTATCCCTTTGAAAATCTATATAAGGAACCCCTTGAGACATTGAAAGAATAAGAGAGAATTGAGAGTAACAAAACTATAGTCCATTGTTGCCAGAACTTATGCTTGAGTATGATCCCTTTGTCCCTTGGAGCACTGTTGTGTTCTTCCCAAGCTTTCCTTTTGCTAGTGAGATTGCTATCGGAGTGATGGAGGCTTGAGGTGGTGGAGGCCCAAGTAGGGGATTCAGTTTCTCTAGTTCGTAGATGTGCCGTCAGAGGTTGTCACTTGTAATCTCTGATTCATATTAATAGAAATATCTTTTCCTGTCCAGTAATGTGTATTTGAATGAATATTGTATCCATTGGAATATGTCAAATGCTTTTACATTATTGATTATATATGCTAGAATAGATCTAACACCATGAAATATAGTATGCTTGTATTGTTTACTTATTGTTGAGGAAGTATTATATCAATTCAAGCCAAATATTGGAAAGCTCAACGGGGATCTACTTCAACCTTCCGGAATAAGGTACGAGGTTTCATCCTTTAGTGTTAGACATTTTATTTCTATTGCATATTGGGAAAGATTGATTTCTGGAGTCTAGCTATCTGTTGTGGTACCCCAAGCCATAGGAATTTCTCTCCGTAACAAGCTCTAAACTTGTAATCTTAGTTGCTTGATTGCTTCTACTTTAATAAGCATAACTTTCTACGTTATAATAATTGTACTTTGGGTTATTATTTAATACCATACAACTTATTTGAGTATTAAGTTGCTCTATATTTAAATTCTGTAGTGACACTTATAGTATGTAAACATTTGACATTAATGTTGATTGATGTAAAAACGTTAGTGTCCTTTTCCAAACAAACGCTATTGTCTATAACTTTTAAGTCTACGTCGAACCATGAAGTTCTATTGATTATAGACTCAACTAGGATCAATCCATTTTAGTTCTTATTAGTCTATAATAATTTCCTTGTATTAAGTTACTATCTACCAACAGTTTCTAAGGTTGATGATTCCATGAATATTAACCTCTTATTCTATGCTAAACGCTAGTTATTTTGTGTAAGCATAAAATCATTCTATTAAGTATAAAGACATGGTGAATTACCAGCAAAATGCCATGTTGAGATACGACCAACGACTATTAAAGTCTAATACCAAATAGACCAAGTAAAATAGTTTTGTATCTAATATTTTACCATACTAGCCATCACCATCGTTTACTTCCAATCGATCGTTGGTTCTATATATATATATA
>LPNX010620538.1:133867-169477 GCA_001517045.1 Pseudotsuga menziesii
CTAAACTATAAAATACTAATCAACTTGTATCATATTCTCGACTAGAATTGTGGGTTTAGAGGAGTCTAGCCTTGCATTGACTATAATATATATATATATAGAAACATAGAAAAATACATTTGTTCTATGATTTACACATTTTAACTTGGACTTTACATTAAACAAATAGTTGTTATAATTCATCATGGATAAACATGGCAATCATAATGTTCACAATATAATATTGGCATTTGTAAATTATTTGTTGCATCATTTCCACCCAAATTGATTTGTTTAAGAGGAAAGGGTTTTTGTTTTATAAAACAAATATAGACAATCATAATAGTTCCGACTATATGATTACTATATCTTCGAATTGTCAACGATTTGAGGTTTGATGATATCTAACGCCAAACAACACTATGTTAGACACGTATTATGTGAATGATGGACTTTATAAATGATTGATCAACATAGTTCTTGCATGACTGTTCATAGATTATTATATAAATCATTGTAAATTATTTGCACGCAGGTGACTATATAGTTCAATCCATGCACCGTCTAAATTTTCCAATGGCACGTGGACTTCTCTTGTCCGTGCATTAGTAATATATAAATCCTTGTAACCCTACTCTTTTTCATTTCCCTCCGTAGTTCTCGGGCCTTCAGGCTGCTCTGCAACCATTCTCATGGTGGCCATTTTACCATACTGGTTGCTAGTTGTGCTCTAAGTCCTGGTTTAAGTCATTTCAGTCTTCACCATTTGGTCTCAAACTCTTTCTGTGAACTATGAGTCTTATCTCTGTAAGGGTTTGTTAATAATCATAGCTTAAGGCTTATGGCATATATGTGGCTCCTTGCTTGTTCATCCATGGCCTATCATTGCAGAGATAGTTTTAATATTTTATTACCATAGGTTTAAGCACTATCCTCGTCATAGGGTTTGAGAGTCTTGTTTTCACGCCTTGCATTGTTGGTGATAGCTCCAGCTTCATTGTCTAGTTCTTGTGTGGCCGTTGTCCATGCTTTTTCTTTCTACTACTGTCAGTGGCTTGTACAAGATTCTCCATCGTCTTTGTCACTGCAGGTATGAAGGTTTGGTTTCTTGTTACGCTGGTGGTGGTGCTACTGTTCCTTCATGGCTTTATAACCTTCACTTCCAGGTAATGTAATAATTTTAAAGTTTTTAAAGATAAACTTTATTTCAGTATGTAGTTTTGAAATCATATTTTAATTAAACTTTGGTTTTCCTCTTTGCAGGTGACAGTTCGCTCATCCCTTGGCAGAAAATACTTTCAAGAAAAGGACCGGCACTTTGGCTACGGGTAAGCCTAGTTATCAAGTGGCATTCCTTGCTTGTCCAGTCCTTAAGGGACAGTTTCCAGTTGGAAAGTTACGACCTAGTTGTTACCCTTCTTGTGTTACTATTCTTCAGATTACTAGTTTGGTTTTTGTTAAACCCTTGCTTCTAGTAGGGTACTCCGACTCAAGCCGTGACTTGTAAATGTTTGTTTTCTTTTTTTTGTACAATGTTACGTTTATAGCCTTTGCGGCCTATCAATCCAAACACATTTTTTTTTAATCAAAGAGATTTTATTTTTTGGGCTCGAACTCAATTTAACTTTAAACTCTTAAGGTGATTTTGTAAACTAGGGTTTTTACCCTTATTCATGTGTGTAAAAGAAATTTTGCCATAAATTGTTTAATTTGCATTATTAATATTGCTAATGGTTTTAAGAAAGTGATACCATCATAATATAGTTATTTACTTAGAGGCTCAAATATTTAAGCTAGGGTTCCCTGTAGGTAACCCTTGTGTAAAATTCTTCAATTTCTTCTTTAAGTTTTAGTTACTTGATTTAATTGATTTATTTATTGTTTACACGTGAATAGTGTGCACGTCCAGTTATATTACTATGGTTGTTTCTTTATTGTATTTAAAGGACCATAATAATCTATAATAGTTTTGTTGTTTACTAATAAATAATCCAAATGCTTGTATTATCGGTTAAATGTTTTTCACTTACATATATTGTTTGTTTGTTATTAGGGTTTCAACCATGTACTTTCTTTTACAAATAAATTTTGTTTATAATAGTTAAAATAATTAGTTCTTTTATAAATAACATTTATTAAATGTTAGTTACCATCGCATTCTAGTTGTTATTATTAAATAAAATATAGATAGGGTGATTAAAGTTCTTTGTTAAGATGTTCTTCATCTCTGTATTTAATTTGTCTTTTAGAAATTAATTATGTTAATACACCCTACTTGAAGTTCGAATATTTGCGATATAGTCAGTTATTATTATCAGTAAATAAACTAAGTATATCATACTTAAATCTTTACTTAGCAGAATAAAATAAGTGTTTTATCTGAGTTATTTCTACTGCCTCTGTTAGAGGCTAATAGTATGATTACAAAATAAATTACTATGTAAGAATAATAACTTATCTGATTGAATAACTTATTAATATAATAAACCTGCTATCTGTAAAGTATTGTGGCTATTTATTTTTTAGCATTCTTACAACAACGAAATGGTTAAACAATAAACCTAACTAAACAAGTTAATGTTCTTTTCTGATAACAAGCTACATACAAAAATAGATTACTCTGATATTACGAAATGTATAATACATCTATTAATTTTAGATTTCTATCGTATCCTTCATCTATTTTAAAATACACTACATGTGCTGGAGTACAGTCTGGTCCATTCAAGATGTGGAAAAACGAAGGTTAGGATTATTTTTCATCAATTTCAGATTCAATTTTTCAATAAACTAAAAGATTACTAACTCTATCAGTTCACAACTAAACATTTAACATTCATTAAGTAGTCAGTCTCACATTTAAAAATTTAACACAGTAAAAATAAATAAAAGACTGTAGAACCTGATTAAGCTGGACTACAACAGCATTGGGAGGCCGTTCCTCCCTACCAAATCCTAGAGAGCGCTCAAACATCATCTCCTCAAGACCCCCAATCATGTTCCTCGTCTCCTTAGCTGAGAACTGGTGGAGCAAGCAAACAATATATAAGATCAATGACTCAGTAATCACTCTACACTCAACAGTAATATCCTTTAGCTGAAAAGCTACACTAGATCACTTTAGCAGTTAACCCCTCAAACATCTTCCACAAATTCCCTTTCCATTGAAATCCTCTAAAGTACATTCACTTGAATGATCACTTCCCTGGAATGAGTAGCCTCAGCTCTCTTCAATGGCCATTTTTATCAAGATTGCCTAGTTCTTTTGGGTCGGTTATCATTAATTGAGCCACCTGCTCTGATTCCACTTTCTTGTGGGATCAAGAACCCAAATGTAGGGAGGTTTCTACCTACAATAGTTGGAAGTGTTTAAATATTCTGCCACTTGTCTATGCACTCTCGACCCAGTCTCCTCCACCAACTTGACCAGTAAACACTCTTTTAATAGCTCTCCCAAGCTGTTGTATCCACTTTTATTTTTTGATAATTAAAATATTCAGAATTACATTCAATATCCTTGAATCTGCTGAGTCATCAATTACAACTTAGCATAAAATTTAACATATTGTCTTGAAATAAAATCAAATATGATAATATTATTTTTACAAAATTGGGGCATGTGACATAAATTTCCATATTCAACTCATAAAGTTCACAACATACCTGCATGCAGGTGAGTCCATTAGGCCACAGTGTCATTACTCTACTATGTAAACAATTTTGTAACTTACCCAAGTTCCTCATTACTAAAACACGAAATGGCCCTATAAAATTTTTATTAATCATGGTCCAACCTACAATTATGTTAGATATTACTTAACACTAATTCACTATAATCACACACATTCTTTATGCTTGTACTTTTATTTGGAGGAAGACAGAAACAAATTTGAAACTGAGTCACGGTACTAGATTCTCTTGAGAGAAAGGTGGCCTTCTTTATTTTGTAGTAACCGAAAAAATATTCCAAACAAAAACCAATAGGTGACTCTCCAAGAATTCCCCAAAAAACTCTAATGCTTACCCTTTTCGATCTACTCATCTCCACTCAGTTTTCCACTCATATCCTTCTCGAATTCTAATATGATGGTATCCACTTTTCATATCTAACTTTGTGAAGCATCTTGCTCCACTCACGCAGTCCATCATGTCATCGATCCTAGGTAATGGAAACATATATCTGATTTTTATATTTTTAATGGCCTTAGAGTATGTACACATCCTTCTTTGGACTCAAACTTCTCGTACTACACATGGACTCAGACTTTTCTGAATCAGCCCCTTATCCAACATTCCTTGTGCTTGCCTCCTAACTTCCTCATTCTCCTAGGGTGTTAACCTATATGCTGCCTTATTTGGTAAGCTTTCTCCAAGAATAAAATCATTGTGATGGGTGATGTCTCTCCTTGGTGGCAACTCATTGGGTAGATCAGATACCACAATGTTAGCAAATTCATCCCACATTTCCTGAACTTTTTTCAAGCAGATCTGAAACAGTTGTTCTTGTCATCACAACTCTAGGTTTGCACATCACACAATAACTCAACTCTTCCTCCTCAAACTGCTGTAAATACTCCTTACCAGTCAGCATTAAAACTTTTAACTTTTGCTTCCTGCTGTTCCACTATACTACCTTTTTGCAAAGGAAGTAGGACATGTCTCATCCCATCCTTATCAAAACTATAACAGTTCCTAATAAACTACCTTCTTATCGAACTTCCATGGTGTATTCAAATAACATCACACACATCCATGGGCATAACATCACATATTATTCTATCCTTATATATACCTACTTGCAAATCAATTTCACATTGTTCACTTACCACGATTTGATGTCCTTTGTGCAACCAAGATACTTTATAAGGAACTCAATGTTTGATCTTCTTCAAGCTCATCTTCTCCACCATCTATGTGGATATAAGATTGTCAGTACTCCCAGTTTCAATCACCATCTTACACCACTTCCATTTGACTTTACACATGGTCTTGAATAAGGCTTTTCTTTGAGTAGGTTCAACATTTTCCTTCTCAAGTTTCAATAAAACTTTGTTTATCATCAAGGCCTCCCTAGTGTCATGTAAAATTTCAGTCAGTGGCAACTACTGTTGCTCATTCTAAGCTACATAGGCTCTTCCCTGTCCTATGTTTTCCTTCTCTAGACATTCAAAGGATCTATGACCCAATTGGTTACATTTGTAACATCTAAAGACAATTTCTTTGCCTCTTCCTCTACCTCTACCTCCTTGGTAAGGTCTTCTCCCTCTTGAGTCACCTCCTCTATCTCCTGTTGGTTTCAGTTTCTGGACTCTCCTTCTTGGGCTGCAAAATTTGCTCTTCCATTTGTTTTCCCTCTTCGTTTCACTAAACTTGTACCTTTTTTGAAGTTCTACTTCCTCAATAGCTTTTATCCTTCTCTTAAGGAACATTTGTAGGCATTTTCCATTGTCTTAGTGTACATGAGTGTTGAACACCTGCACAGAAATATCTAGCTGGAAAGAGAGAACACACTGCTTGTAAAACAGAAAAATAATGAAAAACAGAGAGAAGGAATGAATAATTCTATACTCATGTGTGTAAAAGATTACAATACATAATAGCTATCCTGATTAGCAGAGAAAAAAAGCAAGCCATAATGGTGGTCTTAAGAGAACTGATGCACGGCATCAGTTATGGAGTGAACTGACACCAAGGCTATCAGTTACAGAGGAAACTGAGCCTATGTGGGTCTCCAACACCCCCCCTGAACACTACTATGGGGTAATAAAGAAAGGGCCTCAGCAACTAAGTCCATAATAGGTCACCCAAAAACAATGCAACTAATGAACATTGAAATAAAATGAGGAAAGAGAGAAAACCTCATGGAAAAAAACCCCCCTCGAGATACAATGTAGCAAAAGAAGAAAAAGACAGTTGTTAGGCAACTGTGTCTTTCACTTCAAGACGATTGCACAGAGAGTGGAACTTCTATGCAGTGAAGGTCTTGGTGGAGATATCGGCAGTCTACTCAGTTGAAGGACAGAACTGCAATTCGATGATCCGCTCATGCACCAAATATATGATATAGTGCATGTGGATCTCTATGTGATTCATCCACTGCCTCTGTACTGGATCTCTGCAGAACTTTAGAGTGCTCTGGTTGTCACACCATATGACAATAGGCCAGTGGAACTAGATTCCCAACTCAGTGAGAAAACGTTGTGGCCACAAATCCTGAATGATTATGTTGACTACCCCTCTGTATTTGACCTCGGATGAAGTTAGAACAATAGCAGCCTGCTTCTTGCTCGACCAACAAATTGGCCCTAAATCTAGACTGAGTGAGTACCCATATGTGGACTTGCAATCAATGCTATTGCCAGCCCAATTAGAATCAGTGAATCCTATTAGATCCAATGTAGAATATACTGCATAGTGAATCCCAAAGGTGATGGTGCCATGTACATATCGAAGGATCTGCTTGGCACCCTTCCAATGTAGCTCATGTGGCTCCTGCATGAACCAAGAGACTGCCCCAACTGCATACAAGAGGTCTGGTCGAGAGTGTGTAAGATACAAGAAGCTCCCCACTAGTTGTATGTATAGAGTGTTGTCAACCAATGGAGTGTTCCTACCATCCTCAAGTTTGACCCCGGATAGGAAAGGAGTCGGTGCAGAATTGCAGTCTATCATATGGAATCGCTCTAGAAGATCTCGAGCATACTTGGCCTGAGATAGTTTGATGCTGAGGCATCATGGCTGATTTGAAGATCAAGGAAGAAATGTAATGGACCCATTGTCCGTCATCAAAAACATGTCATGCAGAATCCTCTTGATTGCAACAAGTGCTGAAGTCGAGCTGCCGGAGATCAACAAATCATCCACATATAAAACTAGTATCAGAAGTGAGTCAGCTATCCTAAGCATGTATACATTCAGATCTGACTTACACCATACAAAGTTTTGGGAAAATAGATAGGATTCCATCTTGGCATACCATGCTCTCGGGGCTTGCTTAAGGCCATAGAGAGACTTCTTCAATCTGCAAACCAAGGATAAATCTTGTATGAAGCCTTGTGGATGCTCCTTGTAGATCTCGTCAGAGAGATCACCGTGAACAAATGCATTCTTCGCATCCATCTAATGGACTTCCCACCTCCTAGATGCAACAATGGAAAGTGCTAATCGAATGGAATCCATTTTTTCTACTGGAGCAAAGGTCTCATCATAGTCTAACCCATGAACTTACTGAAAACCTTTGGCAACTATCCTCGCTTTGTATCTGTTGATCTATCCGTCTGCTACCTTCCTAGTCCTATAGACCCATCTGCATCTGACAAGCTTCCTTTCTGAAGGAAGTGGCACTAGATCCCAAGTCTGGTTCTCGAGGAGAGAGTTGTACTCATCCTGCATAGCAGCATCCCAGAGGGGATTCCCTCCAGCCTTGCAGGTCCGAAGAGAGAACCATGTAACAATGCATTTGAATCACTAGTTCGGTAGCTGTGAGTGCATGAGAAGGATCCTCAAACTGGGGCTCCATCCTCTAATCCACTAGATCCCCCACAAGGTCACTTGCATCCTGTGGAGTTGTCTGTGCATATATCTCTCTTAAGCTCCTTGTTCTCTCAGGGGAGAAAAGAGGTGTATCAACATATTCATGCTCATGTTCTCTGTCAGATTCGAAACTCAAATATGAATCATGATATGAATGGGTGGACTCATCATCATGGATGTGTGGTGTAGGTAGAGGAACAAAAGTCTCTGCATGTGACTCCAATGGTACATGCAAGGGGATTTCCTCAAACTGGACACTTTTCTCAATAAAGAGCTTGTCTGTAGAGGGATCAATCAACCTATAAATCTTCACATTATCGGAATATCCCACGAAGATGCATGCAGTGCTCTGAGGATCTAATGCTTTCCTCTTTTTAGAGGGTATGCAGGCCTATGCATGTCATCCAAATATTCAGAAGTGGCTGACTTCTGGTTTGCAACCGCTCCATGCCTCAAAAGGAGTCATGTCCTTGACAGATCTGTGAGGAGATCTGTTTTGTATGTAGTTGGCACAGTAAAGTGCCTTAGCCCATAGTTTAGAAGGAAGAGACCTTGCATGCAACATGCAAGAGGCCATCTCTTTGAGGGATCTGTTCTTCCACTCAGCCACTCTGTTCTGCTATGGAGTGTATGGTATTGTATGTTGCAACTGTATACCAGCATCTGAACAAAGAGTTTGAACATTCCTGTTCACAAATTCCCCCCCATTGTCTGCATGGAGGATTTTAATCTTTCTCATGGACTAATTCTCTGCAAGTGCTTTGAAGTCTTTGAGATGCTCAAAAACTTCAGATTTCTGCCTGAGAAAATACACCCAAGTATATCGTGAGAAATAATCAAGAAATGTAAGAACAAACCTCACCTTGTTAATGGATAGATGAGGAAAGGGTCCCATCAAATCACTATGGATGAGCTCTAAGGGAGAGGAGGCCCTCTTAGCCTTCCCTTTTCCAAAGTTCTCTTGAGTATGTTTGCCAATAACACATCCTTAACAAACTCCTTATGAAAAATGAATGTTGGGCAAGCCAATGACCATTCCCTACTTGTAGAGTTGTTTCATGTATCTGAAATTAAGATGACCAAATCTTTCATGCCATAATCTACTACTATCATCAGCATGCATAAGTAATAAGGCGGAATCTGGTTCATTGAATTCAGAAAATGTGTAAAGCCTGGATCTATGATTTACCTCACCAGTGGCAACTTTAGAGTTTCCTTGTATGTCGAAGATATTCACAGCATCAGGAGTGAATTCAACTCTCTTTTCAGTGCCAGAATGTGTAATCTGATAGACAGAGAGAAGATTCATTGAGAGTTTTGGAACATGTAGCACATCCTCAAAGCTACCATGATTGAGTTCAATTCTTCCCTTTCTGGTGATATCAACATGATAATCATCCCCCATGAGTGTAGGAGGACCTTTGCATGCATCCAGTGAAGAGAAGGATTCCTTGGTGGCAGCCATGTGGTGAGATGCACTTGAATCTACAATCCATGCATAGGGAGATGAATTAATGGCAATCAAAGCATGGATATAATTACTTTTCCTATGAGCATGATCTTTAGGATTATTCTTGGTGACCTTTGGAATGTGATCTCCAAGGTTTTGCTTCTGAAGTATCTAGGCCATCTAATCTATATGATTCTTCATGCATGAGGATTCTAGATGGAATCCTTTTTGCAGTATGTGCATTTCTCCATTTTCTTCCATTTTTAACCTTTGGATCTGGAGGATACATTGAAGGGTTTGGTGTTCCCTTCCTTCTTTGGATTTGCATGTACCTTTCCTTTGTCTTTGGATTTAAATATATGTTTTCGGTTATGAATTCCATCATGCACAGCAAGAGCATGTGCCTTAGAGCCCTTGATTTTTCCCATATTGATGAGCTTGTCTTGTTACTGAGATAAAGATTCAATAAAAGCATCAAGAGTGGGCATGGTCTAGTTCTTTCCAGACATGAGCCTCACTGAATGAAATGTGGAGACAAATACAGAGTATTATGGTCCAATCTTGGAGAGGATGGATAGAACCGTCTGATTTTACTCCTTATATTTATCAACCCCGCAACCCTTGAGTTGCAGTAGCAAATCCTTGTATCTTGTGAAGAAATCCTGTATATTGTCGAAGCTTTGTGGATCCAAAGAGAGCAACTCCACTTCTAGCATGTGGCCTTTCATTTCATCTTGCTTGCCAGAGAGTCCTTTCATGGTGGTCCAAATTTCATTGGGAGTTTTGCATGAAGAAATATGGAAAATCAGCTCAAGGGAGATGTGCATGCAGAGAGCTCCGTATTTGGACTTTTCTATGGCTTCTATAGGCTCACCTTCCATGGCCATAGAAATCCTATACAATCCTCTGATTCGAAGAAATATCTCCATCTTTGCTTCCCATGCAAAATAATTGTATGGTGTGAGAATATCTTCGTTTGGAAATTCCATTCTTCCAACGATTTTTGATCTTTTGTACCTACAAATAAAAAATGATGGTGTGTCTTTTTCCTAGCAGTAGAGCTCTGATACCATGTAGATGAGTGTTGAACACCTGCACATAAAGATCTAGCTAGTATGAGAGAATAGACAGCTTGCAAAATAGAAAAATAATGAAAAACAGAGAGAAGAAATGAATAATTATGTACAGATGTGTGTAAAAGATTACAATACATAATAGCTATCCTAATTAGCAGAAAAAAAGAAACATGCCATAGTGGTGGTCTGAAGAGAACTGATGCATGCCATCAGTTACAGAGTGAACTGACACCAAGGCTGTTTGTTACAGAGGAAACTGAGCCTGCATGGGTCTCCAACACTTAGGAGATATCATGCTAATCTCATCATGAATATCCATCCTCAAACCATTGATATATCTAATAGTATTCTCTGGTGATTCTTCTACATAACCTCCTCTTAGGCTCACTTTGTAGAATTCTTCAGTATATTCTCTTACAAACATTAACCTTTGCCTAAGGTTTTGCATTTGTCTATATAAAGACAACTAATAATATTTGGGCAAGAATTTGGATCTCATCTTAGCCACCATCCTATCCCATCTCTTTATCAATGGCTTGTTTTTTCTTCTTCTTTTAGCTTTCACACTATCCCACCATAGGGATGCATGCCCTTTCAACCTTGTCAATGCCACTCTGACCTTATTGTTATCTTTGATCTCATCATACTCAAAGTACTTGTCTAACTCACTCATCCATTCAATGAGATGTTCAACATTGAGGCTCCCCTCATAGATAGGAAACTCTAGTTTTGGCCTCAAAGTTTCTCCTAGAATGGACCGAAATGATCTTAGCTCAGGTGTCTCTTGCATGAATGTTGTTTATTCTCCTTATTCTTCCTCTTCAGGTTCACTCACATCTCCTACTTCTGGATCTCTATGTCTTCCCAAATCCATGGCTGCCATACGTGCCCATAATTATCTCATTTCCTCAAGACTTCTTCATTGGCTATTGGTTTCCCTCTTCCATCACCTCTAGCTCTGCCTATACGTACAACCATATCTTTCTTTTTCTATGTTGAGTAAATACTTTGGCTCTGATACCAAAATTTTATGGAAATTGATGATTAATCCTCTACGCTACAAGACTTTGGCCAAAAATTGGCCCTTCTTCCCTCTCTAACAGGTTGCACTAAAATGACATAATGCTTCCAAACAACAAAACCTTATTCTTCTATGCAAATTTGACTGATATTTAGCAATAAAATATTTGGGTATCTGTTTTCATCACCTCTACAATATAGATGGGTATTTATGAATACATAAACACTGTCATATCCAAGTTGGTGCATTGGAACGCTGATCTATTTGGGAAAAAGAAAGCTAGAGTTTGTACTATCAACAAAAAACCTCTCGTTCCCTCACTATTCAGGCTTGAAGGATATTAAGAACCGCTCAACATAATCCTATCACAACTACTCGATGAAAATAGATAGAAAACCCATATCTCAATTGATATTCCTTATAGTGATTTCCTATTGATATCTCTCCTAAACTCGGTGGTCATACACATGTTTTAAAAACTTAACAATATTAAATTTTCTACGAGATCCAACATATCCTATCTGCATGTAATATCAATGTCCTTGTTGTCCATAAATAAATGCACAATCAAAGACTCATTCACATAGAGAGCAAGTTTCTTCCTCCCACAGAGATCAACCTTATAGACTCTTAGTGTTGTTCATTTCAAACAGATAGTCAATGGATGAATACTAAGAGCTTTTTTTCCTCAAACATATATATTCAACAGTTCACATGAGATGCTTGGTCCTTCACAAGTTCTTTAACACTTTGGTTTTATTCATCTATACAATGTTTTGTATCAACAATAGAACTCTCTCTTTCAAGCCATGTTACAGTTCTTTTTTTCCTCTCTCTTACAGAGTCACAAAACCGCCGCCAGAACCCTCCTCTCTAAAAACTAACTACTATCCTCCCTCAACAAACAAACCTATTTTTGGTTTTGATCTCCTTGTAGGGAGTCATCAGTAACCAATTATTCCTAGTATAGCTCCAAAACTGACAACACCATTAACTATCTATAATTATCTACTTAATATAAACGTGAGAATATAAATTATCTAACAAGTCTCGAGGGCATTTTGTCCCCTCTTAACCACAACATGTGACCAGTTGTCACATTGCAAGCATGGTCTAGATGCTCCTCCATCAGACTCTGTGGGGTGAAAAGTCATGAACCCTTTTCATTATATCAACTATAGTGAAACCATTGGATTCCATTTCTGCAACATTCATCCAAGTAGAATATTCTATTGGACGCTCTTTCCATTTGACCAAATACTCCAAATAGTCCTTCTTCCTCATGCTCTTTGCCACTCTAGTACGCAAGATATCTTCAGCTTCTAATGGTTGTGTAATTGGCATTTGATTGAGCCATTGAAAATATTCACTAGGATCTTTGCCTCCTATCAATTGACTTGTATCATAAGCTACATAAGGATATAAGTCAACAATATTAAATATAGGATAAATACCAATTCCTGCTGGATTTCTAACTCATAGGAATTTGCAAAGAATTTTTTGAGTATTCAGCATGGCCCAATATTCTTCAAATTTAGTTTGTTATATTCCATTTTAGGAAATATATCCTTCCTCAAATATTCTAGAACTAGATCTCCTACTTCATAATTCTTTTCTCTTCTTTTGGAATCTGCTCTTGCCTTGTAACCATCATTACTTTGTTGTAACCTTCCTTAACTTGTTCTTGTAATTCACTAATCCTTGCTGCAAATTATTCTTTATCTACACTTCTTTTCTCTAATTGTCCCAAGTCACGAAGTTCATACGCCCCTCTAGGATGCATACCATACATAATTTGGAATGGAATCATTCGTGTCTTCTGTTTGGTGAATCATTAAATGCAAACTTAGCTTGAGCTAACACCTTGTCCCACTGTTTTGGATTTTCTCCAACCAGACTTCTTAACATGTTACCCAGACTTCTATTGACTACTTCCGTATGTCCATCAAACTATGGATGATAAGATGAACTTAAGTTAAACTTAATACCCAACTTTTTCCACAAAGTACTCCAGATGTGACCTGTGAATCTCACATTCCTGTCAGATATAATGCTTCTAGGTAAACCATGTAATTTTACAACTTCATTGAAAAACAAATTCGCAATGTGTGTAGCATCACTCATCTTACAACATGGAATGAACTGCACCATATTTGTAAACCTATCAACAAATACAAAGATTGAATCATTTCCTTTTTGAGTCTTTGGAAAACCTAAAACAAAATCCATACTAATAGAATTACAAGCCCTAGTTGGAACAAGCAATGGTGTATACAAGCCTGTATTTTGGCTTCTTCCCTTAGCATGTTGACATACCCTGCATATGCTTACAAATTTCTAAACTTCAGCCCTCATCTTTGGCCAGAAGTAAAAATGAATCAATTGTCCAAAAGTTTTATCACTCCCAAATTGACCCTCCATTCCACCATTGTGTTTTTCTTGGATCATATTTTCTCTCATAGAGCACTTAGGAATACATAATTTACTATTTTTAAATAGAAAAACATCCTGTAACATGTATTTAGTCCAAAATTCTCTCTCTACCTCTACATGATTCTTACAAGCTTAGTATGCACTTTGGAAGTCATTACCAGCCTCATACAATTCTCTAAGATATTCAAATCCCAAAACTTGTACCTAATTTTCTTGCACAATAAAATGTCTCCTACTTAAAGCATCAGCTAGCCGATTTGATTTTCCACTTATGTGTTTCAACACAAAGGTAAATCTTTGCATAAACTCCACCCACTTGATGTGCTTCTAATTTAGTTTAGGTATGATTATTATAAAACAAAACAAATTATAAGCTTTGCATGATTATTAGAAAACAAAACAAATTCTTTAGGCATTAGATAATGCCTCCAATGTTTCAATGCTTGAACAATAGCATAAAATTCCATGTCATAAGATGAGAAATTTTGTCTTGACTCATTCAAATTCTCAGTAAAGTAGGAAACCAATCTATCTTGTTGACTGAGCACTGCTGCAATAGCTATCCCACTGGCATAACACTTTACTTGAAAAGGATGACTAAAATCTAGTAATTTCAGTACTGGTTGTTCGGTGATTTTCTTCTTCAAAAACTGAAAACTCTTTTCATCTTTTGTTGTCCAATGAAATGGTTGCTTGTCCTTCTTAGTTGTTTCAAAAATGGGTGTGCACAAATGCCAGTGAAATTTTTAATAAATTTCCTATAAAAACTAGCTAGACCATGAAAACTTTTTGCTTCAAAAATATTCCAAGGTTAAGGCCAATCAATGATTGTTTGTACCTTTGTTGGGCCCATTCTCAAACCATCTATTGAGATAACAAAACCTAAATATACCAAATTCAATTTCAGAAATGAGCACTTCTTGACATTCACTAACAACTTTTCCTTCTGCAATTTTTCTAAGACACATCTCATATGTTCCAAATATTCTCTTTCTATCTGACTGAAAATCATAATATCATCAAGGTAAACTATTACAAACTTACTAATGAAATCTCTCAATACTTAATTCATTAATCTCATAAAGGTGCTTGGATCATTTGATAATCCAAATGGCATAACCAGCCACTCATACAACCCATCATTTGTCTTAAAGGTTGTTTTCCACTCATCTCCTTCTCAAATTCTAATCTCATGGTATCCACTTTTTAGGTATAACTTTCAGAAGCATGTTTCTCCACTCAGGCATTCCATCATGTCATCCATCCTAGGTAATGGAAACCTATATCTGATTGTTATCTTGTTAATGGCTCTAGAATCTATACACATCCTCCACTCTCTATCCTTCTTTGGACTCAGTACTGCTGGTATTACACATGGACTCAGAATTTTCTGAATCATTCCCTTATCCAACAGTCCTTGTACTTTCCTCCTAACTTCCTCATTCTCATGGGGTGTTAACCTATATGCTTCCTTATTTGGTAAACTTGCTCTAGGAATAAAATCAATGCAATGGATGATGTCTCTCCTTGGAGGAAACTCATTGGGTAAATCATATATCACAATGTCACCAAATTTATCCAACACTTCCTGAACTTCTTTACAAAGATATGAAACAACAATTTTTTTCATCACAAGTCTAGCTTTGCACCTCACATCATAACTCAACTATTCCTCCTCAAACTGCTGTAAATAATCCTTACCAATTAGCATTAAAACTTTTGATGCATGCTATTCCATTGCACTACCTTCTTGCAAAGGAAGTAGGACATGTCTCATCCCATCCTTATCAAAACTATAATAGTTCCTCCTACCATCATGAACTACCTTCTTATCAAACTTCCATGGTCTACCCAAAAGAACATGACACACATCCATGGGCATCACATCACATATTATTCTATCCTTTTATGTACCTACTTGCAAGTCAATTTCACATTTTTCACTTACCAGGATTTGGTGTCCTTTGTGCAACCAAGATACTTTATAAGGAACTGGATGTTTGATCTTCTTCAAGCTTAGGTTCTCCACCATCTCTATGGATACAATATTGTCAATACTCCCATTGTTAATCACCATCTTACAACACTTCCCTTTGACTTTACACATGGTCTTGAATAAGGATTTTATTTGAGCAGGATCAACATTTTCCTTCACAGGTTTCAATAATACTTTGTTTATTGTCAAGGCCTCCATAGTATCAGGTAAATTTCCAGTCATTAGAATCTGCTCTTGTTGTTGCTCATTCTGAGCTACATAGGCTCTTCCCTATCCTATGTTTTCGTTCTTTGGACATTCAAAGGATATATGACCCAATTGGTTACATTTGTAACATCTAAAGACAGTTTCTTTGCCTCTTCCTCTACCTATACCTCCTTGGTAAGGTCTTCTCCCTCTTGAGTCACCTCCTCTATCTTGCTACTCCTGTTGGTTTGAGTTGCTGGAATCTCCTTTTTGGGCTGCAAACATTCCTCTTCCAGCTATTTTCCCTCTTCCTTTGCCTGAACCTCTACCTCTATTGAAGTTATGCTTCCTCAATAACTTTTATTCTTCTTTCAAGGCACATTGGTAGGCATCTTCCATTGTCCTAGGAGATATCATGCTAATCTCATCCTAAATCTCCATCCTCAAACCATGGATATATCTAGCAGTTTTATATGTTGATTCTTCTACATAGCCTGCTCTCAGGTTCACTTTCTAGAATTCTTTAGTATATTCTCTTATAGATATTAACCTTTTCCTAAGCTTCTGCATTTTTCTATATAAAGACAACTGATATTCTTTGGGAAATAATTTGTCTCTCATCTTAGCCACCATCCTACCCCAAATCTTTATCAATGGCTTGTTCTTTCTTCTCCTTTCATCTTGCACACTATCCCACCATAGGGATATATGCCCTTTCAACCTTGTCACTGCTAGTATGGCCTTCTTGTTATCTTCGATCTCATCATACTCAAAGTAATTGTCTAACTCACTAATCCAGTCAATGAGATGTTCAGCAGTGAGGCTCCCCTCATAGATAGGAAACTCTCGTTTTGGCCTCGAAGTTTCTCCTAGAATTGACCAAAAGTATCTTCACTCAGGTTTCTCTTGCATGAATGTTTTTTCTTCTCCATGTTCTTCCTCTTCAGGTTCACTCACATCCCCTCCCTATGGATCTCTTTGTCTACCCAACTCCATGGCTGCCATACATGCCCGTAAGTCTCTCATTTCCTCCAAGACTTCTTCATTGGTTGTTGGTCACCCTCTGCCATGACCTATGGCTCTACCTATACGTACAACCATATCTTTCTTCTGCTATGCTGAGTAAATCCTTTGGCTCTGATACTAAAATTTTATAGCAATTGATGAGTAATCCTCTATGCTACAGGACTTTGGCCAAAATTGGCCCTTCTTCCCTCTCTAATAGGTTGCACTAAAATGACAGAATGATTCCAAACAACAAAACCTTATTCTTCTATGCAACTTCGACTAAGATTTAGCAATAAATATTTGGGTCTTTGTTTTCATCGCCTTTGCAATATAGTTGGGTATTGATGAATACATAAACACTGTTGTATCCAAGCTGGTGCATTGGCACACTGATGTATTTGCAAAAAGTAAAGTTGGAGTTTGTACTATCAACAGAAAACCTCTTATGTCCTCACTATTCAAAATTGAAGGCTATCAAGAACCACTCAACATAATCGTATTACAACTACTCGATGAAAATAGCAAAAAACCCAGATCTCAATTGATACTCCTTATAGCAATTTCCTATTGAGATCTCTCCTAAACTCGATGTCCATACATAGGGTTTAAAAACTTAACAACAATAAATTTTCTATGAGATCCAACATATCTTATCTGGAAGTCATATCAATGTCCTTATTGTCCATTAATAAATGCACAGTCAAAGACTCTTCCACACAAAGAGCAAGTTTCTTCCTCCCACAGAGATAAACCTGACAGACTCTCAACGTTGTTGAGTTCAAACACACAGTTAGTTGACAAATGAATACTAAGAGTTTTTTTTCCTCAAATATATATGAATATAAACAACATATATATTCAAAAGTTCACATGAGATGCCTGGTCCTTTACAGGTTCTTTAATACTCTAGTTTTATTTAGCTATCCAAAGTTCTGTATCAAAAATAGAACTCTTTGTTTCAAGTACTGTTATAGTTCTTTTTTTCCTCTCTCTCATAGAGTCACAGATCCATTGCCAAAACCCTCCTATCTAACAACTAAATCCTATCCTCCCTCAACAAACTAACCTATTTGCGGTTTCTATCTCCTCGCAGGGAGTCATCGGTAAGCAATTATTCCTAGTTTAGCTGAAAAACTGACAACACCACTAATTGCATCTAATTATCTAATTAAAATATAAATGCAGGAAAATAAATTATCTAACAAGTCTCCAGGACATTTTGTCCCCTCTTAACCACAACATGTGACCACTTGTCACATTGCAGGCTTGGTCTAGATGACCCTACATCACATTTCTTTTGATATATTAAAAGTTTCTCGTCTTTCTCAACCTATTCTTTTCACAAAAATAGAAAACTAGTTTTGACATTGATCTCAAACATATCCATAGATATGACCGTTTGTTAAATCAAGAGAAGTATAAATAGGAATCTCTAGATGCACTTGCAACATTATTAATACCAAAAAATCTTGATCTAAATAGAATCATCCATGCATTTATTTCTTGACACATAACTTACAATATTCAACCCTACGTCCATACCTCTGGTATGGTGATGTTTCTTTGTAAGTGCCTTTCATCGTATCAAATTCACATATGGTATTGTTTTTCCACAATTTTCTTCGGTGAAACATTCTTTCTTAAATTTTGGTGCACGTATATACACGAGGGTCATCTCATCATGGAACCTCTAGTTCATGCCCAGGCCTCCTCAACATGCATATATTTATTCTTCTGATACAATGATGATACCCCTTTTTTTACGTCTCTTAGGGTTATATCTTGCATAGAGTCTGGAAGCTCTGAGGGTTCTAGAAGCCCACCTATCTCTGATCCTAAAATCTTAACATCACAAAAGATATCTCTAGAGAACCTAACACCTCACTTGGGTGCTCTCTGGTAGCTCTGCTTAAGACCCTAACACCTCCTCTGGTGCTCACTAGTACTGATTTTCCTAGGACTTTAATATCATAGAGACCTCAATAGATCCTAACACCTCAGAAGGGTTCTCACTGGAAACTTTGTGCTAGCTTATCAAAAATTTCAAAGCATAAACATCTTAGGTGCTACAGAGAAAACAAACTCAAAACCAAACTCAATTTTTCCTTGCTTAATCACATAGTTTAAATATCAATTTTTATTCTTCATCTTCATAAATTGGTTAATCATGTATACTTGTCTTAAAAATATTTGTTTAGTGTAGAAAAGTTTTCTTAGAAGTAAGAGGCTTATAATTTAGGGTGTCCCCCATGATAAGCTCAATTTTTTTTTTAACTCAATGATTTATCTAATTAGCCTTTAGTTGTATGATGTTAAGTCTTCTTATTGCATGTTTTATATATATACATATTCAGTTCTTCATTTATTTCCTTTTGGCACTATCATAGTTAATTATGTGCAATAATCTCAAAGCACTGTGATCTGTCGTAGAAAGGACATATGTTCCCTGAGGAAGTCGAACTAACAATTGTCGGTAGTTTCCCTAATTTCTAAAAGGGAACATTTGTTGAGGGAGAGCGCTCCATTCATTAGAGGAAATTTCAACTCAAAATGGGACTCCTAAGGAAAATTAATAAAATCATAGTTAAAATAATAAAATAATATTTATTAATTATGGAGGAAGAAAAGAAAAAACCACTTTTTTGTTCTTATTTTTGACATCTCCCTATGTTTTTACTCAAATTTAAATCAAGAGTACTCGTTGGATGCAGAATTAAATTACGCATCCAACGAGTACCCACTCGACATCCTTTTGATGGCACCTAGTACCCCAAAAACAAGAAATACCTGAAACAATGTGATGATGATGTCATCATCACATTGTTTCAGGTATTTCTTGTTTCTGGGGTACCAGGGCCCATCAATAGTATGCTGAGTGGGTACTCGTTGTATGTGGAATTTAATTCCACATCCAACGATCTCTCTCAATCGAAATTTGAGTAAAAAATGGGGAGATATGTTGAAAATACGAACAAAAGAAGTAGTCTTTTTTATGATACCTATCCCCAAATTTATATTAAAAAATTATTTAAGAGGTGCTCGCTTTTTTATTTTTAAATAATTTTGACTAGCTAATACATGATGACATGGAATTTGTATTATTTTTGGAAGGCCCATTTAAAATTGAAATTTCGTCTAATGTATTTTGGGGAACAGAAACACATGAGGGATGGTGTCGTGAAAGAATGGGAGCATCCATTAGGTTTTAGGCTATCTCAGTGGGAGCCAAGGTGGTCAAAAGGAGAGGCTTGTTGCAGCCCATGATGAGGGTGCATTTCCTTTAGTCCATGTAGCAGTAATTTCCCAGCATAAAAAACACAGAGCCCCATGGGAGCGCCCTCATTCTTTCTTGGATTTTCTTGTGGGGAAAAGGAAAACTCGCAAGGATATTGAATAGCCAATGGAACGGATAAATTTCCTAAGCAAAATTATTCAAAAGAGACATATTCAAGGCGAATCCATGGAGGAAGGCACACTAGCTCTACTGGGTGAAACTCAAGTAATGAAAATTAACGAACAAAAATAATAGAACTCAACTGCTAGAAAACAACAGGAGAAAAAAGGCAGAAAAGGTTTGTGACACAAAAATATGATTCTATTAGAGGGAGTGGTATCCTTTTTATAATAAGGGACCTACTTATTTAAAAAATATATTGTCTTAACCTAATGAAATACAAAATAAACTAAGCTATCATGTTCCCTCAATTGACCTTCTTCTTGGTGGCCCAATTCCTCCCTATTTAGATTTGGAAGTGTCTGGGATTCTATAAGAAGCTACTCGTCCTGGAGTTCATAAAGTTCTAGTCGAGAAGTCCTCCTATGGTACTTCAATATATTGTATGGGACGCCGTACTGGCTGAATTATATACACTATTAATGACATTATTTGCAACAAGATTTATAGTTGTAGGATGATCTTCACTTTTTTTACTGATCATCGTTTGTAAACCATTCTGTTCTTGTGGTTATGCCACCTGATTTTGCATCCCAATAGACCTTGGAGTTAAATGAGGAAAATTGTTCAGGATTTCAATGGGCCTGACTTTATTTTCTTGGCTAAAATAAATGATATCCTTCATGCTATTGACAACCTATGATATCTGAAGGCATCGAGCATATCTTTTTGTATACACGAGATCATTCACCAAGGAAACCTCTAATGTTTTTCCAATTGACAAGAAGTTGCCACAAACATGTTACAATTTGATTGTAAATAGTGGGAAGAAATATTTGTTGTGCCATTTTGAATTGAAGTTTGATACTTATGTGCAATCACACCCAATTGAGATACTTATGGTATCAACAACCTTTGAGGAATGAGCTCCTCGTGACTCCTTGCGTAAAATTCCGATGAACAAATATTAAGGTATGAAGAAAAAATAATCCTGAGTTGCTCAAATACACTTTCCTGTATTACTTTTCCATACTCTAACACAATATGTCCTGAAGGAGTAGGATATTTGCGATTCATGTCTACATATGGAAGTTATTCCAATGTTCCACTATCATATTTTATTTTTCAAAGACTTGGTAAAATCTTGGTAAAAACCTTCACCGTAGTTTCAAATCCTCCCCCAAGTTTTCTATCACAAATTGCACAATGCCACGTATCCTAAGGGAAAACACCAGTGGTTTGGCGACCACTTCCATATAATGAAATAAACCAATGCTTATTTGCATGTGGACCAAAATACTTGGACACAAATTTTCTCTAGAATTCAATGCTATTATCTTCAAAACGATGTTGTTGACGAAACATGTACTACATCAATCACAGTGCACACATTCCGAACTCATGTACATGAGATTTTGTAGGGGCCTCAACTTACAAATTTTGTTGTTGAAGTTGATGTAATGGATACTGTTGTAATTGAGATCTTTGTTGTGGAAATGTGTGTAAAAATTGTTGATGTTGCTGCAATGGCTCAAACTTTAAGATATGACCCTCTCTATAGAGGCGATCAATATTAGAAAAGCACCCTAAGTCATAATTGGGATTTGAAAAAATGGATATCAAAGATGGTACCAAATTATGGAATGAATGCTTTTGGAGTCCCTACATCAAATGTACTTTTCTTGATCTCTTTGAATGCTTCATCCCATTGAACATATAATGTATTGGTGTTTTCTTGCAGAAGAGGAGTCAATGCTTCAGGAATGGGATGTGTAGTATTCTTTGGTGGTATGGGACACACTAGATAGAGAGAGACACACTAAT
The DNA here is from genome assembly GCA_001517045.1 of Pseudotsuga menziesii. NCBI lineage: Eukaryota > Viridiplantae > Streptophyta > Pinopsida > Pinales > Pinaceae > Pseudotsuga > Pseudotsuga menziesii. The sequence continues at coordinate 155,768 of LPNX010620538.1, forward strand.
TCAAATGGATATGTGGGGTTTTCTTTGTAGTAGCAGGGGTTTTGTTGTTGTTAAGATACAGGTGTGGCCATCTTTTGAAAGTTTATATTGGTGATATTTGGCCATATAGATAGCATTTATTTGTGATTGGTAGGGTATTACTAACAATAAATCTGAACAACCCAAGGGGGAAACATCACAAAAAAAAGTCTTTGATTTGGCCTATGGAAAAGGTGACAAGGCACCACTAAGATACTAAGAGATTGGGACCATTCTTCTAAACCCATATTGGCCAATAAGGGTTTGGGTGAGGATTAGTAACCAGGTTAATGCGGTTGACTAGGGCTTGAGAGACCAAATTCTTCTGGCTGCCATCGTCCAAAATTTGTAAGGCTAAAGAATTTTTTATTTGGAAATTATGAGTGAAAAGTGGTTGGGTTGAGGAGTTTGTATATTCGTGGTTCATTAGGATCAAAGAGGGATCCAATTCAATAGGATTGTCCAAAGGGAATTATTTAGTATCCTCTATTGGTGGAGGAGTAATGAGCTCGGTGAGTAAGGATTTGTTGGTATTTAGATTTTGGAGGGTTTGAAAATTTGAGGAGTTGTGTGAAGTAGTCTTATGGAATGAACACCAAGGTGTTCTTGTATTTGTATGGTTAATAGGATTTTGAGATTGAGTAGGTGGGAAACGAGATGAAGGGTTGGAGCTGGTTTTTTGAGAGAGAGACGCATGAGGGTTGGCGGGCTCAGGAGTATGACCCCTAGGAGCAATATTCATTTCTATAGCCAATGCTCTATGAAACAATTTGTATAATGTTGGATTTTCAAAAATATTTACCTCTCTGTGGAACCAAAACAATAAAACAACAATAAACTTAATAATGAGTACCTCCTCCAGATCTGGAATGTGGAGTTGTAGTCACAGTTTGCAGAAGAAGTCGATGTAGCCTTGAATACTTTGTGAAGGGAGTTATCTAATTTGATTCCATATGATCCATAAATACTGTACATACCCTGGTGGGTAGAAGCAGGTTCTAAATGCTTTAGAAATTTGGGCCTAAGTTCTAATGGGTGTTGAGGAAGAAGTTCCTGGAGTACCTCCCAGTTCCACCATGAATGTGGTCTTTTATTGCTCAGTATCCCACCAGGTTTATGCAAGCCCTTCAAGTTGCAAGGAGGAAATTTGAAGCTTTCTCTCCTTGGTGAGGCATGTGCATGTGTTAAAATAGGTGGAAAGGATACATATATATCAATCAATAGCTTCTCCATTGATTTTCCTAGCAAACTTAGGGAGTTGTATTTTAGTGTCCAACCAGAATGGGTCTAGATTGTTTTGTTGTTGCATCCTCAGAAACTCATTCAGGATAGAAGAAATATATTGGACTAGATTATAAGTGTTGGAATCTGAGTCTACTTCCAATGGATCTCTTTGAGGAGTCATGGTGAGAACAACTTAATATCAAAGCCAACTTAGGTGGAAAAACTAAAATGTGGGTCACGCTCTGTTGTGTGAAAAGAGGGCACAAACCCTAGAGAAAAGGATTTGGTGGTATAGAGGGAGAGATATGTATTTTTTTAGATTTGTGAACCTCCTCTCCATTCTAGTGGAGATCTGTGCACCCTTGGGACTATGAGATCTGAGTGTCCACTTGCATGGCAACCGAAACCTTGAGAAGGGCATGAACTTGGAAAAGAAAACAAGATATGTTAAAAAAAAAGTATTGGAGCCCATACTCAAGATCTAAAGTTTCTCCTTCGATATTATAGCTCTGATACTAGTTGATCTATCATAGAAAGGAGGTATGTTCGCTAAGGAAACTAAACTGAAAATTGCTGACAGTTGCCCTAATTTCTAAAAGGGTGCTTTGTTGAGGGACATCCCTCCATGTATTAGGGGGAGAAAAAATGCATGAAGGATGGTTTCACGAAAGACTCAAAGTAGCCAAAAGGTTTAAGGCTATCTCAGTAGGAGCTAAGGCGATTAGAGGGAGAGGCTTGTTCCAACCCATGATGGGGGCACATTTCCTTCAGGCCATGTAGCAGTGAATTCCTAGCAGAAAAAACATCAAGCCTCGTGGGATTTCCCTCATTATTTCTTGGATTAGGGAAAAGGAAAACTCCCAAGGAGATTGAATAGCCAATTGGAAAACTAAATCTTAGAAGCATAATCATTCAAAAGAGACAGATCCAAGATGCAGCCATGAAGGAAGTTGCACTGGTTCTGCTAGGCGAAACTCAGGTAAAGAAAATTAACAAACATAAATAAAAGAACTCAACTACTAGCCAACAATAGGATAAAAAGGGTAGAAAAGGTTTGGGGCACCAAAAGATGCTTCTATTATAGAGAGGGGCCTCCTTTTTTAAATAAGGGGCCTACTTATTTACAAAATATGTTCTCTAAACCTAATGATATACAAAATAAACTAAGCTAGCATGTGCCCTCAATTGAACTTCTTCTTGGTGACCCACACTGTTAGTTACAACAACATATTTGACAACAATTTATCACTTGCATAACTTGATACTCTAGTATCTATGCATGTATATATCATCTCAAAATTTTTATAAATCATTCGGTTTATTACATATATGTCATATACACAACTGATCACTTCCAAAATGCGATAGTTACGATACTCAAGTATTTCAATAGAAATTTTCAAAACTTCTTACAAAGTATATTCTCATCATTTCAAATTATCTAAACTATGTTTTCCCAAAAATGCATTTTGATTAATGTACATGTTACCTTTTTCCATTGAATATTTGATCTTTTGTCCCTAATTATCTACCAATTCCCATGTGGTGATGATTCTTGTAACCATGCACACCTGCATTCTTTGCTCATAGTTTCTTTCCAGAAATAATTTGAATCATAATCTAATAAAACAAACTATATAATATCAAGTTCCTATGTGAATCCTCATAAACTCTTGATGCAATAAGATATACTTTTGTATAATACCAATGCTTTACGTTCTCTACAATTTAGTAGTAATTACTCCACACTCACTTGCACCTTAAGCATAGTTCTTCCTTTCTTTATATAAGCTTTCATTTACATTCAAATTTTAGTGTATTCATTTCCTCATTTATATTATAAGATTAACTTTAATTCCTCATTTCTTCTCTTTGATATCCTTTTCTAAATGTATTAATACCATGCACTTAACCTTACTAGTAAAATTTTCAACAAAGATACACAGGTTTTCACTTTACTCATTAGTATGCATGTAAAATAACATAAGTATATCTTGCATAGGTACACAAATTTAAACTATTGTTAGCATGGTAGTGTATTCATTTCCTCATTCACAAAGAATCACTATTGTTATCATGGCAATTGTTATACAATAGATTCACTTTCACCAAAGCACTTTCCTTTTAATAAGTATATCATGACTTCAATTTTAATAAAAAACTTTCCTCACAATAAATATATAACAAGTATGATACTTAAAGGTTATTCAGATAAGAGCCATGGCCCTTTTAATTAATAGGGTTTGGCTCTTTGTATGAGATATTAAAATTGGTTTTTCAACCATTCAACTCATAAAGTTCCATTCTTAATAATTAAATGAACTATTGTATTCTTAATTGGTCATTAAATCTTTCTGGTGCTCCCCAACATTAATAAATAAGGGTTCGGTTGTAACACCCAACAAGGGTGTTTACTTCGGTAACAAATACTTTCATAAATACTAATATTCCATTACTTATTCACAAAGCATGAATATCATGAAGTCATGTAATCACAACAATATTAACATAATGTAAACATTTTGTAACAAAATATAGCAAATTATAGAATAACATATAACAAATTTGCAACAAATTTATAAGTAATTTAAAATAACAAGAGAAATAACTCAATATAGAAATGGTGAAGAAGTCCAAACTAAAGCAAGATTCCATATTCTCCTTAATTTTCTCCCATCTTCATTACCAAAAGTGGGACCATGAATTTACCTCCTAGCCAACTAGTGGTCTAGCCGACTCCCTAGCCCCAAGAGCCATCCACCTGGCCTCTTGGACCTCCATGCATGAGACCCCCAGAGAAGAAAACAATGATGAACAATTAAGATATGTATATTCTTTCAAGATTTCTCAAACTCTTCCAATACTTCCAACTTCTCATCCTCACAATACCCCAAAATTTCCCAATCCCTTCCAAAACTATCACAAAATATCTTCAAGAAAAGAACCTTCCTTCTTTCAACCTCAAGTCTCCTATTTATAACTCAAAAGTCCTCATCCTCCTCGTTATCCATCAATAAATTCCAATAGAGTAATATTCACACTCAATAAGTTTATTTTCTCAAATAAATAACAATTTGATTTAAATAAATAAAATGTTAATAAACATCGTTTCAAAGTCTCATTTGTCATGCTACTATATTAAATGCAACTGTGCCATCTCCTTTCTAAAAATTTATGCAATCCTATCTATTCATTTATTTGCATTATCCTTTCATACATAAGTCAAATAAGATATTTCCATATACTATATTATATTATTATATATGCCATATTATGTGTATATAATTATGTATATTATTCAATAATCCAATTTGTTTATTTAAATCTAAACTATAATAAACAAGCCAACAAACTCATACTATATATATATTTCAACAGTTATTTATACTTTCAATACATAATTAATATTATAATAACTCATCCATCAACCATTCATAATAATGTGCTCACTAATTGACGTATATGTGGCCAGTGCACACATTTTAAGCACGGGTACTAATAATCACTTTTAATTTCTTAATGCATCATTATTATATGATTGCAAACAACTTACAAAAAACCAACATAATCAATGCATCATTTCTAATTCATAATCATTCCTACAAAAGTAACAAAATTGAATTACATAAGCATAATGAAGCATCAAGCATATAATCATAATGGTTTTTATCAATCAAGAACACCATTCAATCCATCATTGGTCCCTCAATGAGTACTCAAACTGCCTAATCACCACTACTTCCATCTCCTGACCTCATCATCTCATCCTCTACTTGAATATACTATGGTTTCAGCTACACTGACCTAATAACATATAGAACCCGTAAGAGGAAGTTTCAAGTCCTACAAATTGACCAACCTTCCCCAGTAGGAACCCACTACTTATCATCACATGCCTAGGGGAGCATGCTAAACACAAACCTCCCACGACTCTGGGTTTTAGGGGATAAACATAAGGAAATTCCTCCACCCCACCTAATAGTACTAGGGCCAACACCCTACATCATTTCTACTTTTCCATCACTATTCTAAGGGCTCTCATCGTTGAAGAACCACTTTGGGAAAGTCATAGTTTCTGTCAAAACTCATAATCACCCACCAGTCATAGACATATTTCTATTCAAAATTAAGTAACATGAAAATTGATATAATATTATTATCCTTCTTATGTCCAAGACATCTCGTGCCCCTTGGAAGTATAAGAATCCATCTATCCCGTAGCCAATCAACATGTGGGCCAGTTCACAACTCACATAACTTTCATGTATAAACATACTCAACACTTTCAAGTGTTAATCCATGCCACTAAAACAAGATTTAATATAATAATATAGGTATATTTGAAACATATATTGTACTCGTTCTATCTCATAGTACACCTCAACTATCCTTCACATATCAATATCCCATATTCAATTTCATGTTCAAATGACATAACATATTCGTCAATATCGATAAAACACAATGATAAGTTTTCTTTACTATCTACATATCTAGGGAGTCCACATGTCCATCCATATGTTCATAAAATAACGGTCTTAATGAATGTAACTAAGTCAAACATATAATAAGAAATTAAAATGTTGAGTTAATTCATATTAGAGTTTAAATACCAAATGTTAAATTATGGGGCACTACATACACCCACCCTTCAAGAAAATTTGTCCTAAAGCTATGGTCATCACCATCTTAAGGGAAAAATTTGATGGACTATATTTATGTCTTCCTGCTATAAGACCTTATTTTTACCAATCCCATGATCAAGGTGTCAATAGAATATAAGTTTACTTATTTTATCACAAGGGATGTATTGTCATATTACATACTACATGTTATGTATCCAATTGGTTTGATTTCATCATGCTTCATCAAATATATTTTATCCCCAAGTACTTAACATTATAGCATACTTTGCAGCTATTTTATATATCATGATTCACAGGAAAACCTTGTCTCCCATATTACATTTCATGAGGTCGAAAATGTCTTATTATGATTCATTTATAGTTTCTTATCTCCATCGACTCTTTTCTAAGAAGCACCACATACCTATATTATTTAATGTAGTCACTTCACATTTTCCTTGGTCATTGTTATCAATATCATTTTCTTCAAGTCATAAATATTAAATCTCAAGAAGTTCAATGTTGAGAAGAGTATCCTTTATTTCATAGCATAGGAAATTCATGCTTCCTATCAATAAAACATCTATAAAACAATCATCAATGCAAGGAACACCATGTTGTCGCATATAGCTTATCTATCGCCTCTACATCAAAATAACTTGAGTATAAGGGTCCATTCAAAATCTACACTGCCTCATGACTTAAGGTTTTATTTCCTTGCAATATACCTTGCAATATTTCATTGTTACCTTATCACACACATATGATTTTTGGCATATCTAGACTCTATATCTCTATTTTCTAATATTTGTCACACTCCTGTCCCTTAACTTGGGAAACAAAATGTGTTATTAATCCCACGGAATTTCTCAAATACGATTATCATAGAAAGTGAATCTTCATCTACTCAATTTCATGCAAGACGTATTTTCCTTTAATATTTCCTCTTCTATTTTATTTTTTTAAATTTTAAAGTAGAACTCATTCATCCACCCACTATGCATGACCTTATCTCCTTATTTCAAGTCTTATTAATTATATTCAATTTATACTTCAATTTTAAATATCACTATATCTTGAGTGGTCTTATGCATTCACCGCCCATCAAGGGATTAACATACTACAATTTCCTCCAACTAGGAATATCTACTAAATATTATTAAGTATTGTCAAAGAATATATGTTCCTCTTGGTTTCACGGTCATTACTATTGACCTCATTTACTTATTACCTACTATGATTAGATCCATAATGGTTAATGCGGGTTTTGGGATCTTCTTTGTTGTGGAAGAGCATGCCCCCTTGTCATCAAGAGTGTTACACGACACATAAATATTTAAGAATGAAATTATTATAAGGTTTCATTATTGCAATCTATAATTCCTACTCGGTAATTATTACACCCTTATTTACTTTCCCTTAATATTTTATTTTCAAATTATAATGCTTATATACATGTCTTATAGGTGAATAGTATATTTTTTGCACATGTCATGCATGTATTTATATCCATGCAAAGTTCTCACTTGTAGATCCGTGAGCTCCTTTGGAAGACCCTATTTGACACTTGTGGGAGACCCTATTTCAAGGACATTTGTTTTAAACTTCTGCGGAATGAAACTTAGCTTTTTACTGAACCTAAGTGTCGTAAACTGTTTTCCCTCTTATGTGTTTTTCTATCTAATGATGCTATGTCTGTGTGATGTTGTTATATTACTTGAATTTGTTTATATATGATTACTCTACCAATCTTACTAGTTTTCGACATTTGTTGATGCTTACATTATGTTACCTTTTACTTTTACTTATGCGTCTTTAAATTTGCTTATGAATTTATTAAAAAAAGGTTGAATTTACTATGTGTGTCAAGGGGTGGAGTGGCGGGGTTTTTATCCCTTGAGGATCCACTCAGAAAGATAAGGATTCCTACTTCTTTAAGGGGCTTACTTAGTTCACTACAAACTAATGGAGGATCCTACTCTTATGTAGGTTGTTTCGGTAGTGAACTCTATTTACGACCATGGTAAAAATAAAAGCATCCTATAATACTACATCTATACTACACTACTTTTTTCATTAAATATGGGTGAAAGGAGGACTAAAGTCCTATTCCTAACTGTACCTAATTCCTATGTTCATAATTTTCTTAAGGGATTAATTATTCGCATGTCTATAAGCTTTGGGGTGTGTATTTAATATACTATAACTACCTTGTAAAATGTGATTTGGAAAACTACAAGGTAAAAATTATTTGGTTTATGGAATATTTCATATGCCATTCAAATTTGTATTAATGTGGCATTTGGGAGTTTTGTTATGGTTTAACGTTTGGGTGGTGAACTATGGAATTTCGTCGTGAGCCAAACTATAGCTCTGTGGGTTTAGATTTAATGGCTAGTGGAGGATAGGGCGACAAATTTAATTCTTCTAGGGAAGCATGGGAATTTTGCCTCAAGCCTTGGTTAGGGTCTGTTGTTGCCGCAACTGTTTCCCCCCCCCAAATTAATGTTTTAATTTTTGGGCCCCTCCTGATTATTTTTGTGTGGCTTGATCGTTGAACTTTTAGGATCCTTGAGCGTGTTTCTTTCCATGTCTCTGAAGGTGGATGTCAGTAATTTGTGTATGCCTTGTTCTTTTTTTGGTTCGGGTCATGAATGTGTGGTCGAAGAGAAGAAAATTTGCTGTTCTTCAGCGCATCCTCTGTAAAAATAAGTGAGGTTGGTTACAGCCGATCCTTAGCACTACTCAAATACCTCAGTTTTCCTTTAAGCGGGCCTCTTTTACTGCTGGATCGGGCACTGTGAAGTTTCAACCCTTTCGCCGTTGCGGCTCCTAGACCTTTCTTTCATCCGATTTCCTGAACCATCCGATGCCCAATTCGTCTAAGTTTAAAATCGCTTGTCCATAAGCTTCCACTCGCCCACCGTTGTGGCCAGGAGGATATAGTTAGCTCCCAATTCAAGTGTCATCCGACGTCCGACCTTGTCTTCCCCCACCCGAACTGATTTTTTCCACCTCGTCCCCTGTCCCCTGCTAGTGTGCCATCTGCCGTTGTGGATGAGCCACCCCTCCTGGGTCCCAAAGCATTCTTCCCCCCGATGTCCAATTACCCCTTTTTCCACCCATGTTTCTGCTCACCTGGTCTCTATATTTCCCCACTGTTGTGGCTCCTGAAGTCTCGTCTCATCTGATGCAGAATTTGGTCGACCGCCGCTTATAATTTTTCCCGCCCAAAGCTTAAATCAATACCTTGTCCGAGCGAACCTGACTAGTCTCTTGCGGATTTACAATGCTGGGCAGAGAATGTTTAAATGTTTAAAAAACTCCCCTTTATAGCGAATAATGCATTGTGATTGTTTGCAGAAGGAATTCGGTGCTACTAAAGCGACCATGGGCTAAGATGTAACTTGGTCGGACTCGAACTAGCACGATCACAAAGAAGGCAAGCACAGAAAAGGACAAAGCAAGCAAACGAAGGAGGAACGGACAGAGGAGGACTCATCTGTTACTGGTTAGAAGATAAAACGCTCATAGAGAATGATTGGAAAAATGCAGCGGCCAGAACAAGAAGTGGAATCGTTGAAGATACTAAAAATTCACACGCTGGGGTGGCAGCCCAAGGGGCAGCCGGGGTAGTTTAAATAGAGGGAGGGAGGACTGAAAAAAAGGGAGGCTTTTTCCCTGGAAAACTTTGTATTTGTTTACTTGTAAGATGAACTGTTATCACCCAAAAAGGGTTCACTACCTCATCTACCCCATTACATGGCTCATTTGTCCATTTTCCCACCATATTTCCATCAAAAACCCATAAAACCATGCAAAAAGCCTCCAAAAGGCTTAAAATGCCTCCAAAAGGCCACAAAACCCTCTTTTCCTCTAAAAATATCCAAAATTCCTCCAAAAAAGAAAAAATCTCCAAAAAGGAATAAAAAATATAAAATAATGAGGAAAAAGAGGAAAAAACCCTAAAAAACTGAAACCCTAATCAGCAAACCCTAACCCTAAAACCGCATGGTTTCCAACTATAAATAAGTGATGGAGACCCCTCATTTCATATCCACAATCACAAGTATCCTGCCTCTGCCAAAATTGCTCGTGAAATCCTAGCTCACCATTAAAGCTACTTTCACCGTGAGAGCCCCTTTTGGCCCATTTCCACCATTGGAGAAAGAGAAGAAGCAGCTTGAAGCTCGGAGCCACCGACATCGGACCAGCGCAACGGACTTCACCAACCTCCACATTGGAGGTAACATCAATAAAGATCATTATTTACTATTTATTATTTTTGTTTCATGTTATTTACTTTCTACTATTTTGCTTCATGAATGTTTAGATTTAGTTCTTTATTTCAGTTGTAGCTTTTAATTCATATATCATTTGAACTGCTACTAAGGAATCCATTGTCCTTAGTAGGTACTCATTTGTACAAGATAGGTGTAAAACCCTAGTAACATTTTTGGCGACTCTGCTGGTTTATTTTCTGCAATTTTATTTTCCGTTTTTCCTTTCGGCTGTCCCTTTCAGCCGCCGCCAACCACGACTTTCAGCCCCATAGCCGCGGCCCGACCGCGACTTTGAGCCCCATAGCCACGGCCCGACCGCGCCTGTTTTCCTCAAACCTGCGGTCCGACCGCAGCTGTTAGCAAAAAACCCACGACCTGCATGCGACTATTTCCTTCATACTCATGGTCCGAGCGTGGCTATCAGCCAAAAACCCGCGATCTGCCCGCGACTGTTGCCTCCATACCCGCGGTCCGAGCGCGGCTATTAGCTAAAAACATGCGACCTGCGCGTGACTGTTTCCTTCATACCCGCGGTCCGACCGCACGATTTCGCCCCATACCCGCGATCCGCAATTTGATTTTTGCACTCGTTGCCGCGCCGAAACCCAGTCACTTTGCTACCATATTTCCTGCAGCCCTACAGCCTTTCTGTCCCATGTTTACAGAATTGTTTACAAAATTTTAGCATTGTTTATACAGAATTATTTCAGCATTGTTTATTCAGATAAATTTTGCATGGTATAAATTTTTTCATTCAATTATATTGTTATTTCGAAAGTTGCCCCGGCACTTCTCTTCTGGGTTCATAACGTCACAAGCACACAATCTGTCACCTAAATCAAGTGAGACTTAAAAAACTACTTAACTCAACCAACATTCTAACCCCACTTGGGGAACATAAAAGAATTTTTGTAGTTAGGTAGGATCAAGGGGATAGGCTTCCAATAACGCCCCTTGGTTATTTACACTTGAGACATAGTTGTTGTCCTTTAGGGAACCAAAATCCCCTAGTATTTTTTGACACGGTCACAACCAGATTATCAGAAGGCCTCTCCCTTAGCAGGGTTGAAGTCGTGAGATTGGTTCCGGAGGTCTGAGTGGAATACCGAACTCCATTCAGTAACTGAAGGGCTACCTTTCGTAGTTCTTGGAATATCCCTGTATAGGGAATATTGCGGTTAAAGGACCAAGCGGCATATTTACCTTTCTGGATGTGTCATGAACGGGGTATCTTAGTTACCATTTTTCTAGGATTTGACTACCTGGTGTCCCTCCCGGTAGGGGGATACTTTAGCCACTTGGCTTTCCTATCCATATTGTCTGACTTGGATTTCATCACCTTGTAGAGGATATGTCTAGTTGAGTCATAATACTACTAGTTAGGTGTTTGCATGCTCCCTTACGTCCTTTTGGTCTAGTGAGTCCACCGTTTTCTATTTTTAGCAAACCTATTGCTTGTTGGTATTCTGACCATTTTTTGGTGACGCTCCGCCTATTGTAGCACGCTGTTACAGTGGGTGTTTTGAGTTAGTTTTTTGGCCTGAGCGCCGTATTTTTTGATCTCTCCTTCTGCACGCTCGGTTGCATTAGGGTTTTTTGAGCTGATTTGTAGTTCCCTCAACCCACAGAGGTTTGACATCATTTATCACCATTGCTTCCCCGAGACATTCTCGGTGCCTCAGAGGCGAGCCCCCACAGCACGGATCACTTGATACCACTCATCGTAGATCTCGAGCCTTGTCACTTGACTCCACTCGTTAGTGGCATAGGACTCCGTCACTAGATTCTGACGCCCCTTATTTTACCTCAGACTCGAAGCCTGAATCTGAGAACACCCTTTACACCGCCCCTACTAGCCCCATGGCTGGCATGAATCCCACTCCCTTCATGGGAGGGACCGTTGGTGGCACATCCACCACTACATCAGTTATCACACCTATCATGGGTATGCCCTCCATGGGAGGCCCCTCTATTGTTCCTCTCACAATACCGATTCCTGCAGCGGGAATACCTATCCCCACTCCATTAGTGACTCATACCACCATTGGTGGGGTAGGTCTGACCTCCACCACCTTAGTTCCCCCATTTGGGGGCAACATCCCTCACATCACCCCTCCACTTGGGGGCATGGGCCCCAACTTGATCCAACCCACCTCCGTGTCACACCCTCTATCCAGTTTGCCATACATGGCTAGCCTTAACCTACCTGACCTAGCCAGATTAACTAACGACCCTATCCGACACGACCCTGCGTGGACCCCATGCCTACCAAGCTCCCCTCTGACATCCTTAAGTTCAAGGGTAAGGAAGGTGAGGACCCACAGAACCATATCATGTCCTTCCATCTATGGTGTTCCTCAAATTCCATAGTAGATGACTCCATTCGCCTCCGTTTATTACAATGCACTTTCACTGGCTCTGCTGCCAAATGGTATATCGAGCTGCCCCATGGAACCCATGCCACCTTTACGTCCCTGGCCTCGACCTTCCTACAGTTCTTCCAGTTACCTGTCCGCCATGATGTGGGCATGGAGATCCTCCAATCTTGCCGGCAGAACACGGCTACCCATATCACAGACCGCATTCACGAATGGCAGCGACACCGTAGCCTATGCAAAATCGAGTTAGATGACTGGATCTTCCTAGATTGGTTCCTCGAATCCCTCCTTCCGCTCATTGCTAAGGATGTGGCAGCTGAAAGACCCTAGTCGAAGGAAGAGGCTATCCTTAAAGCCCAGCAGTTCGATCTCATTTACGCCCAGTCGGGTTATCTTTATACCATCATACCTGATGCCCCTCGTGGCGATCCCTCCCAGCATGATGCGCCGGGGGCATCCCATGTTGCCGACGGCATCATTGGCTGTCTCTCTTCGCAGCCTCAGCTATTTTCCATAGCCCGTCCTCCCCCTAGCCCTGAACCTTCGCGAGCTACATCACAGTCCGGAGCAACCAACTCATATGCTCAAATTCCACATCAACACCATTCCCATGGACCCTCCTGTCCACCTCAGGGTTTCAGCCATATGACTCCTGCTTACGCCCCCCCGATCGCACCTCAGCCCTACTATCATCAGCAAGCTGCACCAGCTCTTGTGCCACCACAAGCCCAACCTCATTATTATCAGCCACGGCTAGCCCCTGCGGAAAACCCACAACCCACTCCAAAGCACTATCAACAACCCCCTCAAGTAGCTGCACCAGTGCAGCCTCCACCTCCATATTATCCACTGCAGCCCGCTCCCGCACCTGTGCAAACTTAGAATACACCTTCTACCCAAGGGCAGGTTTACACCCAAGAAAACCCGCCGCTAAACCAGAACAACCAACGCAATCAAGGCCAACAAAACCGCGGCAGAGGCCGCAATCGTGGGAACAACCAACAGACGAGCAAGCTGGTCAACACCCTAATCCCCCCGCTACTAATAACGCGGCTCCTACCAACCAAAACCCCGATCGCCCGCCCAAGCAGGCTAAAAACCCTAATTTGCGAACGAACTATCCTTGTTCCGTTTGCGGGGTCTATGGCCACTACACACATTTTTGTCCACTTATGGAGCGAG
>LPNX010620547.1:0-35901 GCA_001517045.1 Pseudotsuga menziesii
TATATATATTGTAGCAAGCAGACTAAAGAGATAGAGCTATTTAGTAAGGTAATTTTTTGAATATGAGAGATTGAGCACATTGCAGAAAAGGATTGAAGAGCTAGATACGATGATGAATAGAGATTAACAGTTGTGGGTGTAGATGAGAAAGAATATATGAATGATACAGTGACAGTCCCGGTGAGTTCTGTATGTGCTTAATCTTGATGATAAACAGAGAAAATGTACAGAGATAGATTATAACATATGTTATAAATATCTGTAATACTGTCTAATTCAGAATCATAATGTAAATTATGATTTATAAAGTCTAATCATAGATAGTGAGGAGTTGTAAGGGTTTGATTCATTCTGTAATTCAAAGAAAAATCAGGGCGATAGGGTGGAGCAAGGGAGAACAGAGTTCTCTGGGTTGTTGTAGCATCCCTCTGGTTGTTGCCAAAAAAATAGAAACAAGTTGGTGCTTGTATAATTGGAAGTTGGAGCTTCCAGAGGTAGCAGCCTCATCTGGGTTGAATCTCAGGCAAAATAAAAGATTGTAAAGAGGATTTGGAGCTTACCTTTCATTCTTAAGAAGAAGAGTTGTTTTTTAATGTTTCCTCATGAAAACATTGTGTCTTGTGTTTGTTGATGTGATTAAATGTTGACTGTTATTTAATTTGCTACTATATGTTGAATGGTTTAAACATATGTCCATAATAAATCTGAAACATCCTTTAAAAAGATGCACTTTGGTATGTAACTGATTCACCCCCCCTCTCAGTTACTTTAATCCATCCAACAACATGTTCAATGAACTTATTCAACCATCTCGGGATAAACCTCTAGAGTGGAAATATCAATACTCATGTCCCAGAGGTATTATTAATGCATCATATTACATATTGCAATAATTATTTCTATGTAGAATACATGTGTTCTAAAATATGTTTCAAATGCTCAGACATCCAATCAGAACATTTGTACAAATTAAAAAGTTGATGATTCCAATCTTACTCTTGGTCCGAATGTGAACAACAACATACAAAATGAACACACCAATAGAAGAGAACACAACAATGTCAAAAGAACAATTTCTCTTGGCACAACAAAGGTTCTAGATCATCCACATGTATATGAATTTTATATTAAACAATTAAAAAGCAAATAAAAAATTTGCACATGTTCATCACCTCCATTAAATTGGAAATTTTTGTGTCTATATCACTGTTATGTGGTTTATCAATTGTGTCAATATTTTCATAGTGTTTTCCCAAGAATCAATGAACAATATTGGTAACGATGATTCACACAATCATAGAAGGAATGTACTATACAAAAATAAATGAAATGGATTTCAAAATGAAGTCATGATAAACAAGAAAACGACACAGATTTCAAAATGAAGTCATGATAAACAGGAAAACTACAAATGGCCAAATACATATTTCTCTAGGAAGAACAAAGGTCTTGCTCAATCCACCCACAACCAACTTTTATAAAAAAATTAATCGAAACTGATGTATATTTTAGGGAGGGGACATATTTCTTTGACAAGAAATCATTTATGTTCAAGGTATCAGTGTTGAATATCAACAAAAATATGATGCTCCAACCCTTGATCATATCAACAACCAAATTTCAATGGATGTCCTGCATTCTTGTGGTGACACTAAGCCCATGTGGAATGTGGATGACGATTATGTTCAATGCAACCAAGCTCATATAATGGGTTTTCATCAGGAATTCATCCCTAATGAATAACATAAGGAATAAATAAAAGGAAGATGCTCAAATAAAAATCTCTCTTCGAACAAAAGAGGTATCCTTCACCCAACTTACAAAAAATATTATATTTTGATTTCTTCGAACAAAAGAGGTATCCTTCACCCAACTTACAAAAAATATTATATTTTGATTTTATGAAAGTAATATAAATTTCAGTACTATTTCGAATTGAAGTAGAATTTTTTTCACACCCACATATTCAATATTCAGTGCATTAACACTCAGGTGGAATAACCGTTCAATGATCAAAGGATTCTCCACCATAACAATATGGCGACAACAAATATTTCACAGTCTTTTCATGACAACATCCATGTCGAACATGTTGGCGGAAACAATGTTTGACATAAACAAATCAGAAATGTGAAGAGAAAAATATGAACTTTACATTCCTATGGATAATCTCATTCCAGATTAAATTAAGGCATCAGTGGTGTAGAGCATGGTTTCAATCTATGTACATCAAATAACTTATTTAACCTCTTCAAGAAAATGACTCCTTCTCATGAAAGGTTCCATGCACAAATTGATGGATTGTCAATTGTGCAAATGTGTAATGTGTTTCATGAATCATACACTGGAAACAATGTTGTTACAACAAGCAAAGGACCTATTTTTTCTAGATGTAAACAAAATCCGTGAACAACCTCGTGTTTTTTCAATGTTGACACAGGTGGAAGAAATGCTAATAGGATGTGTAAATCCAATATTACAAATGACACATGCACCATTTGCATTAGAAGTTGTTGAAGAAGATGATGACACACATGAACAAGACATCGATAATGACTATGACATGGAGGAGTGGGAAATGTTTTCTCGCCTTATTCCCCCTAATGTTGTTGAAGTGTTAGATATTGAAACTCTCATTCGAAGAGACTTTGACCTGATTTATGTGTGGAATGATAGTACTACATGGAATTATATTCTAGATGAGACAATACATTTCATAAAGAATGCATGTTCTTATGAAGCCATGCTATATCAGTCTAATCATACATCACCTTCTTCATCTTCACTTTTCAAGAAGAAACATATTGCTTTCAATACTATTTCTAAATACTTTAGTGAACGAAAAGCTCTAGAACCACTAAAAATGATTGTCTGGAAGGAACAACAACAACAGGAAATGGAAATTCTTACCTCATACATTGCATCTCACATGAATTTATTTTGCATTCTTTAAATGAAAAAACAGCCTTTCTATTTCTAGAACCTACCATAGTAGATTCCTACAATATATGGGCTAGAACAATTCAATCAACTCTCAGAATTCCCATAAAAAAACTGCAAACCTTTACACGACCAACCAATTTCCATCTTCCATGAAGAAATGAGATATGTTAGTTACATTTTAAGTAATGGAATGAGTTTCATAGGGCCAAGGATATTCATACAAATTGATTCACGTTTACATGAAGCATTCCCATACAAGAAATTAATTCCATTTTGTGGAAGATCAATGATTCTCATAGGAGATCTTGGTCAGTTACCCGAGTTAGAGACATACCCTTGTATGTGTTAAACACAACTTGGAATACTATGTGGAAGGATTTTAAGAATTTTTTTTAAGGCTTGGACACATTTTTTTCGTCAATGAGGGGCAGACTAAAAGCAGTCGAGGTTTTGAAGGTTACTGACAATTATTAGAATTATAGAAGCAAACAAAGATGATTGGAATGTGATCATGTCATAAACAAATGCATTGATGAACAACATTGAAAGCAATAAATTCAACGCATAAATCCATTTGTTTCCATAAAATACGTTAGTTTTTTTTTCCATATGGAAATATGCACGGGAAACCCAGTAATACTTCCCCACATTAGTGGATGGTAGAGGTGGTAAACCGTCGGCCATC
Source organism: Pseudotsuga menziesii (assembly GCA_001517045.1). Taxonomy (NCBI): domain Eukaryota; kingdom Viridiplantae; phylum Streptophyta; class Pinopsida; order Pinales; family Pinaceae; genus Pseudotsuga; species Pseudotsuga menziesii. The sequence continues at coordinate 3,629 of LPNX010620547.1, forward strand.
CTCGCAGAAGGCCTAACCCCAAAGGACTCAAGGCTCAAACCCGTGACCTCTCCTTAAACCGAGAGAGTGTGCACACGTCTTACCAATTGAGCTAATACTCCTATATCATGATGGATCTATGAACATGCAAAGAACAAAGAATTTACTGATGTCGATGATGAGCAACTTTGGCATGAAGTCATTTTATGTCTTGGTGAACATGTGATGCTAACATATAAATTACGACCCAAAAAAATGGCTCCGGAAGTTTAGGACCCAAAAACTGCCAAAAATAGTAAATTGTGCTACAATTAAGGAAACTAGAAAACTGAAAGAAACCATGGTGGGGGTCCAAGAGGAATAGGTGGGTGGCCACCAATATACTCCTGGATCACATGTACATGAACAAATTGAAAACCAACTAGGGTTTCATAAACTGCAAATTGCATGCTATCATGAACTACAAGTTATGAGATGGAAGTAGAAACACATGTACATGTTATGTTATGTTATGGTATGTATGTTAGTATTGTAAGGTATGGTATGGTATATTAGTATGATATGGTATGTTAGTATCATAGGGTATGATATGGTATGGTATATTAGTATGGTATGGTATGTTAGTATGGTATGATGTTAGTATCATAGGGTATTGTAGGGTATTATGTTAGTATCGTAGGGTATGGTATGGTATGTTAGTATGGTATGATCTTCGTATCATAGGGTATTGTAGGGTATGATATGGTATGGTCTATTAGTATGGTATGGTATGTTAGTATTGTAGGGTATGGTATGGTATAGTTCGCATGCATGCATGACTTGGAAGTAGAAACACATGTATGATGTTATGATGTTATCATGTTAATAGTGTTATGATGTTACTGTATGGAATTTAGGTAGTGTATGGTATGGTTATGATGTTAAAAAGTTGAGGATAGCCATAATGTTAAAAATTTGATGATAGTTGAATTTAGGTAATTGTATGGTATGGTTATGGTGAGCGTGTCTAGTGATTATCTCCCATGACTTACTTAATCGTTACTTGATCTTAGTTAGATGAGTCATAAATTCTTCCTTTAAGTATTGGAAATTCATACTATCACACAGGTGAACCACACATCATAATATCACATAGGTAAACCACACATATTATGTTCCAAAATAAATTCAACCATATATGTATAAATTTGAACATTGCTTTATATTATATATGTATACAAATAATGTTACAAAAATTGGCATGCTACATGGCCATAATACAAAATAGTGGATCAAATTGTACATCTGTGTGTATACAAACAAAAAGTTACATGTATGTATCCCCCCTATACATTTATTCTATTTATCCCCTATTTCAATGCCGCTGTCAATGCCTTCTGAGAAGTCTAGCTTTATCTTCTGGCTGCTCAGTGGTGATCCCCAATGCTGAACAAGAGGGATAGGTTGCATTAGCAGAGTCTGCAGAAAAACCAAAATTTGTAAGTTAGTTTACCAACCTATAAAAATTCTATGTACATTTGTTCAAATTCTGAACCAATATAACATTTTTACTTACTATACATGAGTAAGTAATGGTGGGTCGTGGTGCCTCACTAGCAGCAACCCTGATTGGGTGCTCTTCAAGCACCACTTGCTCAATATATATGTCAATGTCAGCATATCAATGGGTGCACGAAAAACATACTTGCATGTACAAATAAAACTATACTACATGGAGGGACAATGGCTTTTTCAAAGAAAGCGAGACATACATGTACCTTGGGGGCGAGGAGAGGTGGGTTAACGACGACCCTGATTGGGTGCTCTTCAATAACCACTCGCTCACTATCAAACTACATAAAGTAATATATATGTCAATGTCAACATATCAATGGGGGCAACAAGGAAAAAGATACTTACATGTACAAAAAGCAATATAAGCAAGATAAGCAATATATAAATATACCTGGGGGATGTGAGGAGGTGTGTAACTAGTGGGTCAAAAAATTGTCAATGGTATAAAAGGATTTCTACATGCATTAGCAAAGAAGGTCTCTTGTTGGACAACATAATCAAAATCATGTTCCTACGTACAAAAGGATAAATATACAATTAGACAATTTTAAAAAATTTAAAAAGTACATGTTGAATCACTATAATCACAATTAAAAGAAAGTAATACATAAACATACCTGTTGGTGGGTCAGAGGTGGGTCACCCATTTGGTGCTCTTCAAGCATCAGTTCCTCACTAGAAGCCTACATAAAGTAACATATGTCAATGTCAAATAATAAAAAGAAAATGATACATATATACTATATGGACGGAAAATGTTGTTTTCAAAGAAAGCGAAACATACATGTACCTAGAGGGGGGGGGGGGAGGGGGGTCTCCAACAACCTCGATTTGGTGCTCTTCAATAACCACTGGCTCAATAGATGCCTTCATAAAGTAACATATGTCAATGTCAGATAATACAAAGAAAACGAGACATATACAACATCGAGGAAAAATGAGTTTTTCAAAGAAAGCAAAACATACATGTACCTAGTGGGGGGAGAGGCAGGTCACCCATCAAGATATCATTCCACACAACAAAACATAAATATACAATTAGAAAAATTCTAAAAATTCTAAAAATACATGTTGAATTATTAAAAGGATAATTAAAATAATACGTGCGTCTGGGAATCTTCCTCTACATAAGAGGGACCTGGTTGGGATTCCTCAAACTAATCCTACTCACCCTGCATAAAACATATTGTATCCATATTAGGATGTATTGAATGTTTCAATCACTACTATAAATATGTAAATACAGATGACAAATTAAAAATTAAAGTTCTTATAGCTAATGGTGAAGAACCAAAACCATATGCAACATTGACCATTGCATCAATGTTATCAACATCAATCGGCGGACTATGTGATCATTCTAGGGTGTCATAGGACACCAGCTGTATATTTGTTCACATAATTTATTAGATAATTAAATATAAATAAATTATGAAACAATTGAAAATTGTGATATAAAACAAAATATAATATGAAAATAATGAGTTTTACTTATAAATCGAAGTAATCTATCATCACGGAACTCTGAAGCAGGCCCATAGCATATGCGTCCACATGTTGTGTAAGGGTGTGGAATAACATGATGCTCTCAATGTTCTGTGTCTCCAGTGTGATATGTAGATGGATCCTTAGTGTGCAACAGACCGGCCTCAGAAGTTCCAACCCCTTGGCCTACATTGCCTTGGATAGCAATCCCATGTTGAAGCAATGTATCTACCAAGTCGAATAAGGCCTCCTTTGTATCATCAATCACAAGACAGACAGAAAGATATACTCAAGGGGGTTTTGGTGTACATGGAGGGCGTGGCACATGATTAGGATCAGTCCTAGCCCATTCCCTATCTTGGGGCATCCCATGACCCACACCCTGGAAGTCTAAAATATCGAAATAGTTCACATGCTTCCCCAAGATGAATTCTACATACTACTTCCTCAGGAAATAAAATGGGATGTCTGTATTCCCATGAGGGTCTTCATCGAAGACCATGTACTAATGATACATCCAGTTTTCTTTCACATTTGTTTTCATGCACCAATCTATGGAAATTTGGGCTCCACTGGTGGGCGGAACCAATCCGGTTCTAGGGTCCCAGAATAATGAAAACAATTGGTCTTTGGTGATCTTTAGGTTTTTTATGTCTTTATAGCTCAAACCATCGGAATAATATGCCTCGTGGATTCTTTGTATGAGCTAATGTTGTATATATCTCCTTGGGAATTGTAAATTTTGTTTGTTATGGTGTCCAATACCTCGGTTAATGATTGTATCAAATGGTCCCCCCTCTAAAAGATGAGCTAAGGTGCCTCAATGCACCCAAAGGAGCCAGAATCTGTGAATTCTGGTCTTGTTCCCCTTCCGTGTTTGGGTTTGTGTCCGTGTTTGGGTTTGGGTTTGTGTTTGTGTTTGGTTAATTTTTCACAGTATCTTCAACATTCCTATTATCTGTTAAAATTAAAAAAACAAATTACAAATTGTTTTAATATATCATTCTTTGATTTAATTGAATTTTTTTTATTAAATTCGTTTTAACAAATATATAAACTATGAAATTAACAAAAACAAACAAATATTGAATACAATTATGGATGATATGAGTACTTACCTTCCATTGGAGCCAAGCCACCTCCATAGCCACCTCCAAAGGCTCTAACACAAAATGTTGGTGCGGTATTTCGCAGATGCGGTTTTTCGTTCTCCCGATATCGCTTCACTGTGCAAATAATAACTTGAGGCCCGCAACCTCTGTTTTATTTTTTATTTTTAGTTTCACATATCGCATATGCGATATCGGTTAACTAACCTTACCCTCGTCTTTGGGCTTGGGTTTTCCAAACGTAGCGTCAATAATGCATATGTGTTATGGATTTACATTTTGGAAGTGTGTTTTTTATTTCTAAAGTGGCCCTAAAAGGTGGAACCAACTTCCTGCGAGTGCCCTATATATATACAGAAAACAATGATAAATAATATTGATAATGTTTGTGATCTAAAATTATGTGGTATCATTTAATTCAAGGGGAAATGTTATATATTACAACTTGTTATGTAGAAGTAAATGTCACATATATATTTATGTTGTAAATTGGTAGTAGAACTTTTTGATCCAATTTGTTAAAGGTTATATAAGTTATATTTTCGTTAGGATGGAATTGTATTCAATACAAATTTTAGTAACGGGGGTTTTGTATTTTATTGCTTATATCATATAAAAATAGTTTAGACTCCATTTGGTTGTAAGCCTTTGATTCTTTTATGCTATGAAAAATATTGGAAGAATTAAATTAATGTAATGTATTTGGAATATTGGATAGAAAAGTATATATGTGTGTGTGTGTTGTGTGTGTGTGTGTGTGTGTGTGTGTGGGCTAATGCATAGTCATGGACTCCTTTAAAGGCACTATAGATTCCACATAACACTGAAAAAACATGGAACCTTTGACTTTATGTGACAATTAGAGGTACTTCCATAACTGATTTGAAGATGACGTTAAAAGAAAAAAGTTAGGGAATTGAATAAGATTTCATAATATATAAATTTTATCTATATAAAATTTGTATAAATGATTATAAAATTAGTTTCCCTTAAATTGGGTTTTCAAATAATCAACACATCATAACATATATGTTTGTGCGGGTGCAACAGTATATGAGGTAAATGATGTCATTTTTTGATAAACTCTTGTACACATATAAAGGACATATGGTACTAGTGCAACACTATTTTTTCAAAAAAATTATGAAGTATTTTTATTATTATTATTAATTATTGAAGTCTGAAAACCTTGAAACAAAAACATTATGTGCGGGTGCAACACTTTAGTGGATAAACTTAATCAAATTATTGATTTCTATATATAATATTGTATAGCTCACTCTACTCTAGTGCACCATATAGTTTTCTTGCGAAATGGTGAAGGAAATCAGTGGGCAATCAAAAGTTATATAAAAAACAATGGATTTATCTATTTTCAAAAACTGACGTGTGTCATTTAGAAAAATAATAATAAATAAATAAAGCATACATTTGTAAGAAAAAAATACATATTCATAATCATAAGATTGTATTCTACAATATTCTATATTTTCATAAAAAAAATATTGTGTTTGTCATAGCAAAAAATGCCATCGAAACTGAGCATATACATAGAGTTCTGAAATATAGGCAATAGCCCTCGTTTATTTGTCCTAGCCAATAGGTTTGGTAGTCCGAATCTATTTCTGAACATAATTCCAAGCCTTATTCCTACCAAAATTTTAAATTTTACAAAAAGCATTTGTGTTATAATGCACAGGTGTTATAACATATATGAGATACAAACCGTATATGTGTTATAATGCATATGTGTTATAACACATATGCGATATAAAATGCATATGTGTTATAACACATATGCATTATAACGCATATGTGTTTCATATCTATTGATCTTAATCTTCAATTATTCCTTCAATTTTTTATCCAAAGAGCATATAGCAGTAGAAATATGTTTAGAATGGGAGGGACAATTCTCAAAAGAAACAACATTCCTAGAATTCCATCCATCCCTCCATCTAGTATTCTATATCTTTCCTCCATTATAACACATATGCATTATAACGCATATGTGTTTCATATCTATTGATCTTAATCTTCAATTATTCCTTCAATTTTTTATCCAAAGAGCATATAGCAGTAGAAATATGTTTAGAATGGGAGGGACAATTCTCAAAAGAAACAACATTCCTAGAATTCCATCCATCCCTCCATCTAGTATTCTATATCTTTCCTCCATCCATTATCCTATATATTTGTTGCACCCAATCATCCCTCCCTCCTATATATATCCCTCTCCCATCCCCCCTACATCTCTTACCCCACTCATCCTTCAATCCCACTTATATTTATTCCCCTCCCACTTATATTTCTCCTCCCTTCACTCCCCCTTTCATATCTCTCCCCTACCCATCCCTCCCTTCCCCTTATATTTCTCCTCCATTCATCCCCCCCATATCTCTCCCCTACCCATCCGAAAATCCCATGATTCCCTCTACACCTTTCTCTCCCGGGCTTTGACTAACCCCCCTCATTTAGCTTAATCAATGTAATGTTAATTTCTCCTATGTCATATGCACTACATCGCATGTGTGATATATCTCATCAGTGTTATATCAGATATGAGCTATATGCATATGTGATATGATAATCATGTTTTAAATAACGACCGTTAGGGGTAAAGGAGAAGAATTGCACTAGGGACAAAAATAGACTGGGAATACAAGCTCGGAAAACATCTAGATAAAACTGAATTAAGTAACCAAAAAAACATGTATGGACCAATTTATAAAAAGGAAATCACATTTAAATGTATCATATTGAAGATGGATTTAAGGCAGGCAATTTGTAAAATATCCAAAATGTGACCAGTAGTAAAAACAGGAATAAACAAAGGAATTCAGTTTAAACAATAACAACTCTACCAGATTTCTTAGAGAATAGTTCTAACAAATCATTTTCAGATTGAATACAAATAAATTTCCCTAGGGGTTCCCTCGGCTTTATGAGCAAACTTACATAAAACTTAAACAAGAAAATGAATTGAAATCATATAGTCTCATCGACCATAAATATTATAAATATCTTCATCTAGTAAACCCGGTGAAATTCAAATATAATTACCCAATGCCTAACTTCATGTTCAGCCATGCCTCTGGTCTGCCTGCCTAGCAACCCAACGTTAATTTCCATCAGAGAATCTAATTTGAATCGGGGAAAATAATAAATCAGTTCTTTCCTACGAATCGTAAATATTTTCTAGCAGGCCTAAAGATTCGATAAAACTGATCAATCCCATGCCCCTCCAAAATGGCGGTCATTTGTTCATGTTAAACATATATCTTTCATTATTATTATGAAAGAGAATTTTGTTTGATCGACATCAGGTGAGGACGATGCGATGTGGCATCCATATCTTTGAAGCGGGTGTTAAAAGATGGCGCCGTCATCTACAACAACAATTCATCAATGTTTTGGGTTTTATTATTATTATTATTTAGTGTTTCAAGTTTTATAATTATAATAATAATTATTACTATTATAATTTATGGTTTGATTCGATATTTGATACATGAGAAATCGATGTTAAGCATGGTTTCATTATTATAATTTATGGTCATTGTCCCACTGTCTCACCCTTGAACCATCCCTCCATCCATTATGCTATATCTTTCCTCCATCCATTATCCTATATATTTCCTACACCCAATTATCCCTCCCTCCTATATATCTCCCTCTCCCATCCCCCCTATATCTCTTACCCCCCCATCCCTCCTATATATCTCCCTCTCCCATCCCCCCTATATCTCTTTTTGAGAAAAATTACAAAAAACTTAAACAAGAAAATGAATTGAAATCATACAGCCTCTTCAACCATAAATATTATAAATATATTCTTCCAATAAACCCATCCAAATTCAAATACAAATATCAATTCCTACCTCCATGTTCGACCATGCCTCTGATCCACCTACCTAGTAACCCAACATTAACTTCCATCGCACAATCTAATTTGAACCAAGGAAAATAATAAATAAGTCCTTTCCTGCAAATCACAAATATTTTTTGACGAGCCCAAAGATTCGATAAAACTAATCAATCCCATGTCCCTCCAAAATGGCACTCATTCGTTCGTGTTAAACAGTTATCTGCCATTGTCATTATTATTATGAAAGAGAATTTTGTTATTTTGGCATCACGTGAGCATGATGTGATGCGACATCCATATATTTGAAGCGAGTGTCAAAATATGGTGTCGGCATCTACAACCACAGTTCGTTAGTGTTTCAGGTTTATTATTATTATTATTATTTATTCTTACCCCCTCATCCCTCCCTCCCACTTATATTTCTCCTCCCTTCATTCCCCCTTTCATTTCTCTCCCCTACCCACCCCTCCCTTCCCCTTATATTTATCCTCCCTTCATCCCCTACATATCTCTCCCCTATCCATCTGTCCCTACCATGATTCCCTCTACACCTTTCTCTCCCTCCTTTGACTACCCCCCCTCTTTTAGCTTAATCAATGTATTGTTAATTTCTCCTTACCGAACATGATTCTCATATCGCGAATGTGATATATCGCTTATGCATTATCTCGCATATGCGATATGAAAATCATATTTTACGTAGAGCCCGTTAGGGATAAACCATTGCAACCATAACACATATGTGATATAACGTATATGCGTTATATCACATATGTGATACTTGTTTTATAAAAAAATGTTAGGCTGTGGGCTAGTTTTACTGTAGCAAAAGAAAAAATTCCTCTGAACCGCACACAAAGAACTGTACAACCTGTCATTTCATCATTTATTACACAAATAAATAGGTATTTCATCATTTATTACACAAATCCTATTCTGGAAGAAGCTGGAAAAAAAAGAGGTAAGAATCAAGAAATCGTCAACGTTCAATCGTTGAGCAAATACTTCCCATTCCTGCTCAAGTAGAAAATACAATTTTGGATACCCCGGAGGAAGAGTCAAGGCAGAGGAATTTGATAGTGGAAAATACCATTCATTCTCTAGTGAGCCACATTTCAGTATCGAGTTCATTGGATGGAACCCTACACTTTGCATCAAATACTTGCGCCTAAACATCTTGGGGAAAAACATAGATATCTAACGTAGAGGTTGAGGAGGATAATGCAACGTTAATGGAAGTTGGTTATGGGGAAGATGAAAATATTGTTGCATTGTTAAGTGGAAAATTTTGTGAAGAGTTCAATCATTATGTTCCTAATGATGAAAATGTGGCTTCGCAACAAGCATGCGAGGTGGTTCAATATCCTAATTGAAGTTATCATCCTGTAGTGGATGTAAACGTCAGTCCAGCATTTCAAACTGCATAAAAGCTCGCATCAACGCGAAAGAGAAATCCTAAAAGAATACAAGTGGACAAGAGTGAATTGAATTCCATGGAAGCTAAGGTGCCTAAACGGACTATCCTTCGTCATTGTTCTCAAATAATGAAAGAATATTTTGATAAAAAATCTGAAGTCGGTAAATGTCAATTGTTTTTAGCTTTGATTAAATCTAGGAGTATGGAAACCGTTTGAAGAAATTTAGGCATAAGAACATTGAAGAATGTTGAATCAATTAATCACATTGTGAAATCTCTTGCTGCTGCATTCACATTGTTTGGTAAAAAAACTTGTTCACGGGACTATAACATGGCTCATCAGCTCCTAGCTGAATCAATTGTAAGTAGATGCACAAGAAAACAATGTTTACTTAAATGCACATCACAATTTGTGCCTTTACATCCAAATACACTTAAAAAATATTTAGTAAGAAGAGACAGCCTTGATGTAGAGGGAAAAATGGAAACATTATGGGAATTTAGCAGTAAGTTTCCTCATAAAGACATGAAGTTAGTGGAAGCAGTAAAGGGAATAGTGCACACATTTTGGCACGATAACACTAGGCCTTATTCTAACAAAAAGGATGTGTTAAAACATTGTAGGGGTTCTATGAATAATGAACCACATGTCAAACATTATCTTGACAGACACAAACTCAATTTTTCGAGATGTTTAAAATTTCCCACGTAGAGCTAAGGCTCGAGCTGCAAAGATCTTTTGAAAAATGGAATCCTTGGTATGTTAGAATCAATACCATCAGAAACACTTGTTGTTGTCTGTACCACATAGAGTTTGATATATATATTATCATACATTTCCACATATACGTCATTTTTTGCATCCTAACCATGTGCAGGAATGCTCAAGTACAATACCTCTAATGTCATCTAGAGATTTCATCCATACCATAATGTGTCTGAGGCAAGATGGGTACACATATTACTTAAAATGTGGTGGCTATCATTATGGTCTGATTGCATCCATGAGAGTGAATGTCAACCATTTGAGAATACAATTGTCAAGAAGTAGAACTATCAGTATGAGACATATCAGATACATGATGGGAAAGAAAGTAGGAAGATTAAATTGGTGACTTCATAGGTGACAATGTACGCAAATAATACTCATTTAAATGACTATATTGTTTATGTTGTTTTATAACATTGTTCATTTTGTTTACCACCAGGTGCAAGTAAGTGAATTTATTTCAAAGTTATGTGCAAATATCCAACAGTACATTCAACATGTCAATATGGCACGGTGGAAAGATGAGCAATTCAGAATATGTCAAGACACCTTCCCTCTTAGAACAATACTATCAGTGGTTGACTTTGTAGAAAATTACACCCTACAACCACAAAATGAAATACAATGTTAGTACTATCACTTAGAGCAAGTGAGCATAATGGTCCATATTACTTATCGACATGGGCCAGATAGCAATGAAGAAAATCATGTGATATTGAAAGAAAGTCACTTCTACATAAGTGACAACCAGACCCATGAAATCCATTACATGCAACATTGATTTAAATTGTTTTATGATCATGTGATAGCTATGGATATACCATTTTGTCGTCATTTGATTTGGTCAGAGGGTTGTGCTTGTCAGTTCAAAAATGCACGTGTATTTCAATGGTTGTGTTTGTTACACATAAAATACAAGGTGCCACGTATATGGAACAACTTTGAAACTGGTCATGGAAAAGGAGAGCACGATGGCGCTAGTGCATGCATAAAAAATACCCTTAGAAGGGAAGAGATGAAGTTTACAGGTGCTCTCCTTCGAGACATTGCATCTACAGTGAAATGGTGTGCACCTATGATGGGAGAACAAGTAACAAGGAAAAAACTAGTATGGAGAATATCTGGGAGGTGAGAAATGGGGATCGATCCAACACACATCGGGTGAACACAGTGCATGGAACTTGACAGCTTCATTCAATTAGAAGCTCAAATATCTCGGCCCTACAAATATTGACAAGCTAGAAGGATTGCGTTTGTGGTTCATATAGCATCGATGAATGGTATGATTGTGAGTATACATATATGGTTGCTACATGGGATCGAGGGACACTTGCCACCAATTTGAAGGGGGATAATGAAAAATACCGAGTGGAAGATGATCAGATATATATTTCTACAGACTATGATCACATATCAGATCTCATACAAGGAGTTACAAAAAGGTAAATTTGAAGTACCTAAATCACTACAAGCCTTTACATATAAAGAAATTTTATTTATGTTACATGCAAGACCTTTTTTAATAAATGTATTGTTAACTTGACCTATTTCCTTTCATGGGTCATAAATGTGTAGTGGTTGCCCCAAAAAATAATGAATGGGGTTCTGACTATTGGTTGCCTTGTTGCTTAGAAGGGAAACAAACCATTCTCAAACATGTTACAGAATATTAAAATATTGAATTCCCAACTGGATCTATGGTTATAAAAGCAGAGTACTTGACACTAGAAGCACAACAGAAAAGGAAGAATGGGTATGTATATCAGGATTATAGACCAGACACTCTTGTATGGGCCACTTCAGCAACCTGGTAGTTGGTATAAACATCCAGCTGTGCAGACTTTCGAAAAAAAATAGGTCACATGTATGATACTTTCTACCTCATTTAGAGCATGAGATATTGATGGACACCATCGGCAACAGAGATGATCCAAATGGCCTACTCGAGTGAGTGCATTGTCAGGTGTTACTAGATTTTCTAGTGTGGCTATATTGTCAGGTATGTGCTAAAGAAAAATTTCAATACCATGCACCTATACAACTTCAATACTAACCTATGATTGATGAATACCATTCACAGACATCCTACTATTCACAGTATACTGCATAGTATAAACATGATCCTACACCCTAAGTGAGTTATCTATAAATAATGTTTGCACAATTTCATTGGGTTCTCTTTATTTTCTAATGAGAGTACTAATGTTTATCCTTTCGTGTGCCTAGTATACAAATACAATCTATGGAACATTGGAGGTCCCAAGAACTAACATTGTCTTTAGACACCACCAAATAGAATTTGGAAAATAGCATGCTCTAGAGTTGTTGCAATTTACTTTGAATGAGTATTTTTTATATTAATGCACATTTAATTACATTGGTGAGTCAACTCTTGGAACTCTTTCCTTGGTGGATAAACTATGCAAAAAAATCCATCGTGTGACTATTGGTAATGTTTCCATATAGCCTTGCCCATACACACCTACAGGAGCCAACGGCATGCAATTATATTGATTTGTTTGGTTTTTCGTTCCAGGACCAAAAGTCACCAAGTGTCCTTGAACCACTTTTTGAGGTGACTTTCATCTAGACATAAATCGACAATCGGAGGTTGGATCAATGAAACATTGAATATGTTGGTCTCCTGGCATCCGAGTACATCTACGGGGACCTCTCCATCCTGTTTTCATTGCCCGATGACTACATTGTGCACCGATTTCATAAACTAGGGTTTTGCTTACTTTCCTTGAATGCAACTCTTTCCTTGGTGGGTCAACTCTAGAAAAAAATCCACCATGGGACTATTGGTAGTGTTTCCATATCAACCTTTCCCACACACACCTGCAAGATCCAACACCATGTGTTATCACTCCAAGAAACTCCTCTAGGTTGCAGCTCGAGGATGCCTGGTAACTTAAATATTTTTAGGGTTTTCTAAATGGATCAATTTAGGTAACCTATAGAACCTCACACTCTCAAGACATGCATGCAACTCAATCAAGGATAAGGCTTCTAACTACCAGTGTTCAGAGGTTTGATAATATGGTGCAGAGATGGAGAACTTATCATGCTGGAAGATTCATACATAAAACAGATATATATAAATGGCTAATCATAACAAGGAAGGTACTTATAATTCAAATCATCAATATGCCAATAGGATGACAGCTATCAGACATCAATAAACCTAAATAAACCTGGATAACCCATTCAAGAATAAGCACAGAATAGACAGAAAATGGAAGCTGAACATATGATAGGAAAAGAGATTAAATTAGGTCATGGGAAATATGAGAAGCTTGACGATAGTAATGGTCTACAAGTTCCCGAAGTCGAACCCTTTCAATAAAACAGTCTTAGGCTTTATAGCCTTTACAAAAATATTCAGATCCTGAAAAATTGGATCTGATTTTCTAAAAATAGACAAAATAATTGTTTTTGCATAATTAGGTCAAAAAACCTTAATTTAACTACTACTCTATCTAACTGTAGAACTCGTTCACTGTTTGACCCTTCTGATAACTAAATTAAGTACTGGAAATAACTGCCACTGGTCCTCTACTGGATAAGTGACTTTTTTACTTAGAAAGTTAAGTGTTGGAGATCCTTTCTTCCTTTATGTCATTGCAAAATTGAACCATAACTTCCTTGATGTTTTCTTCAGCATCCTTCATCTTTATACTTCATCCTTGAGCTATTCATGTTTTCCCAAAACTGATCCTTCATGCCGAAATTCAATCATGTGCCTCCTTTTGCTTTCGATGGTTAAGAGGTCAAAATATCGGAACTGTTAGATGCCGAAAGCATTGCTTTTAGTGGCTAATGAACTGCCTTGGCATTCGCCTAAGCCACCGAAAGCCCTGTTTTTTCAAAAATTCTTAAGAAACCTTCAAAATTGTTCTTTCAAGTTTGTTTTCTTATCTTTCTTATTTAGCAGGCTCTATGTTAGGAAGGTTAACAGCAGCCTAGCTTGATTCTGGAGTCTCAAGGTTTACTGTAGCTTCAGCTAGGGTTTCCAATATGAGGTGAGTGCTATGGTTTGGCTTGGCCTCCCTCATCTGCAGCCTCTGAAGCCTAATCATTCTATACATCCTTGTGTTGTCTTTCAAGTATCTTTTGTTTAGTCTTTTTAGAAAAACATACATTTCTCTCATCTCTAGGTAAGAGTTGTGCAGCATCTTATTCCTCCTAGTCAATGTAGCATTGTTTTTCTTTATCTCTCTTTCTAAAATTTCCATCTCATACACTTGACTCAGCAGCTGATTTATCCTTTGTGTCTTGCGCTTGCTAGACGAATCCTTCTCTACTGGTTCATCTTTCTCTTTTGGTGTAGGTGATGGGAGTCCTTCAATCTTTGCTACAACTTGCAATTCTAGGTCGGCACCTTCCTTTCTTTCCCCTTCTGAATCTGAATAGGGCAGGTTCAAAATGTTCCCACTGTGTGTTGTAACTTCCTAGCCCTTTTCACTGAAATCCAAGTTTCTTTTAACATTCCTGGCTTTGGAAGAGGAAGGAGGTTGTTTTGTTGTTGTTGTTGGGGATATAGCCCTTCTCTTCCTTTTCCCACTCCTTGGTGTGCTAGACTTTTTCGAAGGAGACTTCCCTTTTTCTTCTTATTCTAGGCCTGGTTCAAAACCATTCCAAAACAAGAAATAATCCCATGCCATATTTCTCCTCTTCAGCAATTCCTGGATCAGGAGTTGGATAAGACCATGATGAGACAGTCTGCCAGCAATCTTGGTTGGCTGAGCCTTCACCTGGTGTGCCATTTTTTCCAAGCTCCTGTGTAAGTAGAAAGATAAATTCAATGGGCTTTTTCCTGTGAAGTGGTTCATCAATTTGAAATGGTAAATCATCGCCCTGATGTATCTCCCTTTACAAGTTATGTAGACTACAATGGCCTTCAGTAATTGTTGCCACCTCTCTTCTAGCCAAAAGGATGGGACACTTTTCTTCCATACCACCCCTTTATGTTCAAGCTTCAGATAAGACCTGAACTCTACATCCTTTGGAATGGTGGTTTTAAACCACTTCTCCCCAGTGATAGGGAGTTCACTCACTTCAACAATTAGGGTTTCATCTATCACAAATTCTTCCTTACCTATAATTTCCTTGGAGCCATTGAAAGAGAGATAAAATGCCTCAGCCACCTGCTGGTGTGAACCTTGAATTTTTGACAAAACTTATAACAGCGAGCATCCTTGAAAAACTGACATTATTCTAGATGTGCCTCCAGGTAGATGATGTCTCCCAACTCTTTCCTGAGAGCAGGCCCTCCCTTCTTCATTTGATGAATGTTACTCCTGGGTACCTGCAAAAATCAATTCAAGTTCTGCGGAAGAGTCTTTTTAGCAGGATGACTCTCAGAGATGGTTTCTAGTGGTGAGAGTTCCTATAATCGAAGGTGGAGTGTACTGAAGGATTGGGCATTGATTATGAGGGTTTTCAACTGCATGAGTGATGCTTAGGTTAGAGGATGATGGCTTTGGTTGATGTTTTCGTGACCTCCTACCCAGCAATTATGTTTAAAGAAACCTGGATACCCAGTGGAGATCTTCTGCAGTTCTTTGGATAGATGGATGGAAGAGTAGGGTTTCCAGTCACTTCAGTCCTCATCAGCTAAACAACAACCTCCTCAATCATTTAGTTGTGCCTTGATGCAGTCTCTTGTCTTTTCGGTGGTTTATCATGCCCTTTGATTATTTCTGTTGCACTGACGAGCTGTGATTTGATAGGTTTCTAACTGTTTTCTTCTTTTCACCTTTTCGGCGGTCAAGGGACCTCAGGAAATTGTCTACTAGCCACCAAAAACAAGGATTTTGGTGGCTAATAAAATGTTGACCTAATCGCTTAAGCCACCGAAACCAATTTCCAAATGGTGCTATAAAACTTGGATTTCAGTGGATTGTGGTCTCTTCGATGTCTCCTTTGAACCACTGAAAGACAGGCCTTTCAATGGCTAATGAACCATCAGGGCTTTTTCCTAAGCCACTGAAACTGGTTTCTCCCCAACACCTTTTACCTACTTTTGGTGGTTAACGCCCTCCTTCAAATGTTCGCTAAGCTGCTAAAACCAACACTTTTCAGTGGCTGATGAGTTGTTTGAAGGTCTCGCCTAAGCCACCAAAAGTGATTTTACCAACTAATCGATCAGGCCAGCTTTCGGTGGTTAACCTTTATCCTACGTTAAACTATTAACCGCTGAAACAAAGCTTTTCAGTGGCTAACGAGCTGTTAAGAACCCCGCCTAATCCACTGAAAGCTAAAACTTCCAATTTTCTCAAATATAGCAAAACTAGAGACCCTCAATTTTTTAGTCATCTTTAAATCTTTCATAACATGACTCGAATTCTTCATCCTATCAAAATAAATTTATTTTGGGAGATAACATCTAGCTCCTACTTAGGGATGGGAACCTCCCTGTGAGATCCCAAGAACCCTAGACCAAAATGCCTTTCCTTGAAAACAACTAAAAAACTTAACACTATCATTTACTGTTCCATTGGGCATGGAGTTTATTTTGTAAGCAAAAAAAACCTGCTAACTACTAATTTACAACAACAAGGCCTCAAAGCCTCAAATAAAATAAAGTTTCAAAAATCACCCATTCACTAGGCCATCAAACACCTCTTCCCCTTCCAGATTCTACAATTTGAAGGTGTTGTTCTTCTTCACTTGAGCTATCTCAAAAGGGCCAATGTACAAAGAGTCAAACTTTCCACGTTTTCCCTTGTCCTTCCTGACAATATCCCACTTGAGGACCCAATCTCCAACCTGAAAGTTGTCCACTTTTTCCCTTTTGTCAAACATGACCTTGATCTTATGTTGATGGGATTCTGATTTTCCTATTACTTGTTCCCTGACTTGCTGCAACTCCACCAAATTCATCATCCTCCTTACCATATCATTTGGTTCATCTTCCTCCTCCTGAAAGAATTTTTCCACTGGCAGAATCAGCTGAATGGGAAAAATGGCCTCAATACCATAAACTAATTTGAATGGAGAAGTCCCTATACATCTTTTTTATGTTACCCTATCATCCCATAAAGAAAACTTTCGCTTAGAATCCCATCTTTTTTTTATTTTTCTCCAATAGTTTTATGATGATATTGACTAGGATTTTGTTAGATGACTCAGCCAGGCCATTTCCTTGAGGATAATAGGATGTGGAATGCCCAGCTGAATGCCCATTGACTCACACATTTTAACCAATGCCCCAGCTTTGAAAGATGGTGCATTATCAGTCACTAACCTTACTGGGCATCCAAACCTGATAAAGATATTATCATATAAAAACTTCATGATGACCTGATGAGTTGCATTCCTGGTGGGTACTACCTCTATCCACTTGGTAAAGTAGTATGTGGCTACTAGGATCCATTTATGCTACCCACTGGATGAAGGGTTTATTTCACCTCTGAAATCTAGACCCCATTGCTGAAAAGGGCCATTCACTACAATAGGCCTAAGGGGCAAGGATCTGAGCTGCTGCTTCCCTATAAATATTTGACACTGGTCACAGACCCTCACATATGTACATACAACAACAAACAAGACTAGCCAATAGTATCCTGCCCTCATAATCTTATGGGTTGTGGTCTTCCAGTAATGATGGAATCCACATGTGTTGTAATGAAAGTGATGCATGGCCTGAACTAATTCTTCTTTATCTAGACACCTCAACAAAACCCCAAACAGATCTTTCCAATACAACAGTTTATTAACTATACAGAATTTAAAATATTTTAGTTTAAGAGCTTGTGCTTGATTTGGAGTGAGATCAAGAGGAACTTCTAATTTTTGCAGAAAATTAATAATACCTGAGTACCACTCACATGAAGACAATTTTTTAGCCACTTGTTGAATGTCTTTCTGATCTTGAGCTACTTCTGCTACTACTATAGTTTGCAATTTTGTTGAATTGACACAAGTGAAGTTTATCCTCATTAGTTCACATTTTTCTTTAGCCATGAGTTTTTCCATACCTTGGCCTCTTACTAGCTTGGTGGGCTTTACCTCTATATCAAAATCAATAAGCTTGGCTATCCATTTAGCTCTCTTTCCATCAATGTCAGGCTGAGTCAAAACATCCTTCACAGTAGCTGAAGGGACATAGGTAAGGAATTTTGCATGTAGAATGTAAATCCTGAAGGTTTTCAATGACTTGATGAGAGCATAAGCCTGTTTCTCAATGGGATCATACTTCAGCTCAGCATCCCTCAATGTCTTTCTAAAGAATGCAATTGGATGATCGATACCTTCATCATCTTTTTGTAATAGCACAGCTGCCACTGTGTCATAGGATGCAAAGGAGAAGATGTAAAAACTCTTGGTATAGTTCGGACTAATCAGGGTTGGGGCTTCCATGATAGCCTTCTTGATGTCTTCGAAAGAGCTTCTTTCCTGGTCAGTCCATTTGATTTCTACATCCTTTTTCAACATGGATGTTATGTGCTCTACCAGCTCAGAAAAGTTAGGGATGAACCTCCTAACAAAATTGATCTTACCCAAAAAGGACTGAATATCCCTTTTTGACCTAGGTATGGACATCTTTTGGATTGCTTCAACCCTAACCGGATCAATATTCACACCTTCAACTGAGACTATGTGACCTAGGAGTTTCCCCTCACTAAGTGCAAATTGGGGCTTCTTAGGGTTGAGTGATATCCCAAACCTCCTGCATTTCAAAAATACCCTTCTCAAGTGTTGCAAGTGTTCATGATGGCTGTGAGATTAAACGGTTAGGTCATCCAAGTATATAAGCACAAATTTATCTTTCAATCCTACAAAAGTTAGGTCCATGGCTCCCTGAAAATTGGCCCCAACATTCATCAGTCTAAATGGCATTTTGGCATACATGAAAGTGCCCCAAGGATTTGTAAAAGTAGTCTTCTCTTGGTCATAAAGGTGCACAACAACTTGGTTGTATCCAAAGAAACCATCCAGAAATGACATGACACTAGCCCCTGAGACTCTTTGCAACAGGTGCTCCATCTTGGGTAGTGGATAATTGCCTTTTTTGGAGCACTTGTTCAGGTTTCTAAAATCCAAACATAACCTAATCTCCCCATTCTTCTTCCTTACCACCACTAAGTTTGCAATCCACTTGGAATACCTGAGGGGAATTATGATTTTAGCTTTGAGGAGCTTATGGATTTCTTTTTCAATTACAGGTAGTAGGAGAGGACTGATGGATCTCAGCTTCTGTTTGAAAGGGATGGTGTCCTTCTCCAAAGGAATCCTGTGTTGGATGATATTGGTGTCATAGGTTTTTAGGTCACTGTACTCCCAGGAAAAGATATTAGAAAATTCTTTTATCAGGCCACAAAATTTGGACCTCTGATCAGCAGACAACTTAGTGGACATATTTACAAGTTTTGGATGGCTTTGGCTACCTATGTTCTGCTATTGGATAGTAGGTTATTACTCCTTTTTGGCAGGCTTGAGATGGATATCATTATGATCAAAAATCTCTTCCAGGGGTACCAGACCCTGAGGTATATAATTGCTGGGTAATTGGACAATATTCTGATCAGCTACTTTATCTTTCAACTTGATCTGTTGGGATTCTTCCATGTTTAGGTTTTCCTGATCTATATGCATATCAGAGAATTCATCGACTAGCTGAAGGAATTTACTAAGCTCATCATCATTTTGAAATGCCTTCCAAAAATTTACATTATCTAGCAGGGAAGGTCTATACATGACCTGAATATCATAGTTGAGCTTAGGAGGTAGAGGAGGAACAAACAGACTTGTAGATATAGCCAGGGAATTAGCCAGGTGATTCAAAACCCTAGGTATATATGACAGTTAAAAAAACATAAAGGATTCTCTGAGTTTCCATACCTCGTCCCTATAAGCCTTTAGTATGACATTTTTTGCTTGAAAGGTGTTTTTGACCTGCTGTATAATAAGGTCTACATATCCAAATATTTCCATGCACATGATCCCCATCTCCTTGGCAGCTTTCATTCCTAACAACAAGACTTCATATTCTGCCATATTGTTAGTGGTTTTAAAACCAAGCTTATAAGAAAGATGAATATTCTCTTCAGATGGAGAGATCAATACTACACCTACACCTGCTAAGTTTTGAGTGCTAGCCCCATCAAAATAAATGCTCCAAACTGATGTGGTCACTTCTTCGGGCTGCTGATAGGTGGGCTTAGTAATCTGGACTAGTGTTTGTTGAGAATCATCTAAGTTGCAGAATGCATGACCCAAAATCAGTGTCTACTGCATAGATGGGGTGGTTCACTGAATTCTTTTCATTGCTTGTGATGTAGGAAAGTTGATTCTCTCTATAAAGCCTCTTTGTTTCCCCTCCAAACATTGGGATTGTAGCATATGTAAGGTCCATCTGAAGGGTGCCACCTAGCCTTTTACTCCATGATCGAGACAGTAAGGGACTAAATTTAGGAGGGATATCAGCCACTACAATGTCCATCATGATGCTTTTTTAGGGTAGTTGAGATAGGTTTACAACAAGGTATTTGATGAGGCCCAAGCACTTGACATTTCTGGAGTCAAAGGAGAACAAATCATGGTAGGGTTTTGTAATGTTAAGACCAAGCTCATCCATCACAGCTTTTCGCATTAGGTTATGGGAAGCTCCTGAGTCCAGCAGACAGTTATGAAGGACTTTATCATGGATATTCAAGGATATGTAGAAAGGTGGGAAAGAATCCTTTAGATATTCGATCATAGGGCCTAGGGTTACAATAGGTTTATCATCTTACAGATTGACAAATTTATTATCAATATGCATCTTTGGTTGAAGAGAATTCAGTATGGAAGACTTGAATGCATCATTTTTCATTAGCTCGATTAAAGGGAAATGGATCTTCAATTTCTGAATCTCTGACTCAAGGTTGAAAGAATAATGCAGTCTATCAGGAAACCTTACCTCATGTACTCGAGCTTTGAGTTGGACATGATCAGGTCTTGATGAAGGAACTAGTTTTTGCAATGGTTTGGGAATGACATGAATTTTCTTTGGTAAAATAGTATCATTTTTAGCTGGTGCAGCAGGCTGCTTTATAGTAACAACCTTCTTCTTAGGGGGAGCAACCAACCTGGACCTCAGATTATAACCTCCTTAACCATTTCCTGATATACTTCTTCTTCATTGATATGCTCATTAATTAGGGCTTCCTCATATTCTTCCTATGTCAGAAAAGAATAGTCAACTTCATCCTCCATGTAGTGGATGTTGTCTTCAACCTCTCCTCCTTCCTAAATGAACTCTGGTTCTTCTTCTATTACAACATTCTGAAAAGGAGCTCTGATCCTCTGATCTTCCCCTTGATTCCTTTCCCTTTTAAGGATCTGAACTGGGGGGTTGCCTCTTCTGTAAGGGACAAAATTAGGGTTTCGGGGAACAAAATCAATTAGCCCTTTACCCCTCACAGGTATTTTCCCTCAGTCATTTACCTTATACATTTCAACAGTCAAGTTATCTAACAGTTTGGTCATTTTGTCAATATTGTTCTCTGATGAAGAAGCCCCAAGAGGGTCTACTGGTTGCTTCTTGCTATCTATCTTTCCTTTGACCTTCTGAGATGCCACAATGTTAGATTCTACCTCTAGGGCAGCATCCTGCATGAATGATAAGGAGACAGACCTCCTCTCTCTGAGAAGCAGGTATAAATCAGAGTCAAAGGAATTTGCATAAGTTATTGTGGCCAAGGTATCAGTGGGATTGATCTCAGTGGGGATCTTGATGTACATATTTTTGAACCTCTTGGTGAAGTTGGAGACTGACTCCCCATTCTCTCTTTTCAAGTTGCTAAACTCGATGATATAATAGAGGTGGTCTCTCCTCTCTCCCCAATTCTTTAGAAAGATGTCATCTAGGGCTTCAATGCCTGCTACTGATCCAGCAGGCAGTTCTTTTAACCATTTCCTAGCCTGACCATCTAGGCTTTGCACAAAAACACTAGTGCACACATCTTCCTGTTCTATATTGATGTTCTCAACATAACTGTATAATGCCTCTAGATGTTCTTGAGCTGTGAAATATCCCTCTCCTATAAATTTAGGCATGTACTTGAGATACTCTCGAGTGGGCATGGCCGAGAGGGGGTTAGGCAAATTCAAGGGGGTATACCTAGCTACCAAGATCCTTTCCATTTTGGACAGAGGGGAAGCCATATTGGAAATGGGTATGGAAAGGGTGGAGGAAGTACTACTAGTGTAGGTGGTAGCTAAAAGGGTGATGGTGGTAAACTTATCCCAGTGGAGTCTCCAGGGATTGGATCTTCTTAAGCAACAGTGCTTGAAGATGCCCAAACCCTAAAATTTTCTGATGTAATTATAAATTCCTGAGAATTAAATGTTTAAGCAAAAGAAATAATAGTAGAAATATTCCTTGAAAAACCTAATGTGGCTTCCTTTGTAGCACTGCTGGTCTGCCTTAGTGAAGCCCTAGCTCTTCTCAGAATCTATTATGGATCTAAAACAGGTGTTGCTGGTGGCCCTTGCGGGTTTTCTCTGGTACTTGGTCTTCTTGAAGCCACCTTATTTCAATGAAGTCACTAGATAGATGATTACAACCAGAATAGTGTCCAGACTTTGTCTATCATCGAAGCAGGATCTATGTCATCTCCCAAGGAAGCTGAGCTTCAGTCTCCTCTCCCCGACAACGACGCCAATTTGTTATCACTTCAAGAAAATCCTCTAGGTTGAAGCCCAAGGATGCCTGGTAACCTAAATGTTTTTAGGTTTTTCTAAAGGGATCAAGTCAGGTAACCTATAGAACCTCACACTCTCAAGACATGCATGAAACTCAATCAGGGATAGGGCTTCTAACTACCACTGTTCAAAGTTTTGATAATATGGTGTAGAGATGGAGAACTTATCATGCTGGAAGATTCATATATAAATTAGATATATATAAATGGCTAGTCATAACAAGAAAGGTATTGATAATTCAAATCATCAATATGCCAATAGGATGACAGTTATTAGACGTCAATAAACCTGAATAATGCATTCAAGCATAAGCACAGAATAGACAGAAAATAGAAGCTAGACATATGATAGCAAAAGAGCTTAAATTAGGTCATGAGCAATATGAGAAGCTTGATAATAGTAATGGTCTACGAGTCCCCGAATTCGAACCCTTTCAATAAAATAAGTCTTAGGATTTATAGCCTTTACAAAAATATTTAGATCCTAAAAAATTGGATCTGATCTACTAAAAATAGACAAAATAATTGTTTTTGCATAATTAGGTCAAAAAACCCTAATTTAACTACTAGTCTATCTAACTATAGAACTCGTTCATTGTTTGAACCTTCTGATAACTAAAGTAAGTACTGGAAATAACTACCACTGGTCCTCTGCTGGATAAGTCACTATTTTACTTAGACAGTTAAGTGTTGGTGACCCTTTCTTCCTTTATGTCACTGCAAAACTAAAGCATACCTTCCCTGATGTTTTCTTCAGCGTCCTTCATCTTTGTACTTCATCCCTGAGCTATTCATGTTTTCCCAAAACTGGTCCTTCGTGCCAAAATCTGATCATGTGCCTCCTTTTTCTTTTGGTGGTTAAGAGGTCAAAATATCTGAACCGTTATATGCCGAAAGTGCTGCTTTCGGTGGCTAATGAACTGCCTTGGCATCCCCCTAAGCCACCGAAAGCCCTATTTTTTCAAAAATTCTTAAGCAACCTCCAAAATTGTTCTTTCAAGTTTGTTTGCTTATCTTTCTTATTCAGCAGGCTCTATGTTAGGAAGGTTAACAGCAGCCTGGATTAATTCTTGAGGCTGAAGGCTTACTGCAACTTCAGCTAGAGTTTCCAATGTGAGGTGAGTTCTAGGGTTTGGCTTGGCCTCCTTCATCTGCAGCCTTTGAAGTCTAATCATTCTATATAGCCTTATGTTGTCTTTCAGGTATCTTTTGTTTAGTCTTTTTAGGAAAACATACCTTTCTCTCATCTCTATGTAAGAGTTGTGCAACAACTTGTTCCGCTTGGTCAATGTAGCATTGTTTTTCTTTATCTCTCTTTCTAAAATTTTCATCTCATACACTTTCCTCAACAACTGATTTATTGTTTGTGTCTTGGGCTTGCTAGAGGAAGCCTTCTCTACTGGTTCATCTTGCTCTTTTGGTGTAGGTGATGGGATTCCTTCAATATCTGCTACAACTTGCAATGCTAGGTCAGCACCTTCCTCTCTTTCTTCCTCTGAATCTTAATACAGCAGGTTCAAAATGTTACCACTGTGTGTTGTAAATTCCTGCCCTTTTCACTGAAATCCAAGTTTCTTTTTACCTTATTTGCTTTGGAAGAGGAAGGAGGTTGTTCTGTTGTTGTTGGGGATATAGCCCTTCTCTTACTTTTTCGACTCCTTGGTGTGCTAAAATTTTTTGAAGGAGACTCCCTCTTTTCTTCTAGCTGTAGGGATGTTTCAAAACCATTCCAAAATAAGAAATAATCCCATGCCATATTTCTCCTCTTCAGCAATTCTTGGATTAGGAGTTGGATAAGACCATGATGAGACAGTCTTCTAGCAATCTTGGTTGGCTAAGCCTTCACCTAGTGTTCCATTTTTGCCAAGCTGCTATGTAAGTAGAAATGTAAATTCAATGGGATTTTTCCTGTTGTATCTCCCTTCGCAAGTTATGTAGACCATAATGGCCTTCAATAATTGCTGCCACCTCTCTTCTACCTTATGGGACACTTTTCTTCCATACCACCCCTCTATGTTCAGGCTTCAGATAAGAATTGAACTCTACATCCTTTGGAATGGTGGTTTTAAACCACTTCTCCCCAGTGCCAGGGAGTTCAGTCACTTCAGCAATTAGGGTTTCATCTATCACAAATTCTTCCTTACCTATAATTACCTTGGAGCCATCGAAAGAGAGAGAAAATGCCTCAGCCACCTGCTGGTGTGAACCTTGAATTTTCTCACAAAACTTATAACAGCCAGCATCCTTGAAGAACTAACAGACTTCTGGATGTGCCTCCAGGTAGCTGATGTCTCCCAACTCTTTCCTAAGAGAAGGCCCTCCCTTCTTTATTTGTTGAATGTTACTCCTGGGTACCTGCAAAAATCAATTCACGTTCTGTGGAAGAGTGTTTTTAGCAGGCTGACTCTCAGAGATGGTTTATGGTGGTGAGAGTTCCTATAATCGAAGGTGGAGTGTATTGAAGGATTGGGCACTGATTATGAGGGTTTTCAACTGCATGAGTGATTCTTAGGTCAAAGGATGATGGATTTGGTTGATGTTTTCGAGGCCCCCTGGCAAACAATTATGTTTAAAGCAACTTGGATACCCATTGGAGATCTTCTGGAGTTCTTTATATAGATGGATGGAAGAGTAGGGTTTCCAGTCACTTCGGTCCTCATCAGCTGAACAACAACCTCCTCAATCATTCACTTGTGCCTTGATGTAGTCTCCTTTATTTTCGGTCGTTTATCATGCCCTTTGATGAATTCTTTTGCGCTGACGAGCCGTGATTTGATAGGTTTCTAACCGTTTTCTTCTTTTCACCTTTTTTACGATTAAGGGCCCTCAGGAAATTTTCTTCTAGCCACCAAAAACAAGGCTTTCGGTGGCTAATGAAATGCTGACCTAATCACCTAAGCCACCAAAACCGATTTCCAAATGGTGCTTTAAAACTTGGCTTTCGGTGGATTGTCATCTCTCCGATATCTCATTTTAACCATCGAAAGACAGGCCTTTTGGTGGCTAATGAACCATTAGATATTTCTCCTAAGCCACCAGAACCACTTTTTCCCCAATGCCTTTTACCTACTTTTAGTGGTTAATTCCCTCCTTCAAATGTTCGCTAAGCTGCCGAAACCAGCACTTTTCGATGGCTAATGAGCTGTTTGGGGGTCTCGCCTAAGCCACCGAAAGTGCTTTTACCAACTAATAAATCGGGATAGATTTTGGTGGTTAACCTTTATCCTACGTTAAACTGTTATCCACTTAAACAAAGCTTTTTGGTGGCTAATGAGCTGTTAAGAACCCCACCTAAGCCACCGAAAGCTAAAACTTCCAATTTTCTCAAATATAGCAAAACCAGAGACTCTCAATTTGTTATTCATCTTTAAATCTTTCATAACATGACTCAAATTCATCATCCTATAAAAATAAATTTATTTTGGGAGATAACACCATGCAATTATGTTGATGCATTTGGTTTTTCGCTCCAGGACCAAAAGTCACGAAGTGTCCCTGAACCACTTTTTGAGGTGACTTTCAACTAGACATAAATCAACAACCGGAGGTCAGATCGATGAACCATCAACTCTGTTGATCCCCTGGCATGCAATAACATGTATGGGTCCCTCTTCATCCTATTTTTGTTTCCTGGTGACTACATTGTGCACTGATTTCATAAAAATAGGGTTTTGCTCAGTTTCCCTGAATGCAACTCTTGCCTTGGTGGGTCCACTATGCAAAAAATGCCACCGTGGGACTATTGATAGTGATTCCATATCGTCCTTTCCCATGCACACTTGTAGGATCCAACTAAATGAAATTATGTTGATCCATTTGCTTTTTCGCTCCAGGACCAAAAGTCACCAAGTGTCCCTGAACCACTTTTTGAGGCGACTTTCAACTAGACATAAATCGACAACCGGAGGTTGGATCAACAAACCGTCTAATCTGTTGGTCTCATGGAATGTGAGTACATATAGGGGCCCCTCTCCATCCTATTTTCATTTCCTTGTGACTACATTGTGCACTAATTTCATAAACTAGGGTTTTTCTCACTTTCCTTGAATGCAACTCTTGCCTTGGTGGGTCAACTATGCCAAAAAATATACCGTGTGACTATTGGTAGTGTTTCCATATCTTCCTTTCCCATAGAAACCTATATGATCCAACAACATGCAATTATTCTGATCCATTTTGTTTTTCGCTCCAGGACCAAAAGTCACCAAGTGTCTGTGAATCACTTTTTGAGGCGACTTTCAACTAAACATAAATCGACAACCGGAGGTCGGATCGATGATTTGTCGACTCTGTTGGTCTCTTGGAATGCGAGTACATCTAGGGGGGCCTCTCCAGCCTGTTTGTATTACCTGTTCATAACATTGTGCATTGCTTTCATAAACTAGGGTTTTTCTCAGTTCCCTTTAATGCAACTCTTGCCTTTGTGGGTCAACTCTACAAAAAACTCCACTGTGGGATTATTGGTAGTGTTTCCATATCGAACTTTCCCACAAACTAGGTTTTTGCTCAGTTTCCTTAATGCAACTCTTGCATTGGTGGGTCAACTATTGCATTAGTGGGTCAACTCTTGCATTGGTGACACACATATGCTAATTTCTAAAGTCTCATTAATTTTCCCTAGTTCAAAACTTTTCTACATGGCATCGTAGTTTTTTTGGTTGGGGTCACTCTATAGGCGAAAGAGGGATTTGGTATTCCAATTGTTGTGTACTTACGTTAGGTGCTTGAATTTGTTGATATTGTTGGGTGTGATACCCTAAGTTTCTTGGGAGAAGGTCTTGGACCCTAAAAAATGTTTTTTCTTCTTCTTATTATTGTTTTTTTAACATGGATATGGTTATCATGTCTTGCTTATATTTTAAGATTGTGTCTAGACATGGATGGTATGTGGACATTAGAGATTTAAGACGTGTGACATATGATAGGTCATTATTAAACATGTTTCAAGAGCAAGAGGGAGGTATGAGTGTGGATCTTGGTTATGATACTACTTATGATGTGTGAGTGATGTTCTATTTGTTCCTTGTTTGAATAACAATGTTTTGAGAGAATTCCTTATATGATATATGTATAGTATAAAGTTCCATTTGAAGGGAAATAGTTCACCATAAATGATTGTAGTTTGTTGAGAAAGGTTGGTCTTTACAGATTTCTTGTTGATCAAGTGGCACTTGTACATTCCATGGAATTTCCTATGTAGATGGAATTTACGTTTATGATACTCTTTCTTGAAAATTTTCTTAGAAAGAGAGACTTGACCTAACTCAGGTTAGTGTGTCGATTGTCAAAGGTTTTAAGGTGTGTGACAGAGGTTACAATGTTAAAAATTTGATCATATCCATACATGGGTTGTTAATTGAACCATGATCTTGGTATTTCATTAAGAGTGGATTTATGAAGTTATATATCTTTCTGATTTTCATAGATACAATTCATTTGTCTTGGTCTTGTATGGAGATGTGATTATCTTTGTAGGATGTCCTTAACAAATTATGATTTGTTGTTTAATGATTATCTCCCATGGTGTTGACTTGAGGGATGATGGATTTTGGAAAGTTGTTGATGATGCAGAGTTATGTTCCTTCATATTCATAGGTGGTCAACATTCTTGGAGGTTTGAGATGTTGTGACATAACTAGATGGTAGGTCTAGTGGATTTGAAATGGGATATTACGTGTATTGGTGAAAAAAATTTCCATATAAGAGGGATTATTAGCTTTCAAATTTACTACAAAATCCCTTACACTGTGTTTAGAGGTGCTTCATGAGACTTGGGGTATATGGTGTATGATTAACCCTTTGATGGTATGTGACATATATAAATAAATTAGAGGTGGCTTACTTAATGGTTACTTGATCTTAGTTGGATGAGTCATACATTCTTCCTTGAAGTATTGGAGATCTTCAAATAGTTAGTAGGATATGTCATGATAAGGTCTATAATATCATAATAACACATAAGTTAACCACACATTAAGTATAATTTTAATTAAACACATACTTAATGAAAGACATAGTTAAACATATCTCAAAGGCATATAATAAATATCATGTTCCCATATAAATCCAACCATACATATAAATATAAACCTTGCTTTACATTATATGTACATATAATGTTAACAAAAATGGCATGCCATGGCCATAATACAAAATAGTGAATCATATTGTACATCTGTGTGTATACAAACAAAATGGTACATGTATGTATCCCCCCTATACATGAATTCTATTTATCCCCCCTTTCACTGCCACTGGATTTTGAGAATTCTATCTATATTTTTCAACTGCTCGGTGGTGTTCCCAAGCGCTAAACAAGAGGAACAGATCTCATTTTTGGAGACTGCACGCAAACGAAAATTTGTAAGTTAGTTTACCGACCTATAAAAATTCTATGTACATTTGTTCAAATTCCAAGCCAATATAACATTTTTACTTACTGTCTCTATGTAAGTGATCGTGGGTCGAGGTGTAATTGCATGTACCATTGGTGCCTCACTAGCAGCAGCCTCGATTGGGTGCTCTTAAAGCACCACTCACTCACTATCAAGATTCATAAAATAATATATATTTCAATGTCATTAAATCAATGGGTGCAC
The DNA here is from genome assembly GCA_001517045.1 of Pseudotsuga menziesii. Classification (NCBI taxonomy): domain Eukaryota; kingdom Viridiplantae; phylum Streptophyta; class Pinopsida; order Pinales; family Pinaceae; genus Pseudotsuga; species Pseudotsuga menziesii. The sequence goes on from LPNX010620547.1 coordinate 33,104, forward strand.
CAAAAAGATACTTGCATGTATAAAGAAAACTATACTACATGGAGGGACAATGACTTTCTCAAAGAAGGTTAGACATACATGTACCTAGGGGGAGGAGAGGTGGGTGAGCAGCGGCACCGATTAGGTTCTCTTCAAGGACCACTCACTCACTATCAAGATGCATAAAATATTATATATTTCAATGTCAGTAAATCGATGGGTGCACCAAAAATATACTTGCATGTACAAAGAAAACTACACTACATGGAGGGACAATGACTTTTTCGATGAAAGTGAGACATACATGTACCTGATGGGGGAGAGGTGGGTGAGCAATGGCCCCGATTGGGTGCTCTTCAAGCACCACTCGCTCAATATCAAGCTGCGTAAAATAATATATATGTCAATGTCAGTAAATCAATGGGTGCACCAAAAAGATACTTGCATGTAAAAAGAAAACTATACTACATGGACGGACAATGAATTTTTCAAAGAAAGCGATACACACATGTACCTAGGGGGGGAGAGGTGGGTGCTTAGCAACCCTGATTGGGTTCTCTTCAAGCACCAATATCTCACTATCAAGCTACATAAAATAATGTATATGTCAATGTCAACAAATCGATGGGTGCAACAAAAAGATACTTGCATATACAAAGAAAACTATACTACATGGAGAGACAATTGGGAAAACAAAGATACAACATAAGCGATATATATATATACCTGGGGGACGTGAATAGGTGTGTAACTAGTGGGTGGAATAATTGACATTGGACTAAAAGGATGGGCATATGCGTGGGTGAGCAAGTCCGCTCGGTGGACAGCTCTATCGAGCATATGTTCCTACATAAAAAAAGCATAAAGACACAATTAGACAACTTCAAATAATTTAAAAAGTACATGTTGAATAATTAAAAGTATAATTAAAAGCATAATTTAAATCATATGTATACTTGAGAATCCTTAGGTATCTGAGACGAACCTGTCTCAAATGCTACATACTCGTCCTTCCCACCCTGCATAAAATATATCGTATCAATATTAAGATGTATTAAATGTGACAATCCCTATTATAAATATGCAAATCATGATGATAAATCAAAAAGTAATGTTCTTATAAGTAATGATGAAGAACCAAAATGATATCTAACATTGACCGTTGAATCCATATCATGAGCATCAACCGGTGGACTATGGGATTATGGGGTCTCATTGGACACCAGCTGTAAATGTTTTCACGTAAATTGTCAGATACTTAAAATATAAATAATTTACAAAACAATTGAACACTATGACATAAAAAATAATAAACTATGTGAAGAACAAGTTTGAATTACATATTGTAGTAACCCATTTCCATGAAACTCCGAAGAAGCCCCATAGCATATGTTTCGACAAGTGGTGCATGGATGTGCCATGACGTGACGCTATGACCCCTCTACATTTCCACTGCGATCTCTAGATTTGGTAGAGTGGGGAGACCTAACTAGATTCTCTATGGGTTATGGTCTAGCCCCAGATGTGTTAGCCCTAGATGTGTCAGCCCCAGATGTGCCAACCCCTTGGCCTACATTTCCCTCGACAACAGTCCCATGTCAAAGCAATGTATCTTCCAAATCGAATAATGCCTCTTGTGTGTCATCAATCACAAGACATGTAGGAGGATATAAACGAGGGGTGTTTGGTGTGCGTGTAGTATAGTTTTCTTTTTACATGCAAGTATCTTTTTGGTGCACCCATTGATTTACTGACATTGACATATATATTATTTTACGCAGCTTGATATTGAGCGAGTGGTGCTTGATATTTCATTCTTTGTTTTAATTAAAAAATTATTAAATTAAAAGAAAAATTCAAAACAATTCTTTCCTAATCCAAAACAAAACAAAAAAACAATTCTTTCCTAATCCTAAACCAAAACAACAATGCAATTCTTACCTTCCATTGCATCCAAATCGTATGCCCTCTAATTCGTATGCACTCTAAATCTATCTCCTTCCATCCAAATCGTGTGCACCCTAAATCGATCTCCTCCCTCCAAATAGTATGCCCTCCAAATTGCCTTCTCGATATATCATGTTTCCGTTCTGTACGGTCTGCAATGCAAAATGAGCAAATAGAGGCTGCGGGCCTGTGTTTTTTTTTTAAGTTTTACATATCGCAAGTGTGATATATCGCACTTGTGATATAGTCTTACAACTTTTTCTTTGGTTCTAGGGAAGGGTTTTCCCGAACCAAACCATCCATAACGCATATGCGTTATGGATTTCATTTTCGGAGTTTCATTTTTTATTTTTATAATGGCACTAAAAAATGGAACCATCTTCGTGCACGTGCCAATATATATATATATATAAAGAGAAATAAGTTGGAATATATATAGTTTCAAAAGTTACAATTATGATAGAAATGTGTGTAACTTATGTAGTTGCAATCAAGTTTTAAGATATAACAATGTGTATGTGTATGCCTTAGAGTGGTATAAATGAAATTTTGGTATGATTTTTTTTGTAATGGTATATTGAAAAAGGTTTATTGTGAAAAATAATGGGTGGAAATGAAATAATATTGAATTAGTAGGGTTTCTTTTAAGTATAAGGTTGTATAGAATATTAAAATGCTTTTAGATAGCAAAAGCAATCTTAATTATATGCATTGATAAAAATTTATGTAATTATTGTATTAGAGTAAGAGCACAATTTGAAAAGAAAAAAATCATGCTAAGTGATAATAAGAAGGTTGTTACATTATTTTGTGTGTTGTACCCAATGGAAGAAGTGCATTATAAATTTTTATATAAGAAAAGAATTATGGTT